>CM034361.1:56144201-56744201 GCA_019925275.1 Mytilus edulis
ATGATTATTGATTGTTATTGCAAATATATTTATGAATGAAAATGACAGTTTTAATAGTAAAATTTGATAGATTAATTTGACATTCATGTATTAATGGTGGTCTATTAGCATAATCAATTTCTAAAGTATTCCGTGTGATTTGAAATTTATATCGTAATTGAACTAAACAGGATTGAAAATTGATCGATTGAATAAAAATTGAGAAATTGTGCCTGTTACAAGGTGTCTTTTATTAATCTCTCTAAAATGTTATGGCAGAATTAGTAAGATTTATGGACTAGAAAAATATTCATAATGCTCATTAATTACAAAATTATATAAGGATAAAAACTGAACTGTAATTCAGATAGATGAATTTCAACAGAAATTGAATTTTCATTGATCTTTTATTCTTCCATTGTGTGTTTTAATTTTTTTTACTTGTGCATTATCACATTTCTAAATAAATGATTAATTGAAAGATGTAATTAAGTATCTTTTTCAATTATGGCTATAGAAAATAAGAAATCATACAGAATCTCTTATATCTTTACAGTGATTGTGATGTTAAAGTTTTATTAAAACAAAAATGTGCTCCATATACTGGTAATGTAATTTGGTGTGCTGATAATTTAAAGTGATTTTCTGTATTTTTTTTTTCATCTAAGTCTGCTAAATACAGCAAAAGGTTTGTGGTATCAAAGCCAAATTTAGACCTCTTGACACACGGGGAACAACCTAACTTTAATATTAAAGCTAACTTAGTAATGAAAGTCAGACTGTTGAAGTTATTTTGACCTGCTGTATAACATATATAGATTTTATACAAAAAAATCTTCTATAGAAGAGGCCCTTTTATTTTGTGATGTAGGATTTGTATTGTTAAAGCCATGAAGTGTTTCCTTTCAAAAAGCCATTTAAACGACTAAATAAATAAGATAAGTATTAAATAAATTATTAACAGCAATGTCGATTTTAATTTATCTATTTTGTTTAGATTTGACAATATCGAATATGACCTATACAAATATTAGTCCAGTGATTTGGGTCCTTTTATGAGATTAATTTTATTTACTTAAAAACGAAACAACTACTAAGTTTGAATGGGTGAAAAGTTCATTAACATTTCTCGATTGTAAGAATGTCAGTATTATAAAATCATATATAATAAGCTTTAAAGTAATTAAAATGTATAAAATTGTACTATTGTGGTTTACAGAAAGGAATCTATTCTTTCGGAAGTGATCTATTAATGTCAACATTTATTCTCTATGGGTAACTGACCTGTATATCAAAAATAAGAAAAGAAAAATGATAATATTCAACTTATTTTTGCACTTTAAATAGACAAAATATTTTTTTAATACAGATAATATCTTCAGGCTATTATGATATTGAAGTAATTAGAGCTATAATTTATATGAGCAAAGAATATTTTATTAATTTTCTTTTGACAGTTTTGACAGTGCCACTTTCTATGACAACATAAATACCTAAAATTCACGGTGTCCATTGAAAACTTTTATTCTGCCCAATAGGCAAGAAATAACTATTGCAATACACTAGAACTCATTGTCTGTTGACTCCTGACTGAATTCTTTATATTTTCAAAATGTTTTTTTTCCTTTGAGTCAAATTTGTTATATTATTTAATCATTGAAATGATCAAATCATTTGAAATGAATCAAATCATTTAAAATTGTCAAGTTTCAAAAGTATAACTTGAATGATGCCACCTGATTTTTAATACTGTCGTAGTCATCATAACAATTGAAAGAGACCAAAAGGATAAACAGATAAAAGAACTCATCAGACTTATAACTATCTGAGGCTTTTTCAACAGATGTTGGGACTTTATTCTTTTGGTGGGTAAATTGAAATTCAATATTTCATTACATAATATATTCTCTAGATGTTTATATTTATTTTATTAAAACATCCCCAAAAACCAGTTAATATTTTGTATTGTAGCTGTAAGAGTATCAATGGTTTTTAATCAGGCATGCTTAAAATTCGTGTTAGACAAGATATCACCTGACAATACAAGTAGATTACCTTTCTTCACATCTCCAGGTGTTATCTTATATCACAAGTACATTAACAATTAAAGGGATTTCTATGAGGCTATTTTTATGAGGATTTTTATAAGTCCGTTGCATGTTTTATCATGGAAAACTATCAGTATTACTGCTTCCAGAACTATAGTCTATTGGATTTAAATGTTTGGTTTTTACATAAACCGAAATGACTTTAATTTTGCATTTAAAGGAGGTGTTAGGTATACAATTGAAAATGGAAATTGGGAATGTGTCAAAGATAATGAAACTGACAAAGAGTAGAAAGCAACCAAAGGCCTGACTAATGGATCTTCAACACTGCATGAAAATGTAGCTTCTGGAGGCACTCTTCAGCGGTCCTCTGAACTTAATTTTAGGACTTTCAGGAAGATTAGTTTTTACTAATGGGATTATCCTCTTGAAATAAAGATTATTTAATAATTAATTTTAACAAAAAAGTGTATAAGTTCAGTAAAAAGGGACGTCATACTAAACTTCAAAACATATAAATGAACTTAGAATTAAAAAAAAAAATATTCAACACTTACAAAGGCCAAAGCCTCCTCAAACTATGAGCCTTAAATCATAAAATACTAAAACTCTAAACAGAGTTTCACATACAGTATTTAGCAGTGGACAGATCTCTAAATAATATCTAAAGCTCTAAATTGCTTCATGTGAATAATGTAACAAAAGTTATTATGCTTCTAAAAATTGAGCTCTTCCTTCAAATCTTCCAATCAAAAATTTGTGATAGAGGGACTAGAATAAAGTTCAATTTGATCGGAGTAAATTTTCAATCATGATATTACACCGTACACTAATTTGAAGTAGTATTTTATCGATATGAAATAATCTCTTGGGGCTGTTGGTGTCAAATCACCACTTTTTTGTGGTCATAGTCATATTGGTAAAGTACTATGTTTCAGGTATTGACAATATGTAAAAGTGCAATTTGTAAAGTAGACCGTCTAGACCCTTCTATTTACTTATACTGACATAAAGTCTTTTACAACAAAGTAATTTTGGCAAAATGGTAGTGTTTGTGATAGTAATATATATTTAAAAGTTGTAAAAAATGGTCTCTTCAGTAAATGTGATCATCAATCGTAAAGTGAATATTATTAGATTTATGGCATGTTTGAAAGTACTTTAGCAACCATTTTTTAATAGGTTTTAGTTCCGTGTATTATAAGAACGCCATTTTATTAATTCCGACATGCAGTCTTATGATAAGACATGTAGAAAATTAGCATAACAAAAGTGTCAGCCCGTTTTGATGGTATTATACTCTTAACTTTAATTTGTCAAATAAAATGGATCTGTTCTGCGATGTTTATACTGCACTTACAACTGAACAACCAAATTAGATATAGACATCAGAAAAAAATTGAGACAACTAATGGATGATCCGTTGCTAGGATTTTAAAAATTTATAAGTAATTTACAATTTTTATGTATTACTACGTTTTAAGGTGTCACAGCCTTTGAAATTGATGAAAGTTGGTTTAAAGGCATTGACAACTTATAATACAAATCAATGTTGGTTTGTGTGGGTCTTCATTTTGGGAAGTGAAAGATCTGGATTAAAGCTTAAGATAACAAATAATGTCATATTATTATGGCAGCGTACTTATTATAACTCATACAATGAAAGTTAAGTTTACATATTAAATTAGGTTGAAATTTGTCAATCAACTGCTATTACCGAAATAGGGTACCAGTATGCAATGTTATTCTGATATGAAGTTTTCCACTTAAAGAAGGATTAATGGCTTGCAGGAGACCTAGTGCAGGGGACCAATTCCAATTTTAAATAAATAGTCCAGAGTTATTGTCAGTTTTTATCAACCTTTCAAAATCTTAAGATTTACAGAAGCACAAATATTTGAAGAATAAAAACCTTCTTGTTCAAAGTAATTTTTACATTATTTGCTCCTTGTAAAATTTAATTGCACAGTTTGCAAATTTAAATTATATACTTAAAAATTTTGATTAAAAAGATATTTGATAAGGATTGATTATTTTGTTTGACATTTTTGAACTATATAAGGGTTACTATGAATTGCAGTGCGTTTTCTCACAGCAGGGTTGTTTTGAATTTCTATTCAGTTATATCGTTTTATCTAAACTAGTTGAGATTAATTGAATATTTTGAGTTTTGAGAATAACAGTTTAAAGTTATTACAGTGACTTGACTGTAAGTGTTGCTATCCACCAATTGCAATTCATTCAAAATTTTGACCAAATTGCAATTTGTTTTATTAAACCAAATTGTTCAACTGGTCAGAAATTTGAACCAACTGCTGAAGAAAAACACAGTCAAGTCGTGAAAGTGCAAGGTGATAAAATAAAACATACTTACAATCCTATAAGACTTTAACTCCACTTTATTGATGGTATTACTAAATCAGTCTATCAATCTGTATAGTTATATTATAGCCATTACCATACTAAAGGTGAACTGTTTTATTTTTAATTGCTATAAAAATGTCCAAACTAAGCTTATATATAGTTTTTCTTTCGAAAAGTATTCTATATTCATAAGAATCACACATTATGTGAATAAAAACATTTCATATTCAGTAAAATATTTGTGAAATTGCAATATGTTTGTAGGAAGGGGAGATAATCTTTTTTGGTTTCAAAAAATCTTTATTCAAAAGAATAGTATTTTAGGTTATCTCCCCAAGGAAACTTATCAATAGCATATTGTTATTTCACACGTATTTACTGAATATATGATGTATTATTTTAAATGATATATGATTCTTATAAATATAAAATCCTTTTTGAAAGAAAAACTATATAAAAGCTTAGTTTGGACATTTTTATAGCAATTCAAAATGAAACATTTTACCTTTAGTATGGTAATGGCTATAATATAACTATACAGATTGATAAACAAATTTAGTAATAACATCATTAAAGTGGAGTTAAAGTCCTATAGGATTGTAAGTATATTTTATTTTATCACCTTGCACTTTCACATTTTAACTGAACAATTTGTTCAATATTCTGACCAGTTGAACAATTTGATTTTATAAAACAAATTGCAATTTGGTCAAAATTTTGAATGAGTTGCAATTGGTGGAGAGCAACACTAACAGTCAAGTCACTGTAATTGTTTATGGGATTTGTTGCAATGCAAATTTTAAATGAAAAATATTTACATATTCCCATTTTTTAGGCAGCATATAATTAAATTTTGTACAGGTTTTGTTACATTGAGATGTTGAAAAAAAGTTTCATTTCCCAATTTTAAGCAGGTGCTTTAAGAATTAAGAAAGGAAAACCTTCAATCTAGTTTATGAGGGTGTGTAATATGCATCATATTGCTCTATTAACATGCAATATTTCGGTACTTAAAGTTTTCTTTTCAGAATTCTAAAATTCAATTTTAATTGTTGCTCAAGAAGAAAAGTTTTTATAAAGTCAAAACAAGTCCCAAGGTCTTGTTCATAGAAACAAAAATGTACTAGTTTACCCAGTCATAAAATTATTGTATTTTACAATTGAAAAAAAGAATTGATCAATTAAATATTTTATGTCTAAAATGACATGATATTTTAATTGGTGTACTCCATTGAACTTGTTGTATTTGTGTATTAGAGAATTAATGGTTGAAATTTATTGTAAATTTTTATTTATTGACACAAAGCGAAGACATTTATGTTATATTTTTAAATTTGTTGTTGATAGATAAAAAAGGGCTGAAAAGATATAATAATTGATACTATGATATTAGTGGGCCATAACACATATAATTAGTCTACGTTTGGGACTGTCAGTGATGGATAACTGTGTAATACACGTCAGATATTGATGTACAAAAATGATGATGAATTGATATTAATAACCGCCTGTAAATTAATTCTAGTAATTAGACTTATTTATATTGATGCACAATAAATATTTCATCACACAGACTTTGGCAAATTCTTAATTATATATGTAAAGTATATGATAAATAGCAGTGTCAGACTGTTAGAGAGATTTATAGATATGTATATGTTTCAATTATTTCAAGGTAAAGGAATTATTTATTTAGATATAACATTCCAATGGTAATTTTGTCATTTATAAGACCAATACTTCTAGGTGATAGGGCATTAAGTGTTACCCTTGTCTGTATGTCCCCAATATTGGTTTCTGTTCTCTTACTTCAGTTTTGCTCAACCTGGTTATAAAATTTATACACAACCCTTTATTACCACAAAACACAAGTTTGAAAATAGGTGGCTTCACATTTTGCATTTCTTGAGTTATGCCCCTTTATAAATGGAAAAATTGCTAAATCTATCGATTCTTTTTTTGCTGTTCCTTCCCTGTTGCTTCCATAGTTATTGTTTTGAATGTAGTAATCTAAAGCCAATCAAGATTCAACAAGATGAATTAAAATTTGTTTTCAAAACTAATGAATTGTTTGATAATCAGATAATAATGAAGTTGCACATATTTAGTAAAATCTTCTTTTCTTTTTATTTGCAGGTCACCTTCAAAAGAAGGGACATTTTCATCATGGCTGACAACATTCCTGTCATTCGGCAGATAGACAGACAACTGTTGAATTGTGGGATTTGTCTGGAGCGATATAAAAGTCCAAAAGTTTTACCGTGTTTGCACACTTTCTGTGCCACCTGTTTATCAGACTATATTCCATCTGAAAGTCTTTCGGTTACATGTCCAATCTGCAGACAACAGTCAATTTTACCACTAGAGGGAGTTTGTGCATTACAAACAAACTTTTTCATTACAAATCTAATGGAGGTTGTGGATCAACCAAATATTTGTAGAACCTGCAGTGGACAGCCAGCACGTCCAGTGTCAAAATGTATGGACTGTAACGAATACCTGTGTGATAATTGTACCATGACTCATCAAGCTTTAGAACAAACACAAGAACATAATATTGTCTCGTTACAAGATATATCTGGTTGTAGTGACAGTTTGGAAGAAGAAACACTGGTTTGTCCAAGTCATGATGGGAACCAGTTACATTTTTATTGTTGTGCATGTGAAACAGCTATGTGTGAAGACTGTACTGCTGTTGAACACATGGGGCACAAAATGATCCCATTGGAGGATGCAATACAAGAACATAAAATATTACTTCAAAGTTTAATACTTGGTGCTCGAGAACAAGTACCGTGTTTAGAAAGTTCTATTACCATGGTGTCCGAAGTTACTGAATCTCTACAAAATAATAGCAAAGCAGCAGAAGATAAAATCAATCAAACTTTCAATGATCTAGTCAATGTTATTAGTGAACGGAAGACTGCACTTATTGCTGAACTGCAAACAATTTATGATCACAAATATCAAATATTGCAAAGACAGAAGGATACTTTAGAAAACATTCTGACCAGAATCAATAATTGCTGTGATTTCACTGAGGAGAAGCTAAAAGGAGGAAATGAAACTGAAATCCTCTTAATGAAAACCGAAATGTCAGAAAAATTGCAGGAGTTAGGTTCAATAAAATTACAATATCAACCAGAAGAAAATACATGTCTAGTCTATGATTCATCAAATTTGTCTAATCTACACAGAAGTATTGAAAAAGTTGGCTGTATTCAAAGTAATAGTGCAATAGCTTTCGAAACCACAGCAACAGGTGAAGGTCTAAAACTTTGTTACATAGGACGACCTTCTGTTGTTACGGTTACCACAAAAGATAGAAAAGGGGAACTAGTCAAATTGGGTTATGGAACATTAACGGCAGAAGTTAAAAATGAAACAGAAGAAAAAGTCATTCCAACAGTCATGGATAATCACAATGGGACTTATGAATTGTCCTATTCATTGTCAAAAGAAGGTACATACAAACTAGAGGTCAAATTGTATGATCAACATGTTAAGGGGTCGCCATTTAAGGTCAAATGTATTCCTGGAGGAGAAGAACTAGATCATTTTGGGGGCTCATCCAAAATTCCAAGGACAGTCAATGTCAAACAGAAAGGAACAAAAAGGCCATCAAGTTCAAGGTCACATGGGTCAAACAGACGTAGCAATCCAATTGAAGATGACTTGCTAATGAGGGTAGGCACTAAAGGGAGAAATAAAGGAGAATTCACCAATCCACAAGGTGTATGGGCAGTAAATGGAAAAGTGTTAGTGGCCGATAGTAACAATCAAACTGTTTCAGTGTTCAATACAGCTGGTGAATGCAAGTTACGATTCGGTGCACCAGGCAGAATTGCTGGAAAATTACAGAGGCCAACTGGAGTGTCTACAACTGTCAATGGGAACTATTTAGTAGCAGATTATGATAATAAATGGATCAGTGTGTTCTCCCCAGATGGAAAGTACATTAACAAAATCGGCACCGGAAAACTTTTGGGACCAAAAGGTGTTGCTGTTGACAAAAATGGTCACATTATTGTAGTAGACAACAAGGGAAGTTGTGTTTTCATTTTTCAATCAAATGGAAAACTTTTGTCAAAATTTGGTTCTCGTGGTAACCGTGATTGGCAATTTGCTGGACCTCATTTCGTAGCAATTAATTCTAACAATGACATTATTGTCTCAGATTTTCACAATCACTGTGTTAAAGTATTTAATAGTGAAGGGAATTTCCTATTTAGTTTCGGATCAAATGGTGAAGGGAATGGACAGTTTAATGCTCCAACAGGGTAGCTGTGGACCAACTAGGAAATATCCTTGTAGCAGATTGGGGGAACTCAAGAATACAGGTAAATTACTTAAAAACATGCTTCAGTGGGAACTCAAGAATACAGGTAAATTACGTAAACATGCTTTACATGCTTTAGGGGGAACTTCACAATATACAGGTGAATTAGTTAATATAGAAATATGGATGATGATGAAAATATGATTGCCAATGAGTACCACTATCCACCAGAGTTTAAATGATGTGGATGCAAGCTGACATATTATGGTTTCATTGTTTTTGTCTCATAGGCCTGCTAATGTTTTCATTGTCATTTTGGGCTTCTATGCTACTATGCGGTATGGGCTTTGCTCATTGTTGAAGGGCGTACAGTGACCTATAGTTGTTAATGTCTGTGTCATTTTGGTCTCTTGTGGAGAGTTGTCTCATTGGCAATCATACCACGTCTTTTTTTTTTATATGAAATTACAACGTCTAAAGATGAAATTATGTACCTTGTGAGTGATGAAAACTTGATACTTTAAAGAACGTTTTGAATTTGTGTTCTTTAAGGATGGATTTTATTTCTCTTAAATATACATAAACCTAAGCATGTGAATATGAGAAAATGTAACCTATTTAGGCTTTGTGTTTTGTACTTTTCCCATTTTAACAGATTATAATTCAATAAATATATCCTTGATTAGATTGTGATATACCATTTCCTGTTTGTTATTGCCTTGTGACATTGTCAAATGAAATCAGGCAGAAACATGGTCATGTCAAACTTTCATTGGCAAAAAAATTCATATATCCTGAAAGGAGATCTAACTTTAACTAATGCTAACCATAAAAATAAACAAAATGTATGATTGCCAATGAGACAACTATCCACAAGAGACCAACTGACACAGAAATTAACAACTTTAGATCACTATATGGCTTTCAACAATGTCAGAGTAAAACCCATACTGCATGGTCAGCTCTAAAAGGCCTTAAAATGACAATGAATCTATAGGCTATTTGCCAGTTCCTGTCAATTGACCCTGTTATTAGAGATCCCTTTTTAGTTGTCTCCCTTATGAGGGACATTAAATTTATTTACAATGGGGAGCTAGCAGAAAGAGCAAATTTACCTGTGCGTAATGTGAGTAATCTTTAAGGTTTTCAAATCTTTTAATTGCATTAATTTGTTGTTAAGGTAAATACCTTTGACATCAGAAATTGTTTTTTGTGAAAAATTAGTTGAACCGCAGACACACCACTTTCAATTTGCTATGCTTTGCATTAGCAAAAGCCAATTTTGTCCAGTATGGAACCCGTCTACGAGTTACAAAGGGAAGTAATTCATTTAAAAAGTGTATAATATCAGAATCAAATCGGTAATTGGCAAATTGGAGAAACAAATGATATTAAAGTAGCAGTAAAATTCTGGTATCAGAAGAATTTCTTACCAAGGAAAAATTTCTGATGCGTCCCTATACCCGAAATTGCTTAACAAATTTTAACATCACATTTAGTTTTCATTTCTTATACAAAATGTAGTTTGCGTATACCATGCAATGTAAATTTACTTAACAAATTATTTTGTATGCAGAATAATTCTCTCTCATACATGTCATAAGCAGATCTACATATACATGATATACATGAACAAATATTGTGATTTTCATTTATTTAAACACCTCACTTTTTGATTTGTTTTTGTAAAACCACCTTGAAGGTATTGGTCTTATTTAGCCTTGAAAAATGTTTAATATCAGTGTTGTTGTAATTTAAGATGACAGTTCTTCGAATTGTTCATGCTATATCTCTTGTAAATGCATTAAAGACAGAATTAATTTGACAGCATTGTACACTTTGACATTGAGATTCCATAAGACATTAGAAGACACGGAAACTACATGTACATGACTGTGAAGGTTCAAGGATCATTCACACAAACAGGATTAAAATTATCATTTATTTTGAAACATTTTATATTGACCTTGTTAGATCGGCATTGAACAGTTTATCTTTTAACGATTTCAAAGAAATATTAACCTGTAAATTGTGATTGACCAAGGGGTCATTTACACCTGCCTTGAAGTAAAGCTATTCAAACTAACATCATTTGGTAAAAATCGACATTTATGGTCTTGTACAACATTGTGTGTCAAACAGAAGTTAAACTTTTAATATCTATAAAGATAAGAAGATGTGGTAAGATTGCAAATGAAACAACTCTTCAGAAGAGACCAAATGACACAAAAATTAACATTTATAGCTATAGGTCACTGACTCACTGTACAGCCTTAGCAGAGAAAGAAGACATTGCTGCTGTAATACACAAACCTGTGAATTTACTATGACTGAGCTTTTGGTGAATTGACAAAAAATGTTTTATTATCTATAAATATACACAATCTACACTAAAAATGGTATAACCTTAAATTGGGGATGAATTCAAAAGTGAAATATATATATATGAAAATGAATAAATAAACAAAATCCTGATTGATGAAATTGTAAAAATAGTTACTGTGGATTCATTATATTCGTGGATATTTAAATTCATGGTTTGGCAAAGTCTTCATACATTCCTTCAGAAAATTCGTAATTTGTTGAACATTTAAAATCGTGGTTCCCAATATTAATGAATCCACAGTTACTTTCAGAGCTAATCTTTATGTTTAAAGAAGTGGTACGATCTTCTGCTTCAAGTTGAACACTTTGGTATTTGCGTTCTCTACTACTTTTTACTTTGCCAATCTTTTGCTTGCCATCCATTAGTTGCGTCTATGTCTCACACAAATATACCAACACGGCCCTTGGTGACATGTCAGTTTTCTAGTTCACACTAAATTTAAACATTTTGTTCAATACAAACACAAAAATATTATTATACAAACAGATGTCTCACTTCATCATAAATTTTATTGATTTTATGTACAAAAATGTCTTTATAAGATGTTACCAAGAATTCTAAGAATTTATCAACAACATAAATTGTTTTTATCTTGTGTTAAAATCTTATAATATAAATTTGGTCTTTTATTTACAGGTTTTTGATAGCAATGGTTCATTCCTGACTTTCGTTAATACATCAGCGGACCCATTATATGGACCCCAGGGACTGACGGTTACACCAGAGGGCCTTGTTGTTGTTGGTGACTCTGGTAACCATTGTTACAAGGTGTACAAATATCTTCAGTAGTACTTTTAAAACAGACATGTGAAGAACTACAAGTAAACCACCTTTACAGAATCAAAAGGACTATGGGTTATTTCGTTGTTCTTACTCTGTATGAGAACAAATACATGCCATTGGTTGAGTTTCGATTGTTTCTAATATTTTAACCAATCACAATATTTCAGTGTAATTTTTTGAAAATATTACCCATAGAATAAAATTCTGAAAAGGTGAACTGTGAAATCATTGTAATGAATTTTTCAACATTTATATCCTTATCAGTGGAAATCTCACCAGAAGGACAGAAGATCTTTCTTAAGATATTTTTGTTAAGTGAATGTATTAGAGTTAACAAATATCCTTTGAACTAAGACACTTTTGGTATTGTACTATGAATTGGCTGCAATCATTGATTCTATGAAAATGTAAAAACCATAATTACATAACATGTTTATTGCTTCAGTATCTTTTTAAACGGGTTATGCTAGACACCATTTGTAAGTCAAATTGTCACTATGAATGTACAAGTATAATTTTGACAGTTTACTTTAAATACCATGGTTTGACTGCTTTTAACTTGCAAAATTGTAACATAGCTATACTGAGCTCCTGTGATTAATTGAAAATACATTTATTAATAGAATAAATGTGGTCTTAAATTAAACATTTTTTTTTTAATTATGGCAAAGATAACATGGTCTTGCATGTCATTTAGGGTCAAAATGATCTTAAAAAATAACTTGTTTGATCATATCATTAAATCTTGATGTCTAAATGCAGTCAAATTCAAAATTTGCAACAAAGGCAATTTCTACTCTTTTTAACATTCAAAGGGAAGTAACTTTTATCATTTAACATAACTGAATTTCTATTAGATAACTTTCTAGTATCCTATGAGTTTTTCATTAATTTTGAAGCATTTTTCATCATTTATATATATATGATGAAATTATTAAATTTTGAAAGCCTTTGAATTCTAGTTACAAAAAAGACATAAATAAGACGGTAAATAATATTGAGGCCAATTTTGCAGTTAGGGGATAAGACGGTAAATAAGATTGAGTGGATAGAAGGTAAATAAGATTGAGACCAATTTTGCAGTTAGAGGATACTATAATATCTAGAATACAGGGGTGTTTTCATTTTAAATAAAAGATTAACTTTTTGAATCATTTCATATCTCATGTAAATAAAATTTGAAGTTAATGTATATATGCTTATTTATTGTATTTCTTTTGTAAAGAATAACAATGTAATTAAATACATTTTTACATGTTGATGTTGTGATGAATTGTACAAAGATCTTCCTTACCTTTATGATAGACAGAATGCATGTACTTCTCCTTAGTGTGTCTTTCTAAAGAGAACTAACTGTTAGTGAATGATTGCTTTTACACTTTGTGCCTTTGATATATTAGTGCTAAAAGATCTTTTATTGTTTGGTTTATATTTTGTACTTTGTTTTTACTTACAAGTAGTGCAGTTACCAATTATTCTCTCTTTATTATGTCTGTTTAAAAAACAAATGAAGTTAATTCCATGATACAACCTAAATGTTTAAGGTACTTATCATTTATTTTTAGATAAAAACACTTTTTTACCCATTTTTATAACAGCACACAGTTTTTCTTTTTGGCAATTATTATGTATATGAAAAGGAATGTTTTAATATTGAAGTTTCCAACCTATGAACAAATAAGGTGTCAACATTTTCATGGAACCCTTTTACCACAATTTTTTCCTGAATACCCCTTATATACAAGAACATTTTATTTGTTTGGTAGATGCAATGCATATGTATTATCTCTGGCTGTCATATGCAGATTTCATCAGATTTAGTCATACATTTGTATTAATTGTAACAGCCATGAATGTCAAACTTCTACTCTCTAATTAATATTTTCTTGGAATGCACATATATCAGTCACAAAAAAGCATCATCTATATCAAACACATGCAACAAGATATTTCATTGTGTGTTGTAAATATTTAATATGACAAGGAAGTTTATTGTTTTCTGTGACAAAATATGAATATTACAGCTTGCATCTTTAAAACAATCATATTGCTCGCTGCATCAATCATGTTAATATATAAATGTCATAACTCTAATGTGTGATTTGTTCTTTGTGGATCAACCAACGAGAGAGTATACCAGTGATTTAACAGTATTCCATAAATGTACAACTTAACTTATACTACATGTTGTTTTGATCTTTCTGCTAGGTGATCTTTAATTAATGTGCGCCTATCAATTTTTGGACACAATATAAGCCAATGCAAAACATTATATCCATTCCAAATAATCCCATGTTTGTGATTTATGTAAATTATTTACTGCAGAACTAAGGTTGTTTGCATAAACTTATAAAACATACATTCCTCCATTGTTTTTTTTTTTTTTATTTATGTTGTATGTTGCTAATTTAGTGAAAAATATGTTTATTTATAATTTTTATTATTATGTTTTCAATTTGTGTTGCATTGTTATGAATAATAAATGTGATCCAGCTTTTATTCGAGTTACTTATTAGTCTCTTATTATAAATGACTTTAAGAAGATTGGAGGTAAACATTTATGAGATAGCAACAGAACACCTTAAAAATTTCAGGAAAGACATCAAGATGTTAACCTGTTATTTGTTGGTGGTATATCCATAAGTAATAAAAAGAAAAGAAAAATCACAAAGATACTGAACTCTTGAGGAAAATTCAAAACGGAAATTCCCTAATCAAATGGCAAAATCAAAAGCTCAAACCCATAAAACGAATGGATAACAACTTTCATATTCCTGACTTCGTACAGGCATTTTCTTATGTAGAATATGGTGGATTGAACCTGGTTTAATAGCTTGCTAAACCTTTCACTTGTATGACAGTCACATCAAATTCCATTATATTGACAACAATGCGTGAACAAATAGGTAAAATCGCCAAAAATACCAGACAACGTTGTTTAATCATAATAATCACTATAAAAACAAACAAATGTAACAAAGAAGCACAAAAAGGCATACATCAAATTTAACAACCTTATTCATTGCTTTTTTATTATAGGAATTAAATTAATTATGTAAAATCAGTCCATAAATATTGAAAGATTTTTAAGTACTAGGACGGAATCCTAAAAAGGTTGTGAATATAAATAAAATAGAGACTCTTAAAGATCTGCAAATAGTACCATATTTCATAAATTGCAAAAACCACACAATGACAAAAGAAAAAAATCTATGTTACTATTTCACTACCCATTGTTTATGATTATTTAAACTCTTAAAAAGGTAAAAGGTTCAAAAGGACAACCTAATGTTTCTTATTTTGGTTTTTGGTCTTATGTAGACGAAACACGCTTCTGGCGTATCAAATTATAATACTGATACCTTTGATAATTATTTACATATCGCCCAACTATCATATTTCAAGTAATTAACTACTGAGATCAACAACGCTTAACAAAGTGAAAAAGAAAGTACATGTTGTATCAATTCATGTCACAAAATCATTTTTGGCTCATGATATAACAAAAAGAAAGTACCAGTTACACGGTTTTGTTGCTGATATACACCTCAAAGATACTAATGGTGAGTCTTTTGTTGACGCAAAAACTGTTGACGCAAAAACTGGGTCTGGTGTACAAATCATAAGCCTGATACCATGATCATATACTAGACCTGAGGCAAGTAATTGCCATGTGAAAATGATATGTTATAATGAAAGTAAAATCATTTCTAGTTCTCTTTTTTAATTTTTTTGATTAAAATTATATTGTTCAACAATACATTTGTAGAGTGTTGAGGTTGTTATATACAGTAGAACACATAT
This sequence comes from Mytilus edulis, assembly GCA_019925275.1. Taxonomy (NCBI): domain Eukaryota; kingdom Metazoa; phylum Mollusca; class Bivalvia; order Mytilida; family Mytilidae; genus Mytilus; species Mytilus edulis. Next base: position 56,159,845 of record CM034361.1, read on the forward strand.
ATTGGGTATATGTCAAGACAATAAAAGTAGAACTTTTAGAGGTATAATCTTTAACATAATGGAGACATAATAATGGAGGCAAAAACATGTTTAGGATGGAAACATCATGAAGGCTAAACATGTTTAGGATGGAAACATCATGGAGGCTAAACATGTTTAGGATGGAAACATAATGGTGGCTAAACATGTTTAGGATGGAAACATCATAAAGGCTAAACATGTTTAGGATGGAAACATCATAAAGGCTAAACATGTTTAGGATGGAAACATTATAAAGGCTAAACATGTTTAGGATGGAAACATCATGAAGGCTAAACATGTTTAGGATGGAAACATCATGGAGGCTAAACATGTTTAGGATTGAAACATAATGAAGGCTAAACATGTTTAGGATGGAAACATCATGGAGGCTAAACATGTTTAGGATTGAAACATCATGAAGGCTAAACATGTTTAGGATTGAAACATCATGAAGGCTAAACATGTTTAGGATGGAAACATAATGGTGGCTAAACATGTTTAGGATGGAAACATCATGGAGGCTAAACATGTTTAGGATGGAAACATAATGAAGGCTAAACATGTTTAGGATGGAAACATAATGGAGACTAAACATGTTTAAAATGTAAACATAATGAAGGCTAACGTGGAGCTTAACACATGTTTAAGATGGGAACAAGATGAAGGTTACACATGTTTAGAATGGGAACATGATGGGGGCTAAACATGTTTAGAATTGGAATATGATGTAGGTTAAACATGTTAAGGAAAGAAACAAATAGAGAATGAACATGTTCTAGTGGGTTAAACATGGTCAACACAATGGTAAATGACAATTGGTACATATACAGTGCTTAATTTAAAGCTTCCTTGTTAGTTGCGCAGCTATTAAACGTTCGGATTGGATTTGGTCTTGAACATCTATCAACTGCTGGATATATTTTCCATCAGAAGAAAATCAATAGAAATTTTACACAGAAAAACACCAAATGTACAGTATAGACTTTAAATGAACAATGCACGTGATCTCTCCTCTCATCATTTACGAATGTCACATATCTTCTATTTTTTCTTTCATGATCGTTTCATGAAACGAAATTTGACACAGGAAGACACATGTAGGTTATACTTCTGATTACTTGTTAGGATTTTACACATTACATTCCAATAAAATAAGTAGTAACAAACCGGCAACCTGTGGATATTACCCCTAAAAAAAAACGGTAAAGAAAAGTGACATTTTGGTTTTTTTGTTGAAATAGCTATTTGTTTTATAGTAATTAAGTTTATAAACACAATGTTGACTACTATGCCTATTTGTGACGTTTTTACCTTTTATATCTGTTCTGTGTGTGTGCTCACACATTGATGTCGAGATAACGGAATAGCATGTGACTGTCATTCAAGTGAGTGGTTTGGCTAGCTATAACACAAGATTTAACCAACCATTTTCTACACAAAAACATGTACCAAGTCAGGAATGTGACAGTTGTTATCCATTCGTTTGATGTGTTTGAGATTTTGATTTTACCATTTGATTCGGGATTTCTTGTTTTGAATTTTTGATGTAGTTCAGTTTTTGGTTGTTTTGATTTTGTTTTGGTTTTTATTTTTCGGTACTGTCATCATCAAATGAACACAACGCGTTAACAAGTAAATGCGTCCAAACCGCGTTTCTGGATTAACATTCATTAAGAACGCTTTAAGCCGAATATTTGAAAGCCAAGGATGTATAAGAACCAAACAATTGGAGAGCTATATCATATATGACTGATAAAAAACATAAAATTGTCGAAATCCAATTCAAGGTTGTATATAAAATTAAAAATCAGCAAAACTAAACGAAATATTTTACAGCATATAAATAACTGAAAGACATACTTATAAATAGACTGATGTTTTACTTTGTTGTATTGTTTTGTATTTAAAGAAACAGTACTTTTACCCTCTCTCAAATTTTATAAATCATGCAACTACTAGTAAGAAGACATATTCAGACACATTGGGAAACGCACCAAATCCAAAAGGATCCAGCCTTCTTGTGACAGTAGGGTTAGCGCATTCTACATGCAAATCATAATTCGATCAAAATGTATCAACCAGGAATAGGACACAATCGATAAAAGATCCAGATTAGATAACTGTTTTTGTATGTAGAGATCTAAGACTGCGAAAAGCAATACAAACATTGACAACACCCGCCGTCTTTACCACATTGGATTTTCCTTCGGTTATAAGTTAGTAACTCGGATATGTTTTCTCTTAATCGATTTATGACTTTTGAACAGCTAGAGGTATACTACTGTTGCCTTTATTTCTGCTCTTATTTTAGATCATATATTCCATATTTGGTGTGACGGGATTGTTTTGTAAACAGAGTTAGCCTTTTCATCGTATTTTCATATACTAAATTTGTATAACTTTCAAAATAAAATTTTGAAGAATACAATACCATTTCGCAAATCAATGTTCAAACTACTGTGTACGACTTTAATTAGTTATCATATGCATATTTTTGTGGCCATCTGTCAGCATGTTATTAATGCGAATAAAGGATATGTGTTACCATATGCAATAATAAATTTGTATTTATTGTTAGATGTTATTTTTATTCCCTACATACTTATTTGTAGTGATGCTGCATAACTTTTAGTCGAATTAATAAATATGTATTGTTTATAGACTGATATTTAAACAGCTCTGTAGGTTAATCATAATAGTGAAATAAACTCAATTTGATAGTTATCAAAAGCAATTCGTTTTATTAACTTGATGTAATTTTATTGCCAATAATGTCCCATTCAAAACTTGTATGTATATAAATCAGCGTTACCTATTATTTTCATCCTTTCGTTCCATAAATCTATTTGGACCACTAATTTCTCAATTTAAATCTAACTCTTTAAAAAGTAGTATAGTTCAAATTGATAATCAATCATATTATAGTTTGAGGTATAACAATGAAGATAATATTTTAATGTCGGAACAAAAAAAAAAGAACAAAAAAGACACACACGGAAAGGCAAAAAAATGGAATCCCGATAAAACCCAAAAGAAAAGAGATAATTTTGGTAGACAAGGTATACAACTATGCTATAACTTGAATACTGCAATTAAAATTCATCAACACATCAAATGATGAAACTGGTATTAATATTCGATGCACACGTTTAAGACTAGGTAAACGTGTTTCTCTAAAGCTGATAGACTAGGATAAGGCACTGTAATAATCAACCAATCATTGATGGCAACCGTAGAAAAAATGCAAAAGTGTGCATGTTTTTGTAACTGATGATCGTTATGTAAACGATTCGTATTACGTTTTAGCCTTAAACCTTAAACATGTTTAGGATGGAAACATTATGAAGGCTAAACATGTTTAGGATTGAAACATAGTGGAGGCTAAACATGTTTAGGATGGAAACATAATGGAGGCTAAACATGTTTAGAATGTAAACATAATGAAGGCTAATCATGGAGCTTAACACATGTTTAAGATGGGAACAAGATGAAGGTTAAACATGTTTAGAATGGGAACATGATGGGGGCTAAACATGTTTAGAATTGGAATAAGATGTAGGTTAAACATGTTAAGGAAAGAAACAAATAGAGAATGAACATGTTCTAGTGGGTTAAACATGGTCAACACAATGGTAAATGACAATTGGTACATATACAGTGCTTAATTTAAAGCTTCCTTGTTAGTTGCGCAGCTATTAAACGTTCGGATTGGATTTGGTCTTGAACATCTATCAACTGCTGGATATATTTTCCATCAGAAGAAAATCAATTTTACACAGAAAAATACCAAATGTACAGTATAGACTTTAAATGAACAATGCACGTGATCTCTCCTCTCATCATTTCCGAATGTCACATATCTTCTACGTTTTCTTTCATGATCGTTTCATGAAACGAAATTTGACAAAGGAAGACACATGTAGGTTATACTTCTGATTACTTGTTAGGATTTTACACATTACATTCCAATAAAATAAGTAGTAACAAACCGGCAAACTGTGGATATTACCCTTCAAAATATGTAATGGTGTCTAATTAAGAAAATGTTTAAAACCGGTAAAGAAAAGTGACATTTTGTTTTTTTTGTTGAAATAGCTATTTGTTTTATAGTAATTAAGTTTATAACACAATGTTGACTACTATGCCTATTTGTGACGTTTTTACCTTTTATGCCTGTTCTGTTTGTGTGCTCACACATTGAAGTCGATATAACGGAATAGCATGTGACTGTCATTCAAGTGAGTGGTTTGGCTAGCTATAACACAAGATTTAACCAACCATTTTCTACATAAAAATATGTACCAAGTCAGGAATGTGACAGTTGTTATCCATTCGTTTGATGTGTTTTAGATTTTGATTCTATCATTTGATTAAGGACTTTTCGTTTTGAATTTTTGTTGTAGTTCAGTTTTTGGTTGTTTTTTTTTTTTGTTTTTTTTTTCGGTACTGTCATCATCAAATGAACACAACGCGTTAACAAGTAAATGCGTCCAAACCCCGTGTCTGGATTAGCATTCATTAAGAACGCTTTAAGCCGAATATTTGAAAGCCAAGGATGTATAAGAAACAATTGGAGAGCTATATGACTGATAAAAACATAAAATTGTCGAAATCCATTTCAAGGTTATATATAAAATTAAATATCAGCAAAACTAAACGAAATATTTTACAGCATATAAATTACTGAAAGACATACTTATAAATAGTCTGATGTTTTACTTTATTGTATTGTTTTGTATTTAAAGAAACAGTACTTTTACCCTCTCTCAAATTTTATAAATCAACTACTAGTAAGAAGACATCCAGCCCTCTTGTGACAGTAGGGTTAGCGCATCCTACATGCAAATCATAATTCGATCAAAATGTATCAACCAGGAATAGGACACAATCGATAAAAGCTCCAGATTAGATAACTGTTTTTGTATATAGAGATCTAAGACTGCGAAAAGCAATACAAACATTGACAACACCCGCCGTCTTTACCACATTGGATTTTCCTTCGGTTATAAGTTAGTAACTCGGATATGTTTTCTCTTAATCGATTTATGACTTTTGAACAGCTAGAGGTATACTACTGTTGCCTTTATTTCTGCTCTTATTTTAGATCATATATTCCATATTTGGTGTGACGGGATTGTTTTGTAAACAGAGTTAGCCTTTTCATCGTATTTTTCATATACTAAATTTGTATAACTTTCAAAATAAAATTTTGAAAAAAAAATACCATTTCGCAAATCGATGTTCAAACTACTGTGTACGACTTTAATTAGTCATGCATATTTTTGTGGCCATCTGTCAGCATATTATTCATCAACACATCAAATGATGAAACTGGTATCAATGTTCGATGCACACGTTTAAGACTAGGTAAACGTGTTTCTCTAAAGCTGATAGACTAGGATAAGGCACTGTAATAATCAACCAATCATTGATGGCAACCGTAGAAAAATGCAAAAGTGTGCATGTTTTTGTAACTGATGATCGTTATGTAAACGATTCGCGCGTATTACGTTTTAAATTATAAGACTGGTATGTTGTATGATTTTTTTAACACATAACGGCATGATCATTTTAAAGTAAAACAATTGAATCAACGGTAATATAACATTGAAATTATTGCAGATTTATTTCATTTCTATCATTGAACAGATTTTAATCGTTATGCATAAAAAACATAAGGTGTTCGACTCTCAGATAACAATATATATACTGTACAGACAATTGAAACAATATTGGTGAGAAATATCCGATCGTTAAGATAAATAAATAGTACATTCAAATATAAACAAGCACTTAATCAGGTTGAAATTCATGACATATACACAATATTCACAATGAAATTTTCTTCAGCAATGATTCAGATATAACTGAAAAAATTATTTGGCAAGAACATTTATTTGAACACTGTCCAGTTATAAAATACTGTAGTTAAAAATTGCATATCACAGAATATAATTATCATTTGGTTAAATGAAATGACGCAATTGTCTCTGTATCTACCATGATATATAACTACAAATGACTAACTTCCCGACGTATATTTAATTTGAGCGGAACAGGCTCCTTCTTTCTTAAGGATAGACGACGAAGGACTTTTCCTTGTTTTATTTCACTAACAATGCTATCAACAATCTTTTTGTCCTCCGATTTACTGGGATGTAAAAAGTTACCACCTGAAATAGAAAAACATGTGTTATTTCAAACCAAAGTAAAGTCACATTCAACATAGTGTGTTCTACCGAAACGTATACGATGTGTGTGTGTCTAAACACATTGGATATCGAAACACTCAGTATGGCTCATTTTAAAGCTATAGACTCGATTTAAGAGATTTGCATATCGGTAAACTACGGTTGTCTTAACTAACTGCATCATATCGTATTTCACAGAAGAGACTGAGAACTAGAGTATTTACCACTATACGTTAGGCAGCCACCAATCAATCGATCATCAGTGAAAATGCATTGCTACACTGTTCTTTATTATAGTAAATTTACTTACTTCTCCTTTTGCTATATATTTCTTCCTGTGCTTTCCGTCTTTTCTCTGCTGTTTCCTGTTGTTCTTTCTGTGTTGTCAGTTCCTTCAAGCAATACATTACAATAATAGTTAATCAACATACTTTACATTTTAATACTATTGTTTTCAAAACATTTTTAAAGACAGGTATGAAAAATATAATACTAGAAGAAAATGATTAACAACGGTTGAAAGTAAGATAACACAATGTCAATTAATATAAATGCAGTATAACAAAATCTGTTAAATAAGGATGAAGTCAAATGATGTTTTATGTAAGGTGTTCATAGCATTTAAAAAAAACATCCTATGATGGATTGGTTTTTGAATAAATGGATCCATATCATTAAACTTGAAATAGAGGAGCATACAGATATAGTTAAGTATGCTTCATTTCATAATTTACATATAGAATTTTGCAATGAAGTTATGTCACCAATATAAAATAAAAGGTAAAATAACAAAAATACAGAACTCCGAGGGAAATTCAAAACGGAAAATTCCCTAATCAAATGGCAAAATCAAATGATAAAACTCATCAAACGAATGGAAAACAACTGTCATATTCCTGACTTGGTACAGGCATTCTAAAATGTAGAATACGGTAGATTGAATGCTTAAACTAAAATAGACGTTAATGATTAAAAAAAAAATAGGATCTTACTTGTTGGCAAGTCTTGATATTTTCAGTGAATTCTTTGAATGTTTCCAAAAATTCATCCAAACTAAATGATCTTTCATTTTCACAGAAGTGTTCAGCCATCTTAGTAGATAATGCCTTTACACGACTAATTCCCTCTTCCACGTCTTCCAAATCATTCATAGCTTCCTATTAGTAGAAAAAGACGTTACCCTAGTTTGCATATTGCGAGGTTTTTTTTAAAGAAAAAATGGAAAAAAAAATAGCAAGGAAATTTAAACTTTTTACTTATCATATTTATTGCGTTAAATATATTTCAGAAAAAAAACCCAAGAAATGTTCAAAATTTTACTAATCGTGTTGCGAATAAACAATCATATCATTCTGTATAAGAAAGACAACTGCTACATTAATCTGTGTTATAGGAATAAACTTAATACAATGACTCATTTATGAAGCCTTTTAAAGTAGTGTTTCTTGTTAACCTTTCCGGAGCACCAGATTCAATCTTGATTTTTGGTGCTCAATCTCAATTTTTTCTTTATTTAGTGCTTTTGTGGTCCTTTTTTTTCTTTTTCGTTTACGTATTTTGCCAAGGCGTTTTCAGTTTTTCGTCGATTTACGAGTTTTCAACGTTCCCTTGACATCTTCTGTCTGTTTTAAAATATATTCGGTGTGCTTGAATATAAATCAACGAAAGATTTTTTTTTGTAGATAAAGAAACATATCAAAACTTACAGCCATAAAATCAGCAAACTGTCCTTTGACTTCCTCATCTTCTACCTTATCTACTTTACTCTTTATGTTTTGGACGTGCTTTTTAAGGTTGTTAAATTCTGCTACGGTTTGTGCCAATGTAAATCTAAAATTTTCAAGGTACAAAATAAGTTATTTGAGATTAACGTCAATGAGACAGTAGCACTGAAATCAAAACATCTGCAGTAATATAAGTTGTCTGCGTTCATATCCGTAGATATGGATATTTTAACACCCTGAAGTATAGGTAACAATACACAGTTAGGAGTTTAGTTTCGCATTTTGGCCCCTGTGGATTTTTCAAATAGGAAAGTTTTTGTGTAATAAAATTCATTTTTAGACAGCTGAGTGCTAATTTAGCCTTCAAAGATGGTTTATAAGAGCATCAAGATCATTTTTTACATGTTTTATGGGCTGTTTTCTGTTTGACAATCCGTATTTTCATAGCTAGACCGGCCATCGGTCCAGAAATTAATGTAATGTTTACAAACACTTTTTTTCTACACGAAGTTTTTGACGCAATTTTACAAAAAAATGAGATGAAAGACATATGATTTTCATTGGATTTGCTGAATGATATATGTACACAGTTTAAGAAAAGGTATTACTTCAAGCGATTGAAATTCTACTTTTAGCCAAATTTTTGGGAAATATGTGACATCTTTTCCCCCCTTTTTGCAATATTTTATAACAAATAAATGCAGATTGTTACCATGGATACACCCAAAAGAAATTATATTTTACCACTTTATATACTGGATATAAAATCTATGGAAGATTCTGATTACATACATATGCCCATATATAACACAAACAGTAGGCTTGATATTGCAAGAAAGCAATGAAAAGGGGATGGTAAAATTTATAAGGGCAAATTTAATATTTTTTCCTAACTGTTTATTGCTACCATACAAGTTCACCCTGAGGCGTAGCCAAAGGGTGTACATGGTACTGAAGAGTGTTGAAATATGTATATCTGCGGATATTAACTTAGATAACGATTTTACCTGGTCTTAGTCCATATCTGGCGATTTATTTAAGAAATTCGATCACAAAGTGTAACGTGAAAGCAACGGATTTTTTTTTCGTTTTCTTGAAATCTTTTATTGAAATTTGGGAATTTAACATATTTTAACGGGGTGTAGGGTACTACCTGTGGTAGAACCCTACAGGAAGTCAAATATAAGACGTTTTTAATCCGGAGACAAAAACTGGAATGGGTCGAATTTGGCGCTCAATGTTGTGAGAGTTACATCATAGACGGCGTGACGCCAACGTGGGTCATTTGCATAGCTAGGTCAGTAGTCCAATTCCTTGACAATGTGGCAGCCAAGTGATGCATTTACTAAAATGAAATAGATAGTGACAGACATCATGTATAACCTACAGATTCTATATTTCACAAGCCACAACCATGAAACTAAGAAACAAGCGCGTGAAGACCCCCCCCCCCCCCCCCCCCCCCCCCCCCCCGGTTAGCAACGTCCGGATATATGTGTTAGAAACACCCAGGGGTATGGGTTTTGAAACGACGTGTGTTACTCAATCAAAATACTGGAAATGTACTAAGCCGGGGATAATATTTTGTATTCTGTATTTTGTATATGAAATAAAATACATTATATATTATCATAGCGATACGAGTTTAAAATGTACTTGTTTATTGCAACAACAATAGTTATACTTGCTACATTTAGATATGTTTGTGTTTTATGTTTTTGATGATCTTTCCCTTGCTGTCATCAACAGCCCGTTAGTTGTCATTTCTGTGTTGACATGAAATATCATGTATATGGTTATATGTATAAACATACTGTTAACACAACTTTATTCAGAAAAATAAAGATGTTATTTCCCCTCAAATGGATCACCTTATCTGAGGTTCTTTTTGTCCTCAATGCTCTTCAATGGTGAGTCTTTTCTATACGAAACGCGCGTCTGGCGTACACAATTATAATCCGGGTATCTTAAACGATTTTTTTCCTATAATCATAGCACACGTTTCGTCAGACTCTAGGTTGGAAAACACTATTGTGTTTTCCAACAAATATCGCATAATTTTCGTAATTGATAATCGACACGTTACGTTCCGCCGCAGATGAACAGTGTGTGTGGCCATTGTTTTGTTTACTATGAAATTTTGCTTTATTTTGTTTTTGAGTTTTTCTTTGACTCGAAATTTTTTTCAATGAATTTTGAACTTTTTTAAAAGTCCGGTTTTATTGACTATTATCGATTTATGTTTGTACTTTTCAAATTGATATGATCGAAATTTACCTGGCAGCTTTCTGGAGAAGGTCAAGTAAATCATCAACAAAACCTAAAGTATCCTTATTTTTTCTCTCCGTTTCTTCAACAAGATGATGTAGTAATGTCATTCTAGGTACATTAGATTTTGTATTTACAAGCTTTTTCAGTGAGCTTATTCTAAATCCTATTGCATTTCCACAATTATTTTTCTACAATATAAATGACTAAACATATCAAAAAGACGAATTAGTAAGATGAAAAAAATATCGAAATACTATCAGCTAGTTTCAATATCTTAATTAATGCTTTCAGAAAATTATAGTTCTCAAGCTCTTTGTATGAACATGTGAATGAATTGAAATAAATGTTGAAATATTGAGACAAGTTGTTTTCCTTTCGTTTGTTGTGTTAGAGCTCTTTATTTTGCATTTTTAAAAGGGAGTTTCCCTCGAAATCGGTATAGTTTGTTGTTTTAACTTTTCATGACTTGGTCGACAATTATAACAGAATATCTGTGTATAGGTGATCAGAGATATTCTACTTGTCGTAATCACAAATCTGTCTCCTTTTCCTCAATATTGACATTCCCGTATAGGACTTGCATAGGGATTTTTATCTGCAAGAAAAACTAGTGGCACGAGAGCTACTTGCCGATCTCACCAACTGAGTTCACCCCTGAGTTTTTGTGGGATTCGTGTTGTTCAATCGTATGTTTTTATGCGGTTATGTTTTTGTTTGATGAATATTTGACGTTTTTGGCTATGTGGTTGTTTGTTTTGTTGGAATTATCTCCTTGTAATCTTCTCCTACTGTTGTTTTTTAACCCAATATATTTGTCGTCTCGTTATACTGGGCTTGGAATGTATTATCCACATTTAAACATCACTCAATAACACGATTTTCTGTGTTGACATGGATATCAATACTGTGGTCATTTTTATAAATTCCCTGTTTACAAAACTTTGAATTTTTCGAAAAACTAAGGATTTTCTATATTCCAGGAATAGATAATCTTAGCCGTATTTGGCACAATATTTTGGATTTTTGGTCCTCAATGCTCTTCAACTTTGTACTTTTTTGGCTCTATAACTTTTTTGATCTGAGCGTCACTGATGAGTCTTATGTAGACAAAACGCGCGTCTGGCGTACTAAATTATAATCCTGGTACCTTTGATAACTATTTCCCGTCTTTCCAAACTGTAACTTATGAGATGTTAGCTAGCTATAAAATCAAGTTTAGTCCACCATTTTCTACACGAAGATATGCATGTGCCAAGTTAGGAATGTGACAGTTGTTTTTCATTCATTTAAGTGTTTAAGATTTTAATGTTCACATTTGACAAGGGACTTCCAGTTTTGAGTTGTCCTTGAAGTTTGGTATTTTTTGCTATTTTACTTCTTATGAAAATACTATCAAACAAAATTAACTGATTTAGATGCAAAATAGACTTATGCTTTGCTCGTTGTTGAAGGCCATACGGTGACCTATAGTTGTTAATGTATGTGTCATTTTGGTCTTTTGGGGATAGTTGTCTCATTGGCAATCATACACATCTTCTGTTTTATATTACTTTTTAAACTGCATTAAGTGATATACAAAATAGTGAGCCATACGATACATGATAAACGTTTTACAGAATATGTAAAATGACATAATATTCTATCTTATCATACACGTAAGCACATTGTTACTGGAGGCACCGGTATATTTAAAAAAAAGACTTCCACACAACCCTTCCGATGAATCATTTAACAGCGAAATCCAAAATCGTCTCCGTTTGTTATTATTCTAGTCGATTGTCATGCGAATCCCTGTGTTTATTTGTCATGATTCAATAATTTTGTAGATTAGATACGGATGCTTCTATTTTGAAATGGTAAAGTACTGTCTATGGATCAACCATTTAAGCAATTGAGTAAGTATTTTCCCATGAAAGTGTGATATATTTTAATGGTTAGATTTTTTACTAAGTTAACTTGATTATGAAAATCAAAAGTTTCTTGCTTTAGAAATGACACTAATAGATCCCCTTTTTATCACTTCGTATGTATCATTCAATTAACCTTCGTATTCCTTTGAGATTTATCATAATCTGATTGATACAAAACATAAGGTGCATTAAACATTGAATCAATTCTTTATCATCGGAATTTTCTAGACATTAATTATGACATCTCTATCAGGCTTTTTCGATGTTAACACATGAGGTTAAGGAATATTTTGGGAATGAAAATTGAAATGAGAATAACATTTAAGTACGTGCGTCCAAAGCACTTTCTGGATTGACAGTCATGATAAAACCCAAACATTTTAAAGCTAAGGATGTATAAGACCGAAAACGCATGAAGATAGATATGAAACTATTCATTTTGTTTCGAAAGTAACAATTCAATTGGTCATTCGGAAAACTCACCTTGTTTATAAAGTTTCCTGCATGAAGTATATAACGAAAAAATGATTTGATCGAATGATTGTCATAAAGCTTTCTACAAACTTGATTCAGAATTTGAATATTTGGTCTTATTGATCCAATCAAAGAATTAAATTCTCCTTTCAAAATTATTGCTTCAATCCGTAATTCATATTCTGAAAGTTTAATTAATTCCATGAAAAACTTTTCAGCATCACCAAGTCTCTCTTTGTCTCCTTCAAACTGTGTAAAGGTGTCTACCTGTAAGAGATATTGCAATTTAGATAAACAAATTAAATTTAATTGATAAAGACATTCGCGTATTAAAAGCAGAATAGATGTCTAAAGTATATTACTATACTATTGTTGGATGGCAGGCAGACTTACAGTGAACTGATATCGGTCCTAATATTTTTTTCATTGCACATATTTAATATTTATCTCTTTGGAGTTCCCCGGGAGTTCCGAAATATGATATAAACAATTTTTATTTTAATCAATATGCTCTAAAATATGTTAAAAAATCATGAAACGCCGTTTTCCAAAAAACAAAAATGTCCTGAAGTTATTAAAATACAAAGAGTTTATTACTAGGTTTAATAATACTGGTGCCTTCATTTTCAAAGAATTGTTATACAATAATATTGATTCAAATGTAGATCATATTTAAAAGATACGATGATAGATTTTAAAACGAAAACTTTGGCATTGTTGCAACAACCCTCACGTCCACTTTTTATAGATTGTGTCATCACAGAATATGTACTAACCAAGCGCAACATGATGGGTACCTCCAAATAATAAGGATAAATTTTCCCTTCCAGTGCACATTTAGTCATCCCCACGTGTTGGTGAGTTCGTGTTGCTCAATATTTAATTTGTATGTTGCGTTTTGTCGACTATGTTTTCTTTCCATCTATTTTCCCATCGTTGACCTTTTTATTTTGATATATGATTTTTTAATGTTCACTTTGTAAAAACTCTTGCTACAGCAATCCTAATCAAGAACATACTTTTGGCGAGAAAGGCATGCCTTATTATTTTGTGTTCAATAAAATGGTCTTTGTATCTTTTACTCGTAATGTACCGTTAGCAGAACTCGCACTGAATATAATGCATTGTTCCTCTTAAATTCTTATCTATTTCCATAGTTTGGTGAAATTTGCTTAGGTCAATAACAGTTTCGTATTTCATAATCTAAAATCGAAATAGTATCACAATTTTTTAAACACTTCATAGATAAAAATAATTTCGCCTTACCTCATCACACGAAGGAAGAAGTTTGTTCAAACTTTTAAGTTTTTCTACACCAACTGATCTCGGATCTCCTTCTTTTATTAATTGTATTATCACATCTGGGGGTTTACGGAACTGTTTTAGGAATATATTCGCATTCATGCTTTTCTTTGCATCTAGTAAGGAAATCTATAAGACGAAACATACATGTTTAATGCAAACTTGACAGCTCTTCTTGACAATATCTATATAAGAGTGAGATTGTACAGAAAAAAAACCTATCAAACAGATTTCAAATTACGTTGATGTACGCAATATAGATCACCACACGGCCTTCACCACCGAGTAATACTCATACGGTATAGTCAGCTTTAAAAAAAACCCCGACAATTCAATATGAAACATCGATGTTGCAATAAAGTTACCAACAACATGCAGGTATGGGAACTGCATGTGCGCTTATAATAGCAGGCTTGTTCCTGATTGCTACAAATCACAGTTCATGACCAAATTCAGTAAAGATCCGTCTTAACGCCATCTAATTTAAAGGTTATATGAAACTAACGATTACCTTGATAATGTTTTTGCTTACATTAATCTAGAAATTGCTTATTCTACGGATGTTGTTTACCCAATGAACTGCCTTGAAGCATATCTTATATAAACGGCAATAATAACTATGTAAATAAACGTCCATGTCGATCTCCGATTTGTGAAATTTTGTTATGCAGTCAACTAATATTTTTCTCCTCAAAATATTTAACTTATTAAAAAAAAACTTGTTAGGAATTTTATTTCACTGTACACATGAAATCCTGACGCAACAACAACATATCAGCAATAATGTAGACTGATTGGCTGTTAACGTATAATGTTTGCAGTTTTCGAAGCAATCTTTACTACTAGCAGAACGCAAACTGCTTAAATTAAAAAAAAAACCCAACCATTTAGAATAATTAACGTATGTCAAACTATATGTATTAAAGGTTATTGGAAAATATGCAATCTATCATTGATATTTTGTTCTACACTAACCAGTACTACATTTTCATTTATACTTATAGAGGCATGATGCTAAATTGCTTTTTGGAATTTTTTATCCAGCACGAATCCGGGTAAAAGTGTTCGTATTATCAATATTATACCATTTGTGAAGTGGAATGCTTTCTTGCTAATTGTGCTTGATTGTTTTCTGGTTTCAATAGAACAGCGGGCGCCGTTTGCTTTTGTGAAAACCATTCCTCTAACTTCAGATATTCTACGTCTACCTTGTCCTCCATACCAAGGACATCTGCCCAGACGCTGGTTTCTGTGAATATAATTAGAAGTTGTTATTTAAACTGAATGATATATATGAACTATTCTTTAGTGACAATACATCAAGCCGATAAATGATATTTATACATGTATTATGACCAAAGATTAGCAAGTTCTATTGGTCTTGGCATGTCACGAAAAGTTAGTTTCATGAAGTAATGATAATTGTTGAAATATGTTAATAAGATGTATCTAAAAAGACTAAAAGATACAGTAATAATAATTTTAAATTAAAAAATCTAATAGGATAGTTCACTCTTCTTTAGAATTGTAAACAACAATTTTTTTTATCTTCTTTCTGTACTATAAATTAACCGCATCTCAAATTAGAATTATTTTATGAGAACTGTAAAGGTTTTTGCTACAACGAAACATTTTCAAAGATCAATTTTAGTTATATTGTTGGTTTGAAAGGTATCGTATCCATATTTACTTTTAAAAGAGGCAGGAGGTAGTTTGTTCCAGTTGAAGATCTTCATTTTACAATGTGGATCCGGTGTTGTGATTGCTGGCGGAGGAGGGCTTGGAGGCTTCAGTGCCCCTGGTGCACCAGGCGGAGGTGGAGGTCCTCCCATTCCTGGAGGCGGCGGCGGTGCAGGAACTCCACCAGGCGGAGGTGGAGGAGCAGGAATACCACCAGGCGGTGGTGGCGGAGCAGGAACACCACCAGGTGGAGGAGGAATACCGCCAGGTGGTGGCGGCGGAGGAGGAGGCGGTGGCACAACAATTGGTCCTGAGGTCATAGGCATTGCAGCAGTAGAACCCTTATATTCTTTAGTTGGTAAATCCGCTGTTGCTTGTGAATATGCTGATGAAACGGCTTGTATTGCTTCTGTTGCGAGTTTGTTTCTATTAGCCACTGACATTCGCATGCGAGGAAGGTCGTCATCGGTTTGAACTTCTTTATCCTCTCGTCGGAGTGTTTTTATTGATAAGCCTCTTTTAAGGTGAGATTCTGAAGAATCTAAACTTATTGCTTGTTGCGTAAGTTTTTCTACCAAAGTCCATGTGGCTTCACTACATTAAAAAATAAAAACGTTAAATGTTGTACAATGGAAGATGTTATTGAAATAAAATTCAATTAAATTATAAACGTTATATCATTATGCATGTAGCACTGAGAGTAGCATTTATTTTGTGTTTGTATTGCCTAACAAAAACAAGGCATCAATTACAAGATTGATAGTTTAAAACAGTCCGCACAAGTGACTAAATATACTGGTTCCGCAGACACGTCTCTCTTAAATCGCTTATCGATGCCCTCACATATTGCAACACGACATTGCTATCTCATTAGTTTATTAATGTATAGAAGGAGCGGGAAAAAACTATAATTACACACTTTCACCGAAAACCATAGTTTCCCAAGCAAACATATTCCGAATAACAGTCTCAGAACTAAAACACCTTTGATTACATATGTTTTACCACAGCTAGAGAATATGAAAGAACGGGAGTTCTAATCCCCCAAACACATTACAACGCATTGCGCGGGGGGGGGGGGGGGGGGTACTAGTTATCATAAAGCGATGATTTCTTTGCGATCTTAAAAATAAGTTTAACCTGCATTGTATGTTTTATACTTTGACGTAATAAAATTAACATGTCTAATATATGGCTAAAGATTATATCAAATAAACTATATTTAAAATATTACCTGTTACTATGATGTGGGTCAATTTGAAACAAACTGTACAGTATACTCAACAACGAGTAAGACAGGGGTGTATGGGAAACCTGCAATAAAATTATGATAGATACTAAGTGTAACTGTGATAAAGATCAATTTAAAACAGACTATACAGTATACTCAACAATGAGTGAGACAGGGGTTTATGGGAAACCTGTAATAAAGTCATTGAGGATGTTTTAAAACTTATGTTCTAAAGTTTTTTCTACTTTCTTTAAATTTCTAAAAGAAAAAAAATGTTTCTTGCACCCTCTATTATTTATCTTTTTCAACTACAACAAAAATTTGGCGAAAGATACCAAAGTGATATCCGAACGCATAAGTCGAATAGAAACTAAGAATGCACTAAACGTTCAATATCTATACTTCATGCTGAACAGTCTAGAAGTTATTTCGTATATTTCGAGCAAATTATCTAATATTTATGGCTTGAATCGAATTGAAAATATACTCATAATAAAACATTAATCCCAGACATTTTAAAATAAAATCTCTATATGTTATGCAGAGTTATTTTCTTAAATCAATATAGCCCAACAATTAAGAAATATTAACTCAAATAATTTACACTTTTCTACCTTCTTGTCAATAGCATCAAAAAGTGCTTTAGGATCCTGAATGTTAACTAAACTTTGTTCTCTAAGATCTTCCAGAGCCTCATTGTCAGCTGCTAATTCCTCTTCAAATACGTCACACTGCACGGTTAAATTTGGATCAACATCTTGTCGTAACAGTATCAAAATATCAAGAATTCCTAGTGCTGTAAAAAATAATTAATAAAATCATTGTCAAAATTAAGAATGGAAACGGGGAATGTGTCAAAGAGACAACAACTCGACTCATGGCCACCAATGGGTATTCAACACATCAAGAAAATCCAGCACACTAAAGTTGTATCTTTTACATTAATGTTTACATTATAAATATAGTTATAATGTTTACATTATAAATATAGTTATAATGAGGGATTTGCTCATCAAGATTTGATCGAACCTGATTAGTTTATTGTTCCAAGAGAAGGCATCTGTACTCGGAGTGGCTGTTTGTGTTTCCCATTTAACAGGAAGATGGAGAAAAATGTACCACGAAATTAGAGATTTTGTCCACTTTGTAAAGCTGGTCTTGGGGATGTGTACCACTATATATGTATATGTACCAATTGTGAAGTTAAATATTTAAGGGGGAAGTTCATACTTCCATATTATTTATCATATCCAAATGTTAAAAAAGTACTGGGCATGCTTAAATATTGTAATAATAATGTGTTGTCTTAGCTGTCAATTTTTATTCAAAAGGTAGAAAAGATGCTTGTCTGATTTAAAATTGCAATAAACAAAGTTTTATTTCTGAAGATGTATAATTTAAAAATGTATACTGTATGCTCGAGACTGTATGTATTATGAAATATGTTGTGATTTGTATTGTGTATAATATGCTCCTGTTACGCAGTCTTCTGCGGCTGAGTTTTCTTTAATAAACTATGAAACTATGAAACTATGTTTGTTTGAGTACTAGTATTTGATTATGGTTTTCAGTCTGTATACATTCGTTAACACATAAATGTCATCTCGAATATAATATGATTAAAGGAAGATATTTGTTTTCGTTCATGTAACTATTGATAGAATTTCTAAACAGAAAAACAATGGAACTAATTTCTCATAAACACTTCACTGAGGACAATTGTATTTTCTGTATAAGTAAAAACGTTATTCACAAAAAAACAAAAGCAAAAGAAAATTCAAGACTATACATGATATTAAGGTGGTACCTAACACTACAGGGAGATAACTCTGTAAAGTCAGCTAAACGTTTTAATTACGTTATGTTGTAAAAGGAATATCAAGCTTCTCAATGATCAAAACTGGTGTTTGACAAATGCTATAGGATATAACCAGTGTAATTTTTCTGACAAAACGGTTGGTTCAAAATTTTTAAAATTTTTATATTTTTGTTAAAGTGTCAAAGTAAAATTGAGAATGGAAATGGGGAATGTGTCAAATAGACAACTACCCGACCAAATAAAAAACAACAGCAGAGGGTCACCAACAGGTCTTCAATGTAGCGAGAAATTCCCGCACCCGGAGGCGTCCTTCAGCTGGCCCCTAAACAAATATATACTAGTCCAGTGGAAATGAACGCCATACTAATTTCCAAATTGTACACAAGAAACTAAAATTAAAATAATACAAGACTAACAAAGGCCAGAGGAGTAGGCTCCTGACTTGGGACAGGCGCAAAAATGCGGCGGGGTTAAACATGTTTGTGAGATCTCAACCCTCCCCCTATACCTCTAATCAATGTAGTAAAGTAAACGCATAACAATACGCACATTAAAATTCAGTTCAAGAGAAATCCGAGTCTGATGTCAGAAGATGTAACCAAAGAAAATAAACAAAATGACAATAATACATAAATAACAACAGACTACTAGCAGTTAACTGACATGCCAGCTCCAGACTTCAATTAAACTGACTGAAAGATTATGATTTCATCATATGAACATCAGGCACAATCCTTCCCGTTAGGGGTTTAGTATCATACCATCATAACATATATGAGAAGAACATAACCCGTGTCATGCCAACAACTGTTTTTAGAATAAATGTGTTTAGTTCCGATGCAAAGACCTTATCAATGACTCAATATTAACGCCAAAATATGCAATCTTTAATGACTTGACAACAGTATCGTAATTATATCCCTTCGTAAATGCTTTGACAAAATTGTATGAAAATTAAACGAGCCAAATTAATTTTAGTGAAAGTGTTGGGTACCACCTTAAAAGACAGACGTAAATATTAAAATTCAATTATAGATTTTCAGATAATTTTATTCGATAGTCGCAAATATACGAACACGTGCTCTGTTGAAATCGCCATGCAATTAGTGCAATAGTCAAAAGAATACTACTAATTTAATGGAACATATTTGCTTAGTATGTTCATTATTTCCGGTGTTAACAATGTTTATTTTGAACTGAAAACAGCTGTTTACAAGAAGATGAACAGATGTTGAACATTTATTTTGTATGAAATGAAAAGTGGACACTTGTAGACATGTAGAAAGTTTCATTCGTCAAACAAATTAAATCATAACAACACGCATTTTGCACATTAAAACTTCACATAAATCTTCTCCATTGTGTTAGAGAAAGAAAGACGTGGAATTCTGTTTTCTTCAGCTCAGTAATGTTAACATATTAATTATTCATATTATTGAATTGCAACAAGTATATATGTATTGCCTTTAAAACCCAAGGGATAAGTTAAAGAGTGGAAGGGGGGGGGGAGGGGGGGGGGGGGGGGGGGGGGGGTGATGCCTGATATTTAAAGTAATCGTTTATGAAATTGTTATAAAGTTACATTATGGGACTACAAAGTGAAGATAGAAAGCGATATAATACGCGTTGCTCAAGCAATCGAATGAATTAAAACTTTCATTGTGATCCGAATGTCACTTCATAATCATAAAACGTAATATTTACAATGTTTATAACATAATATGTCAAATAAGGCTTGGATAATAAAAATGTACCTTTAGTTATACAAGTACTTATCTCATTACATACAGTAATACATGAAATGAAAATTTACAAGTGCTTATAAATAAATGTTTGTATGAAATGTTAAAAATACGGTATCCATAATATGAAAAAATAAGATATTAAAGTTAATTACGTCAATGACAAAGCAACCCAACGACAACAACAGCACAGCAAATAGATGTCAAGACAGTAAGTCCTTCAAAAAAGTTCATTGACTACACACTATTTCAGATTGTAAACCATCTCGAGTTTTGACAAGTAAAACAGACAAAACAAATACAAATAAAACAATAACATGTAACTAACGATAAAAACATACTTTGTTCTAGACTTTGCCTGTCCCAAGTCAGGAGCCTGTAATTCAGTGGTTGTCGTTTGTTTATGCGTTACATATTTGTTTCTCGTTATTTTTATTTTTGTTATATATAAATAAGGCTGTTAGTTTTCTCGTTTGAATTGTTTTACATTGTCATACCGGGGACTTTTATAGCTGACTATGCGGTATGGGCTTTGCTCATTGTTGAAGGCCGTACGGTGACCTATAGTTGTTAATGTCTCTGTCATTTTGGTCTCTTGCGGACAGTTGTCTCAAAGGCAATCATACCACATCTTCTTTTTTTTATATTTGCTTACATAAAGGATTGATTCGCTTTTAGCGCCTTAATCCAATCGTTTTCGTTTCTTTCAGTAGAATAGCAAAAGTGTTCTTGCATAAAGAAGATTGCACAATATCAATAAAAGTTAAAATCGTATCAAAGAATAGAAGCAGTTTAGATATGAAAACTCTGATATCGGTGGCTGTACTTCCGACTACATTCTACACAACAAGCGTTCATACAAAAGCAACTAAATACACAACTTCGCAGTGGCGGATCCAAGGGGGGGGGGGGGGGGGGTTTCCGGGGGTTGGAACCCCCTTTTTTTGGCCGATCAATGCATTTGAATGGGAGCATATAGTTGGAACCCCCCTTTACTCTGGGTTGGGAACCCCCTCTTTTTAAAATGGCTGGATCCGCCACTGCTTCGTACGATTGTACAATTCTCGAAGAACATTTTTACAGAACAGATGTGGTAAAATGGTAAAACATTGAAACTCTCAATACGAGCTTTTTAAGCCAAAAAGAATAAAGATTTGAAGGGCAACTGGTAATTTTGGATAATAGTGTCAACACATTCTGAAAGTATGAATAAAAGAAGATATGGGTCATGATA
This sequence comes from Mytilus edulis, assembly GCA_019925275.1. Lineage (NCBI taxonomy): Eukaryota > Metazoa > Mollusca > Bivalvia > Mytilida > Mytilidae > Mytilus > Mytilus edulis. The sequence goes on from CM034361.1 coordinate 56,181,444, forward strand.
TTTTAACAAAACAGCAACAAAACGTCAAAAATAAACACAAAAAGACGGCTCAGTGTTTCTGCTCTTTGGTTGGATTGTTGTCTCTTTGGCACATTCCCCATTTCCATTCTCTATATTATCTAGAGTGCAATATATATAGTCTTCAAAAGAAGACAGATATTTATACAGTATTTCAAACTCTGAATCGTGCAGATTCTTTAAAAACAAACAGAAACATTAAAATATGACATCAACTCCAAATGCTTCAAATAACAATAAATCAGTAAGATGTGACACATAAGACAACACCAGACAAAATGTGTTTGCTTTAAAAGTATTATTGGCTATGAAATGGTCTATCTATTCATTAGTACCAATCGAATCATACTTCAGTAATAAAACCTAATATATTCTTTATTCAATTTAACAAGACTTTGAACAAATGTATGATATATGTTTTTTGATAAATATGCTTTTACGTTCATTTAATTAAAATTTTACTTTACTACACACACGTGAATTACGAACCAACTGTGAAATGTCTACTCTTTTGGACACAATCATAAACTTATCTAGATTCTAGACACTTTGTCGTGGCATTCTATATTTCTGTCTTTTTAAGGAGAACTTGCGCGTTCAATTATTTAGAAATTTCATATAAATATATGAATATGTCTAGTCAGGTTACATCCTGATAATTGGATATGTTACATCATACAATAATTATATTAAATAGTATAGGATACGGAAACATGTGAAATTATAATGAATGCATGTGGCGTAAATGTCAAACATTTACTTGTATATAAGTGAACCACGGTGTAATTGATTACTGTATGTTATTCTGCGCATGCCTCATAGTAAGTGGTCCTTACAAGGATGGATTTACAGAATAGAGAACAATGGACCAAAATTTAAGAAATACTGATTAGGCCAAATAAAAATATATGTGTGGTTCCAGTAACCCTACCGTCCCTACTTTTTCGGCTTAAAAATAGTCTACCCTAAAGATTTTATTGTCATTTTTCATTAAGCACTGTTAAAGTCAGAATGTTGCTTCCATAGACTCAATGTAAAAAAAACCCAACATAAAATAAAAAAAAATCCCTACCTACCTACCCTTACTTTTTTTCAGATGTAACTGGAACCACAAATACTTTTTTATTTGGCCTTAATGGGTTGCTACGACATAGAAAAAAAAACCGCTAAAAAATAACAAATATAGAAATAAGTCATACAACCTCATTTCTTTGATTATAATTGTCCTTTCATTTATTTATTGTAAGGAATCTGGGATATGAACAATTTAATTATTAGTTGTTTGTTAGGTAAATATGAAACGATATGGACACGCGAACGACGAACCAACGAACGATCGGATGCAGATGTGGATCAAGGAGTTCGAAATGAAGACGGCCAAGTAGGCAACATTAGAGGTATCTGTAGCAAGTAGAACGTGTAGAAAAATAGCACTTAACAATATATGGAGCTGCCTGAGCTCCACCTTAAAAAAAGCCTCAGGTCAATTATTGGACATTCAAGTCAACTTTGCTCAATGAAAATCATTAAATCGGACATAAAGTAAAAAAATAAAACTACACGTACATACAAAATCACATCGTACACGATGTCGGTCATGAAGTTCTTCGTTTGATACCACAATAGAATTGACCAAAGCCATCAGTGTTGTCCTGTACGCTGTCAGATCGGCAGCACGAAGTTCCTTAATCAGAAGACTGAATTTATATGGCAGCTTTCTCCAGATCTAAAAAAAATAAATTACAGAACTTCAATAAATTTATTCATTTGGATATCTATTTGTATAAAAAAAAGTATACTGAATTGCATATCAATATCTCACAGTAGTATTCACTCCGGATACTCCTGGCCAGTCCGCTTTCCCCGCCAATAAAAAATGTCAGTCATCTCATTGAAGACAATGAAATGTCTTTATGGTCCAAAAAAGAATATATAATAATTTGGTAAGTGCAACGGTGAACCCCATCCGAATTCACTTTCGAACGGCATAGCTCAACTATTAAAAGATTGTCATATTGAAAGATTTCGCGCATATGCACATTTTTCAGTTATGACAATAGCCTAAAAATTCTCTTTGATCTTTTCAAATACTACATTAACATAAGGAATACAATAAAAAATATAAAAACGTGGTTATTAATATTACCCTGTATTGCTCCATGGCATCTAACGTCAGATAGAAACCTTCTTTAGAGTAAACACACAGAGCTGACAAAAGTTCAAACATTTGCATCTTTACCATTACGTTGTTTGTATCGAGGGCTGAAATTATAAAACATTAAGTAAAGTAATCATTTCCATTTATTTTCCATCTATGAGTTTGACTGTCCGTCTGGTATCTTTCGTCCCTCTTTTGAATTTTGACCATTACATTGCATGTGTCTAGAGCTGAACTTACAAAACTTTACATTGGGTTGATTAATCAATATGAAATTGAACTAAAATTATTAGCTTTTCATCCTAGGATGAGGAGGTAGAAATATGCTAACTCTAGGTCTTCTTCCGATCGGTAGACTTATAAAAACTTACCAAGGTGGTGCGTCCGTTAAGTTATGAGAGAGTTAAAATTCGCATACACGTCCCGTCGTAATGGAGACGTTTTTCTAATGCTTCGAGAAGGGAGAGTAAAAAGAGCCATTAAAATAACTCTCTGAGTGCTCTGCATGTGGCCTGACGCAAGGCTTAATTAATTTTTCAATTTCAGTCCAATTAACAACCCCTATTACAGGATCTGACTATTATATGTATTGCTTGTTTGATCTCGTCTGAACGTTCATGAAATATTTGCCACTGGACATTATGCAACAAAAATTCAATACATCAATCAATTAGGTTTTGTAGAACAGTTAAACATATTTGCAGATATATGATGTTTGCCCTTTCCTCTCCTAATAACATTTAATAAATAAATTACGTCGTGAATTTGATAAAATGGTTGCATTTAAATCAATCAGATATTAAAAACCATGGTTCTTCTAAGTTAATGTGATTTCACAATTTATATGCCGATTATTCTTAAATGTCAAGTTACTACGAAAGATTTGCAAAAACACAATTTTATACAGAATTCTTGGTATAATGATAGACAAAGAAAAGACATGAATAGCAAGGTAAAATAAATCATGTAAGGATGCACACGTGCATAACACAAGGTAATACACAATGGAAAACTTGAGAAACAATTTATTTCTCAGTGTCTGACATATTATTCATCATGATCAAGCGATGATCTTTCTGTTAATAAAAGTACTGTCAGTTACACTTTCGAATGTACTATAGCACTTATTATGTAACGAGATATACAAAATAAATGTAGCAACATACAAGCGAATAACGCATAATTATTTAGTGATATAAAACGCAGTAAGAAGTTGTTTTAAACATGTGTTGATAAATTTTATTTTGCTTTTGTAAATCCAACTAGGAAATGTTATGAAAAATTGTCTATCTTTTTTTTTGGTAAGGTTTTATTAGTTTATACATATTTATTCATAGTCGATTGGGAAAAAAGTTATGACTGCTTATAGTATTAATCTCTTTCAACTTTGCTGGTGAGAGTGCTGTCCGGTGGCGGCATGAAAGTCTGCTCTTTTTCGAAAATATTTAAGGTGCATTATTTGAAAAAGAAAAAAAAATACAAAACTTTACTGAAATATAAGCATATAAAATGTTCATATAATTCAAAATAAAGAATAATAACCCAATAGGAGTAGATCGGGATAGGGGCGGCTCCCATTTTGCATGTCAGACTTAAACACTAAATGTCATATACGCGATCCTTACAAGATTGTTTTTTGGATAGAAAGATGATAAATGGTATTATTGGTATCTCTATTTTGTCAGCTTTTGTTTTGTCTACCTTTGCCACAGATGTTTTAAATATCAATAAAAGTAGCAACCTTGAAAACATTGTGTTTTTGATTTATTATGACCACAACTTAACAATCTTATTTACCAGGAATGATTTATTATAGCGATATACGCGTTTAAAGCATTAAAATAAATGTCACCGAACTCAATAAAATTATTTTTACATTCAGTCATGAACTTAGAACTCTCTCTAAATAGAGTCTCGCAACATTAACTTAATCCGTTGTATGTACACTATTGATAAGCTAGTCGAAAAAACATCATAGCTATGGTTTATTGAACCAGACTTATTCTTCGCTAGGTTGATGCATCTTATTATTCGCTGCAGTGGTTTATTGTTCGCTAGCTTGCATTGAGTGTGGTGTTTATTTATTATCAAAATTTGCTTTTGCTTTAAAATATCTTTCTTAAACAGAAAATGGTCGATGCTATGTATATTTGTCTTTTTATATGCTTTTGTCTTTTCGTCACGAGTGTTGTTTTTTGTGCCAATCTAATGGGTCAAGTACTTTCCAACTGTATTTTACACATTAATACAGTTTGATCTTCTGTTTTACTGACACACCACTGCCCAAGGAAAGGGGAGAGTCAAAGCGGTCACAAACATAATATACTCGAAACTCGCGTACGTGTGCCTGTCTCAAGGAAGAAGATTGTTAATAATTGCTGTGTCGGACATGTCGATTTGTTTTCTTTCTGTCTATTGTTTCAGTATAAATTAGACTTTTGGTTTACTCTTTGCATTGTTAACATTTTGTCATTGTTGAAATACTTTCATATCTGGATATACGGTGTATTGCTGTACATTGATCATTAATTGTTTATATTCCCTCGCCAATTTGTCTGTTGACAAGTTGTCTCATCGGTAATCATACCACACACAATTCCATAATTTTTATATAGATCTCTATCTATAAGAGAAGACTGATCAGAAATAGACTTTTAATAATGTGTACTTGGTTAATGTACATGATGTATGTACTTTCCTTTTTATTGAGACTGATTACAGTACTCAATGAGATCGAAGATAAGCCAGAGTGCACATTTACAGACAAGGACTGCAGTGGCGGATCTAGGGAGGTGGGGGCCGGGGGGGGGGGGGGAGGGTTCCGGGGGTTGGAACCCCCTTTTTTTTGGCCGATCAATGCATTTGAATGGGAGCGTATAGTTGGAACCCCCCCCCCCCCCCCCCCCTCTTTTAAAATGGCTGGATCCGCCACTGGACTGGTACATTGTAGTCTGTTAATATCAAAATAAAGATACTTCATAACAATTGCAATTAGAACATGTAGAAGTGCACAACTTAACTTCATCATCACTTGAACTATTATATCTATAATTAGTGTACAAAGAAAACTTTCCATAATGATTTCCGCAAAAAGTGACCATAATGACTGAAGAATGTCATGTAAAGAATAAGTTGGGGAAGAAATAAAAGCTCGTGATTTAATTATAATTCAATTGTTTTAGTTAATTATGTCAAAATCGATTGATCTTTATCATCACTTGCATCACTTGTAACAAGGGTATATATAATTAGAGTTCAAAATTTACAGAAAACATTCCATTACGGTTTCCGAAAAATGTGACTTTCAAAATTATTTTTGCAATGTTCTTAAAAATATCAGGCTAAGAATAAGTTGAGGAAGAAATAAAAACTCGTGATTTAATTATACTTTAATTGCTTTAGTTATTCATGTCAAAATCGATTCGCCCCTCAAAATTTATTTAAAGTTTTCTGTATATATAGAACCATTATGGGTATAGTTCTTGTTTAATTGACTAAACGAAATCTACACCGTTTAAAAATAAAAACTTCATTGTTCTTTTATACGTGAAACATACCTGAAGCAAATCTCCGCCCAAAAATGTTGTCTTTTCTTTCCTTTATTTTCAATAAACAATCTACACCACTCTGTGAGTTGACCACCTCTCGAATACACATTATACATTCTAACTTCAGAACCATATCCGACAAATGATGGGTTTTGTAAGCCCCTAAGTTTTTAAGGCATTGGAATAGCATCCCTAGGCCGTCAAACTGGAGAAATTCTGTCATCCAGTCAACATCGTTGGATTTAATACATTTCCTTAATTTTACCAAATTTGAAGATTTGGATTTTTCAGCCACATGAGAAAATTAACAGCATCCATTTTAATTTCGTCGTCATCTTCCAAACTATCGATATCTTTACCAACCATAAATCCATCGGATCTATGTCTCTGAGCCCGTTTTTGTTTTCTTTTGTTTGCAAAACGACTGTTTTTCTCCTCTTTTGATTGCTCTCTCATACTCATCTTCAACGTCTGTGTAATAACTACTCCTTTATTAAATCAGAGCACAAATTCCTCCTGAAATGTTATCACAATCTAAATATACCATGTATATCAGTCAAAACATAAAATATCAATATCTATATCTTCAGTAATCCGATAAAAGTTTTCTTGTTTATCTATATATTTCAACACGGTTCTTTGTAAAATTTTGAAGATTGTGTACACACTCCTGTTTACTGATAAAAATGCACTTCAAATGTTACACAGTACTGCATCATCATATGCGTTTGTTGTTATTCATGCACGTGCTTCAAATTCCATCACAATGATAATTTGTTCACCCACAGACAACCGTTAATCTTTAGTTCAATTATAATATTTTTCTTGGTTTAATGCCCAATCTATTCTTTCACCAAGCAATCTTTCCATACATATTTATCCAAAAAGTTTTTATCATTTTACAACTTTTCAGTGATACACAAATATCCGACAGAACATGTACATAGGTGGAATGCAACGTAAACTTTTCTATAGACTTTACGAATATTATCCCTGGGAACAGAATATCTAACGGTCAATATATATGTTCCTGATTATCCTAACATTGAGGTTGGTTTACAGTCGACACAATGACCAGTATTCTTAAGCGTCAACTATAACTTTTTCCAGTGATACAAAATATCCAGCAGTACATGTATATAGGTTGAACATAACGTAAACTTTTCTATAGACTGTACGAATATTTTCCTAACCTTGAGGTTGGTTAACACTCAATACAATGACCAGTATTAATAAGCGTAAACTATATAACTTCCTTCATTTCACGCCTTACTTAGCTTCATTAACATTCATATCTTTACATATTTACATTGATGAATTTCTAATGAGGTAGTTACTATATCCATTAAAATAGATTTTCCCAGTGTACACTTTTCACCTGTGTCTTTACATGAACTTACATGCATATAATTTACACCGTTACTTACTTCAATATGTATTAATGTACATATTTCACAGGAAAATCATTAGTATAAAAAAATTTAAAAATGAAAATCACTGAAGCAAAGTATGTTCAAATCAGTGACTCGAAAAACGTTTTAACAAAAAGAACGAGGACGTATATAGATGTAAACATATAAATTTTGATCTTAGTACAATAAAGTTTTACTATTTGTATGATTGAAATATTGATCGTTACTTTTTATAAATTTCAGTCCCAGGTAACAAATCTTATCAAACAAGGAAGCTCCTAGTTTGACAAGTTTTACTATTATATGCTTTTATTTTACTACACCGTAACTAATGAAAGAGGTGAAATGAATACAAAGTTAGAATAACAAATCTTTAAACATTGAATCAAATTGTCTTCAAATTCAATCTAATAGTGTATGTTTATGCACCTGCGACTAACTACTATATCTACCAGGACATACATTATGTACAGTCTCAGTATACAGCTGTGTCCTTGTCTGTCGTTTTGTTTTACTAAATATTAATAAAGATTGTATTTTCATTGTGCATGGATGTACTGTGCTGTTTAATTTTCATCTTATAGATATAAAAAGATGTGGTATGAGGGCAAATGATACAACTCTCCATCTAAGTCACAATTTATTTAATTAAATCATTATAGGTCAAAGTTCGGTCTTCAATACGGAGCATTGGTTCACACCAGGAATGGGGTCGATTACTTAAAATGTAATCGATTAAATTACAATAACTGTGTTCTTTAAAAGTAATTGATTACATTATAATTACACCTACATTTAAATGTAATTGATTACAAATATATTATTTTTCTTTAGAGTAATCATGATTACTTTAGAGTACTCAGGGGCGGATCCAGGATTTTGGAAAGGGTGGGCGAAGTAAATGATTTTGAGACCTACTTTAGGCCAAAAAACATAGTAAGAGTAAGTGTAAAATGCACTTTTTAAACGGTTCCTGACTTTGGGCATGTTACGTATATTTAATAGCTGATGTAAAGTGTAAGGGTTAAACATTTTTGATGGCGTATTATCCTTATAAATTGTCTATTATAAAATGATTGGATAAATCCAAAGCTATGTACTAATTTATTTGATGTCGATTTGTTAGTAAAAATGGACATGGGAAATTCTCGGTTGTTGTATGTTTAGTTTGTATGACCTCACATATTTCTTGTATTGTTGTAAACAAGATATATGAAAGACAAACAAGCAATTTTATCAAAATGTTTGGTCGAAATGCTTCCCCAAACAAGGAAAGTGAGTTGTTCCAAATCAACCAAAGGCTACGACTGAATCTGAAATGACCACGAATTTATGAATGATGGTCGACAAATGGAGACTTAAAGGCCACAAGAAGCAGACAGGTTGCGCCGGACCTTGAAAACAGTATTCAATATATCAGTTCGGCGAAACAGACATTCTGACATTATATGGGATTTACATTCAAACCCCCGGCCCAAAAAAACTACGCCCGTTTATTATTCATCATGTTCATTTAATGCTAAATAATTCTGTTGGAATTTTTTGTTTCTAATAGCAAAATAGTAGACAAGATTATTGTTTTCATTCCAGATACGACAAGAATTGTTTTTAAGGCAAAAATCTGGGTAAGAATGTTTTCTCCTAAACACCTCAGAATGCCCCTCAAATCAAATGTGCAGTACCTTAGACTTTATGTAGAGTTTACTGACTGGGGATCATTATTTAGGTATGTTATTAATAGGCTGGGTCGAGTGGGGTTTACATGTTTTCGTAGGTAAATAATATTGGTGTGAAACTTTTTTTATATGAGAGTGTAATAGAGTGTTACTTTCTATTTGGTGGAATATTGAAAATGAAGCTCAAGTCTTTATCGATTTGAATGTGTCATACTTGTCACCCTCAGCATAAGCAATGTGTTACTATAATTTGAATTTCAAAATTGTAATTGTAATTGTAATAAGTTTATTGCAAATCAGCATATAATATAATGCTATAGCATCAACAACATATATAATATAGTAAGCGACATAATATAAATGCAAACAGAAAGCAAAATAATAACAAACAAAAAACAAAACCAACATATTAAACAAATAGTATTATATATAATCTACTTTATCAGTTGTGACCGTAGTTTCCAGTTCTCATTTAACAAACAACAAAGTTTTAATACCAAAGTTCTTGAACATGTTTGAATAAGTGATAAACATTTTGACATATTAGGCCAAGAACAATAATATTTAGGCAAAAATCTTAAACGCAGATGTCTATAGGCTGGACAAATCATTACAAAATGATATTCATTTTCAATAGCTTTCATATTGCAACATTGACATAGTCTTTCATTACGAGGCACATTATTATATCTACCAGTTTCAATGTTGAGTTTAAGTGAACCACATCTAAGTTGTGTTAAGAGTTTAACATTGACATCAAGAAGTAAATATTTTTCCAAACAAAAGTCAATTTTGAACATTTTCAAAATATCCAATTTTTCACAATCCAACATACTAGAACGCCAGCTTTGTATAAACTGATCATAGAGGCGTAGTTTCAAAACATCATATGAAAAAAATACATTTTCTTGGTTATACCATAAAAAATTATAACCAAGATCATTTAACAAGGTACGAACATTTGACGCCCAGTTTGTTTTACCATTCTCAGCATCATTAACTAACATTTTATATACATCAAATACAATAGGAGGTTTCTTGGTAACAATTTTCAACCAATATTTAAGTATTCTTTGTTTTCTAATAATATGCATTGGCAAATGTCCAAGTTCACCGATAACAGCACATATAGGTGAATTTTTACCAACTTTAAGTACAAATCTACAAAATTTATTATGAACCTGTTCAATGTCTTTGGCATGATGAAACCCCCATATCTCAGAACCATAGCTTAAGATCGATCCAACAAGACTATCGAACATTTCACATTTCTGTTGAGTTGATATGTACAACATCTTAAATGAATTAAATAGTGACGCAAGAGCTTTATTAGCTTGCTGGGATAATAAATGACTGAGTGACGTTTTTTTGACGCACCGTAGCGAATCACATGACTTGGACAAAACCAATAATATATTACAGTAAATACGAGTAAAATAAACAATAAAGTAAACAATTGTCACGTAAAATCATCATACACGGGATATGGCAAATTTCACGAAGTCTAGTCAAATAAGTTATAAAAAAAGGCCAAACAAAAGGGGGAAGGGGGGGGGGGGCGTACGCCCTCTACGCCCCCTCTGGATCCGCCACTGTTGCTTATGATACAATTGTTTAATGTATGTTGTATTTTTATTAAAGAAATTCTAATAAACTGTATACTTAAAAAAAGAGCTAATTTTGGTGACAATTTTGTTATAATTTCCTTCATTTATTAAACTTTTTTAAAATTATTAAGAATTCGGACAACTAGGAACAGAGTTAAATGTGCATAGTTTGATTGCATAGACAAGTGTCCCTTTCTGTGTAAAATTAAATATATAACCTTAGTTTTACTTTAAAAAAAAATAGCCAACAGCTCAATTAACAAAAAACCTGATCAAATAAATGAAAAATCGATTCAGTAAAGTTTTATAAGTGTGTGTGTGGGATTTATTAATTACACATCCATATAAAAATATAGACAAGACAATATTTTATTTGAGTCTCACCTCTTATAACACATTTACGTAATTAATGTTACAATTTCACATATAAAAACAAGAGTCACCTAAAACGAGTTATGGGAGACTATAAAATGGTATATACATTTACATATATAAACGAGTCTAAATTGAAAACTACGTTCAAACCTATGATTGCGTTGGATGAAAACTGCAATTTTTATACATGTGCATGTAAAACAAATTTCGTTGTAGAAGGGTCTAAATACAGCACAAACAACATTTTCCAAAAGACCAAAAAAGTGAAAAAGTATATTTAAACAAAACGCATTTGACTAACAGGTTGAACAACTGATGTTCTTTAACCCTGCTGACTGCCATTGGCGATTGCCAAATAAAATTGATCACAATATGTAACAAAATGGATCTTAATATAAATTTAATACTAAACAGAAAACAATTAACTTGTGGCCACGATGTTATGCCACAAACATAAGGTGTTAATATTTTTTTTTATACATTTGTACACCAGATCCGGATTTCGACAATAAATTTCTCTTCAGTGATGTTAGGGATCGAAACGGTATTTGGAAGGCATTTACATAGCTGATCTGTAACAATAGCATCTCCATGCCTTATATATCATGTACTTTAGTAAGACGGTAGATTAAAACTGACGAGGAAAGGTAACACACGACCACCGAAAGCTTTACTTTTGTGAAGCCCAGGTGGTCGTGTGGTCTAGCAGGACGGCTACAGTGCTGGCGATTAGGTGTCACGATATCTCAGTAGCATGGGTTCGAATCCCGGAGAGGGAAGAACAAAAAATTTGCGAAAGCAAATTTACAGATCTAACATTGTTGGGTTGATGTTTAGACGAGTTGTATATATATACACATAAAATATAAAACATATTAGAAGTATACAAATTTTAAGAATATAATAAGAGTAAACATTTTCATCACTAAATAAAAATACAAATTTATCGTCATCTGACATACTATTTAAAATCATGACCAAAAAAAAATGAGCATGACTAAACAACACGAAAATCTGCATATAGTGGACATTTCAAAAATCTTTTAAATAAATGCATTAAAAATTGATTATAGGAAAATATTACTGTAAAAATAATTTTCTACGCAAATAAAATTTATGTTTACATTTGCAAAAACAATACTGGATATTGGTATAATTCATAATTTCAATAAATTTTCTGTTTGTATTAAAATCTTGAAAGTCTTCAATAAGTTTTGAGCATTCATTAAAATATTGTATCGAAGATCGTCATACAATAAGCATTTCATTAGAAAGTGTTTTTCTGTTTCAATGCTGTTTGTATCGCACAGCACACATATTCTGTGTTCAATAGGAATAGGCGGCCTGGAGTATCTTCCCGTGTCACGCGCAAGTGGAAGTGAACCAGAGCGAAATAGAGCCGTTGTGCGTCGCTCAGGTTTTAAAATGTTCAGACGGACATATTGTTCGGTTTTCACACTTTGTTTGTATTGCCTATAAATTCGTAATTTGTTTTCATTCTGTGAGTTATGTCTATTATTAAAAACTTCCTCGTGCCATTCCGTGTTATTTAAAACAGTTAATTTTTTCCCTAATTGTACGCATAACAATTTTTGTAGATATATATAAATTGTACACAAGATCTCTCACATTTAGCAAATTTAGTTTTGTGCACTTGGATAGCCTGGCAGCCTTTTCTATACCTTGAAGTCCATTTTAGTATTTTATTACAGTTTCTATGTTGATCAGAGCATAAAAGTCTCCACAAAAGCCTAGAGTAGTTAATTCGCTGTTTTGTACAGCACAACGTCCAGCCCATATCGCCGCGACGCTAAATTAATAAACGTTCGTTTTCCAAGACAAAATGAATTTACAGGCCCTGTTTTGAATTGTCGATATGGCACTAAACGATTAAGTACCCCAACTACCACTACCGTAGAGAAGAACTGGTTCTACAATTGATGTATGCAGTTTAGTGCAAACCTTATATATGTCCTTCCACCTAACCTGCACGCCTTTGTCATTAACGCTCCGAGGGCACGACTAGCCGCTTTTGATAGTTCCGTTGCATTTTTTTTTTAAATGTCAAGTACTCGTCCACCCAGAAACCTAAGTATCTGTAGGATTCACAGTAATAAAGGTTAATGCCTGAACAATTAAAAATCTGATCTGACCTTGCAATCGATTGATTTCGGATTTTAGTTTTGTTAATGTTAACTGAAAGTTTCCATGTAGCGCACCAGTCCGACACCACATCTAGCATTCGTTATAAACTATTTTCGTCGGGTGCGATGTCGTCAGCATATATATAATAAAATACTTCAATGAAAATCATCAATCTTCACTCTACAGTTTAACGCATTAATTCGGTCCACTAAGGTAGCAATAAACAGTTAGGAAAAAATATTATAAATTTTACCATTTCCTTTTCATTGCTTTCTTACAATATCAAGCTTACTGTATGTAATCATAATCTTCCATTCATTTTATTTCCAGTATATAAAATGGTAAAATATAATTTCTTTTGGGTGTATCCATGGCAACAAAAAGATGTCACATATTTCCCCAAATTTGGCTAAAAGTAGAATTTCAATCGCTTGAAGTAATACCTTTTCTGAAACTGTGTACATATTTCATTCAGCAAATCCAATGAAAATCATATGTCTTTCATCAAATTTGCTTTAAAAACTTCGTGTAGAAAAAAAGTGTTTGTAAACGTTACATTAATTTCTGGACCGATGTCCGGTCTAGCTACAAAAATACGGATTGTCAAACAGAAAACAGCCCATAAACCATGTAAAAAATAAACTTGATGCTCTTATAAACCATCTTTGAAGGCTAAATTAGCACTCAGCTGTCTAAAAATGATTTTTTTTACACAATAACTTTCCTATTTGAAAAATCCAGGCCAAAATGCGAAACTAAACTCCTGACTGTGTATTGCTACCTAAGGAAAAACAATGTCGGTGACAGGATACATCCCTGGTTTACTCCGGCTTCAATGTTGAACCAATCGGTAAGGTCATTATTTACACGAACGGTGCAGTTAACATCATCATACAGTGACTGAATTGCGAATAAAAACTTTCCCCTAACTCCTGCACGTTGCAGTTTATACCATAAAAGCTATGTTCAACCGTATCAAAGGCTTTTTTCATGTCAACTAAACATATAAACTTGGATTTTCTTGATATTTTACTACAATTTATGATTGAGTAAAGCGAATGTATATGCTCCTCACAGCTTCTGCCACGTCGAAATCCATTTTGTTAAACGATAATTTAAAATGTTACAATAAATTTCACAAAGCCACGAAATCAAAGTTATTCCCCTATAGTTGAGCGGGTTTCTATTGTCATCAGATCCGTGTTTAAAAATCGGGTTTATAATACCACGTTTCCACTGAATTGGAACTTTGCCGAGATTGAACCTGCCCATAATAATTTGGTGTAACAAGTCAATAGGTGTGTCATTCTTTAATACTTCAGCCGGGATGTAGTCAATTCCTGTAGCTTTCCGTGATTTGGCACGTTTGACTGCATCGAGAACCTCTGCTCTGGAAATAGATGCATTAAGCATAGATTCATCAATTTCAGTATTAGAGTTCCCAGAATGAAGTTCTGGTTTTTAGCTTAAATAATGAATGCAATTCGGTCTTCCACTTATTCATAACATCGCTTCTGTTTGTATTAACTGAACCGCTCTCATCAACAATTGCAATTGGAATGCAAGGTTTACGATCGTTGGCAATGCCCAATTTACCAATAGATTTCCAAAAATCACTCTGATTGGTTTCACACAATTTTTTTCAAGCATATGGCGTTGATTGGCTTGATATTTCCTGTTAAATTTTCAGTTAAGAAGGTCAAAAGTTTTTTTTCTTTCGGAACAGTATTCTTTTTTTATATTTTAGCTTTAATGATATTGGTCCAGCGTAACGTAACCACTTCTCTTCAGTTTCAAAAACTTTACTCCATTGCCGAGCTAGACTTTCATTCCAATAAGGTTTAAAACGTGACTTCTTCCGTTTGTCCCCACTTTACTTGAACTATTATAAACAGGTAACTAGTTGTCCATTTCTTACAAAACTGTCCTCATCGCATTTTTGAAGTTCCTCGTTTCCCACGCATATCATTTTCTATATACACTTTCTCAAATTGTCTATTGCTTTTAAGTTTCGATTTGTTTTTCATCACTTCCTTTTTGTTTTCCATGTTACTCGTTTCGACTACCACTATACCAGGGTAAACCCCCTACTTTATTATTCTATTTTAAAAATTGAAGCCAAATAGTATCATGACCAATTTCCAACGGAGCTTGTTTATGTTATCCATGTGCATCGTCATTTTACACCAAATTTATGAAATTTTGGAGGTCTTTTTGAATAATTCTCTAGAAAACACTTCAAAAGATCCAAAATTTAAATTGTAAATATACACACTGCAGTTATTCATAGGTAAATGAAAAAAAAATATATTGTACCCTTACATCCATAAGTTGACTTCCTTCACCTGCCTTGGGTACACAAAAGTACCGTTTCCCTAAACATAATTCAATTGGTAACACTTACATGACATATAGTTAGGGCACCTGTCTATTGTTGAAGAGTTCAGTTAAACAGACAATCTAATACCGCATAGACAGCGAATGTCATACCATTCAGGTTTGTGGTGTTTAGTTACTGTTTGATTGACGCATGCCTTGTATCTTCTTCTATTCATATTTATGTTTAATATGTCTTAAAAATGTCTCTTAAAAAAAAGAAACAAAACAGAAAACATAAAAACACCCACATAAAATCAAATAAAATCGTTTTTGACACATTATAAGAAGCAAAACAAGCCTTTTTCATTCAGAATTCAGAGGTACGCTAATTGGATTAAAAACCTTATTAAGTACACAATTTGCAAAATTTCCTCAAGAGAAACTATCGCCTACCACAGTCAAGTACTGCTGGCAACATAACATGACTTTTATCCAACGCAATTATAGGTCTGAAAGTTGTTTTCAATTTATAGTTGTATTATATACATAAATGAACATAGAAAGCACATCGGCACAACGGACACATATAGGCAATCGTATACTGGTAGTTTAAGTTGGTAGGCGTTAGGTTAACATGGTTACTATCAATAAGTTGAAGATTCAAGTGAAAGGTAAAGACTTTTCAGTTTAGATTCGAATATATGCAAGAAAATATAAACAAAATAAAATGGCTTCAAAGAAGAGCAGCTCGCTATATTGTCGACGACTACAGTAACGAATCGAGTGTCACAAGCATGATAAGCACGCTAAACTGGATACCTCTATACCAACGAAGAGTGAACATCAGATTATGCCTCTTTTCCAAAATTGTATATGGACTAGTAGCAATTCCAACAGATACTCACCTAATTCCATTAAACATAACATTTATACACTACAATACCATGGCATACACCATCTTCAGCCAAAGACATGACTACAACAAATTCTCGTTCTTTCCTAGAACAGTAGTAGCCTGAATAAATTTCCGGAATAGACAGTGAAAGCTCCCACTATTGAAGCTTTCAAGACACTGGTTACCTAGATGATAGAATGTTTTTATCCTTCACCAACTGTACAGCATGCACCGTTATTTCTTTCTGATTTTTCTTTTCTTTAGTTTTTCCATTTTTCTTATTATGTTTGTTATTGTGGATAGTTTTTTTTAAAGCTTGTTTCCATGTTTATTTTTGGATTATTATTGGCCAATTCAGGTATTTGGAGAGAAAAAAAATGATTACATTCAATTTATCTATTTTTATTTATATAGTATTATTTATCTGTTTTACTTCATATCATTAACAAATATTGAATTGCAAAAACCTATGCAAGTAAATTGTGATTTCTCAATAATTAGGGTTCTTGCTAGAATTTTTGGTAAAATACTTCTTATATATACTTATGCATAAATTCGATATGTCTTATTTTGTAAATTAAGGATAATATGCAGATGCATAACAATGTGAAGACAAACGTGTTATGTTGTATTTGTATTTCTCCTAACTAATTTATTGTGAACTTTGTTTTAGAAATGCATCGTTGAACATGATAACATGGTTATTTATATATAAACTTAAGTAAAACCATGAAGGAAATAAAATCAAAGTCCAAGAGACGAACAACAGTCCACAAAAGACAGCACAGCATGAAAACGATCACTGCCTAAAATAACGAATGATCTTATTAGGCCAGGAAGGGTATCCAACTTTTTCAATTTTATTTCTCAACTGCTAATAATGTTTTATGGGGTTCGTGTTGCTTATTCTGTAGTTTTCTATGTTGGGTCATGTGAACTACTGTTTGTCTGTTAGTCTTTTTCATTTTTAGCTATGGCGTTGTCAGTTTATTTTCGATTTATGAGTTTGACTGTCCCTCCGGTATCTTTCTTCCCTCTTTTACATACACAATGGCCTGTTGATAATACTCAAAGCATCTTTTATTCAAATGATTAAAAGATTAAGCATCTAAACACATTTAATATGTCTAACACGATTTTAAACTAAATAAGAAGCAGCATTATATTTAGTTCGTTTACATCCCATTTTTAGACAACCAAATGTTTCTAAACAAAGTTACTTGTTTTCAATGCTGCCTACGATTTAGTTGCAAAGTCATGTTTGCATTTAAACATGATTACAAAAAGTAAATAAGTTTGACTTCGTTAAAAACGTATTTTTACCTCAATTAGCTCGTATATATTTTTTTTGAACTTTAAATATCTCTTCTTTTATTATGAAAAATCATTCTCCTCCCTGATAATGACAATTAGCAATGGGCTATCCTATCTTAACATAGAATAACAAAATGATAGCAGATGGCAGATTTTTGGGCAACTGCAAACATTTCATTAGAAGGCTATTTATGAACAATAATTAATAATTGCTTCTTAGAATTACAAAACAAATATTCCTTGACCTAAAACATATACATTTTTTTTTAGAATACAAATATTGATCCCCCAAGATATATTTTGCTTTTGAAACAATTTTTCATTTTTTGAGGATTTGTGATGAATTTCAATTTTCGGGAAATATTGCGCATCTAACCTCTTATTTTTTGTTTGATTTGGAAATAAGGTATAATATATTAAAAAGTACGTATGATCTTTTGGAAAATTTTATGGTACAAGAATTAGAAAATAGCTTTTTTATAAATAATCGCAAAACTTGGAATGTTTATTCATGACCTTTGAATTTGAATTTAACAGAAAATGCACCGTACGAATTATTTACGACCGGGCAAAACAGAAAGTACAGATTATTAGCTTTCGAATGATATATAATACAGCCATGTGTTAGGTGGGTGCATTAAAGTCGGTAACTAAGCGTCTTTTTGAAATAAGTCACTCGCCTACAATACCACCATTCCCAATGTGAAATTACAATTGTTTTGAATAAACATTGAACGACAATTTTTTTTCCTTAGTGACGTTTACATTTTCTGACGTGAATGAATGTGTTTTTAATTTGATAGATGCTGTTGTACCTTTTTGTAAATTATTGTTTTGAGATTGTAACAGTGATGACTGATGTACCCATATTTTTACTTTTGTTTACTAGTATGTCTGTTTTGTTCACGCATAGTTGTAAATATAACGGATTTGATGCGACTGTCATATATGTGAGAGGTTAAGCGCTTTAAAACCAGGTTCAATCCACCATTTTTTACATTTGAAAATGCCTGAACCAAGTCAGGAATATGACAGTTGTTGTCCATTCGTTTGATGTGTTTTGTCATTTGATTTTTGCCATTTGATTGAACTTTCCGCGGAGTTCAGTATTTTTGTGATTTTACTTTTTTTTGAGAATATTTAATTTTGCTATTCGCTAAATTTATGCAGTTACAAACAAGAAACTGGTAGTTTTTAAGCCCAACCTGGAACGTTTGTTTAAAAACCCGGGTGTTTTTGGTGGGGTTCGTTTTGTTTATTGTTTAAATTTCTATGTTGTGTCATGTGAACTATTATTTGTCTATTTGCCTTTTTCATATTGAGCCGTTTGTCAGTTTATTTTCGATTTATGAGTTAGACTGTCCCTATGGTATCTTTCGTCCCTCTTTATTAAATGTTGCTCTCAAAAAACCGTGGACAATGGAAAATACTGCATTGTTAATGAAATGATATACGTCGTTTGTGTTCCAATAATTTTACTAACTGGAGGTATAGTGAGCTTTGTCTGGTGCGAGGAAAGGCATAACTTTTCTGTCAAAATCGGACATGTTACATGAGTACTCCGTTTACACGAGACGGAGTAAACACAACACTATATTTCAATCAGAATAGGTATTTGGACCAGCTCTAATTATTGTAATGTTGATTACGGCCTATTTGGGAACATAGACCACTCTTGTCACTAGTGGTTAAATAAATATCAATCGGAATAGGGAATTTGCCCATATCCAATAGTTTATTAGGATAACTTTCCATTCAGGGAGCGTAGACCAATATATTGCTATTAAAAGTAGAAAGATGAATCACAATCAGAATAGGGATTTACCAAGAACTGATTATGTTTATTTGGGTAACCTTCAATTTAGAGAACATTAACCATTATTAAAAATTGGTTGATGCAACACAAATAAAATTAAAATTTGAAAAGGATGTTGTCAATGTCTATCTGATTAATGTTGACATCGTTTCATCCAGGGAACGTAGGTCTATTATTTTTGTACTAAAACAACATGCATGATTTTGGATCTGCAAGTAACATGCATTCTACAATTCAGATTTAATCTTACCTAAAAATCATAGTTGATATTTTATTGCACACTGATGTTTAGAGAGCATAGACCAATACCTTAAGCATCGGTACACCTTAACGGATAGCTCGAACGGATGCCTAAAGGATAACTTTTTTTCAATCCGTTCATGTCCGTTTGACGTCCGTTCGTATCCGTTAGACGTCAATCTATATCCGTTGCATGTCCGTTTAGCGTACGTTTTATCCATCGATGTCCGTTCTGTCTGGTGGAAAATTTTGAGCATGATCAAAACTTTGAACGGACGTCCAACGAATGAAATGTCCGTTGAACGTCCGGTAGGCGTCCGTTTTGTACGGTACTCGTCCGTTACGTTTCCATTTTGTGACCGTTACGTGTCCGTTATACATTCGTTGGAAGTCTGGTTGATAAATTCACGAACGGACTTCTACCGGACGTTTAACGGATAAAACGGATGTTAAACGAATGTTAAACGGACTTCTACCGGACGCATAACGGATAAAACGGATGATGAACGGATCTGAAACGGATAAATGCCTATTGAAAATTTCGTGTCAGAAATGCTAATTATTGGTATGTCAGATATCTTAAGGTTCGTGAATTCTTATCATTCATAATCGATCTTAAAGTAAGGGTACGTCTTCACAATCAAGCCGCTCTTATTCAGGCCAGACATTGCCCTTTGGTTGTATTTTGAAGAACAAACCAAAACCAGTTACACAGAAACATTTTGAACATTTATGCGATTTACGTGTATTATTATTGTCGCCTTTTATTTTTCCGTATATCTTATTCATCCGTTTTATCCGGTACGCCTCCGTTAGGTGTCCGTTTTATGAGGTACTCGTCCGTTGGATGTACGTGCGACATCCGTTCTGTCCGGTACGTTTCTGTTTCTCGTACGTTGCATATCCGGTGTGTGTCCGTTATGCATTCGTTACGCGTCCGTTTTATTTGGTCAGTACATCAACGGACTCCCAACGGATAACAATTTTGTCAGCGGACAACTTTTATTTTCATCCGTTAGACGTCCGTTCGTGCTACATGTATCCGGTAAGGTGTGACCAAGGCTTTACAGAATTAAAAATGAAGTGACTGTATGTACACAGGTAAATTATGACGTAGGTGAATACGGTTTAATCCTGGTTTGCCCACTTTTAATTCTACCAATTATCTATTAGTTAAGAAAACAAAAAGGACAAAAGTTTTAATGAGCATACAATTGAATAGTCTGTTCCAACTTAGTTATATAGTTTGTAAGTGTTTTTTTTACATATTCAAGTTGTTTTTGTGGTCTAAAAATAATGAAAAAATCAAATATTTGTCAGTAATTTAAAATTAATTCAATCAATTTATTCAACATACATCTACAACATGTTCATTAGTTTCTGAATGATTTTCATGGTATAAATATATTGATACAAGTTCCCTTTTTATTGCAAACATAACTTAATAAATTAATCAATTTTATAAATGCATTGCATAAGGAAATAAATTAAGCACTATGTTAAATAAGTAATGAGGGCATTTTATGTAAAATGATGAGAAATACAATATCTTAAATATACACCAAAAATAACAAAACATTATATTTACAAAGTCACATTTTACAATATTTCACTTCGTTGTTGTGTTCAAATGGAGAAGATGGGATGCTGCGTCGGAGTAATCTACCATGTTGACTTTTCCTTGTTGTTATCGGCCTTTCAGTAGTTGGAGTCTGGTGTCTATTACTCTGTATCGTCGTCGTTTTGGTGGGCGGGCTCCTGCTGCTGCATACTGGATAATGTTGCATTCTGTTAGTGCCTGTGTCTTCTTCAGTAGCTCAATGATCTCGTAGATGTTGGGGTGGGCATGTTTGAGTCTCCTCTTAAGTTTGTTGTGCCATCCTTCCAGGTGATTTGTGGTACGGGGTCCTTCTGTGTAATATTTGTTCTATAGAAAACGGTAGTTTTCAACACAAAACTCTGTTACGTAATCTGTAAATGAAGTTGTAGCAGGTATGTTTTCAGATTCTCCGATGTCTTCTAAAGTGTTTATCCAAACATCGTCAATGAGGTGGGGTGGAACAAGAGATATATTTAGTACTGCGGATCGTCGTATCAGTTGAGTAATGTCTTCATTTTCTTTTTAATAGGACTGTAGTCCATATTTCTGTGCTTTTCGCCATATACACTGGGCGAAGTGGAAGAAGCAGCCTTTCACGGTTACCCCTGGCCAGACTGTATGCGCGTTGTTGGTTGCTGTCTTGTAGTCAATAATTAGTGTTTCTGATTGAAATTGTAACTGGTGTTGTTGAACAAGGTCTCGTATGTGGCTGAAGTAGCGTGAATAGATGAACTGGTCTTTTCCTGGCAGTAGAGCATGCACTAGTGGGAACATAGAACCATATATCATTGCATGAACTGTGTATAGCTGGTGGAAGAGTGTTGGACATGAGTAGAATGTGCCGTCGCAGAATATTGTGTTGGCAGCAGCTAGGTGTGTCAAGCTGTTTGTTGTTGAGAAGATCAGCATGGGTGGGTAGATGTTGTCTGACGGTAACAGAAACTGTTGTCTTGTAGTAGTAAGGCACCATTCATCCTGTAGGTCGATGTCAATAATTGTCTTTGGTATGACGGGTCTATCGAGTGCCCTTTGGTGGTAGAGTGATGTCTTGCAGGAGTAGTAGGTTGGTAGTTGCTCAACAAACTGTTTGGTGTCGTCGTTCCATTCTGGAGTGCGAAGCTTGACAATCTCTTCCTCATAGATTGATTGTATAGGAGTAACTTCATTCTTGGCTCGTTGTTCCATAGTCTGCATTATCTTTATCACTTCTATCTTATATTGGTTGGCTTGATGGTTGTGTGGTGGAGCTAGTTTGACTAAATGACCCTCATGAGTGTTAACTGTTGAAGGGCAGGCTGGAACAGTACCTCGCCAGTAAACTCATATGTTTCTTTTTTTCACTCTGTAACGATGACCTCCTAAGACCAAACTGTGTCTACAAAACTTATTCTGTACATACTTAAGTGGTTGCACTTGTGCTTGGTTTGAATGATTTGAATATTGGACACTTTAATTTATATAATACAATAATTTATGAGAACTGTTCACAAAAGAGTCTGAAGATATTAACAGCTTGGGTAAATTGTAACAATTTATTAAAAATTTAGCAATCAGGATTATTAATTGAACGATATTTTATTGTTGTTTTTAGAGGAAAATGCTAGATTGGAAGCAGATTACTGTTTAAATTATGTCATACATATAGCTTGGCTACTGAACAATTGCATTTATATTCTAGTTGTTAAATTTCATTGGATATTTTTTATATTAAATTTCAAAACAGTGTATTGTATTGAAATTTTAAATTACAAAAAAAAATAGGTTGAATAATTTTAAAGCTATTCAAATGAGATTTATTCTAATAAATCTTTATTTTCATTATTTCACTTTTTCTTTTTACTTTTTTTCAGAATGTACCAACAATTAAAACTATTTGTCGATAAATTTGAATAATAATTTATTTTTGGTACACATTTTTTTTCTTATATATTTATTAACAAAATAAATTATCCTGCCAAATATATATAAAATATAGAAAAGTTTTACACATTTTCCTGACTTAATAGCAGAATGTAACATTATTTTTTAATTTTATAGAATTTTTCAGAAATAAACTGTAATTGTTAAAACAATAATTCCCTCTATGTTTACATATACATGTAATTAAAAATGGGCAAACCAGGATGACACCGGTGACTACATCTTATGAATGTAATTTTTAATTGCCTAGTTAATTGCGATAAGAACATGTTGTGAAAGCAAACATATTCTACATAAAATAAAAAGTATATTTAACCCTTAACATTAAATATAAAATCTCCGCTTGACGTTTCACAAATAACAATTTGATCGGATGTAATACATTTGTAATAGAACTAGAAAAAGTAGAACCATTCACAAGAACACTTTTTCCGCCGGACACTATACCTACTATGATAAAGATAGCATGGTCGTTAAATGTCAAACAGTGGTCTTAAATTCTTGAGTTCACTTCATTTTGAACTCTGGTGGATAGTTGTGTACTCGGCAATCATACATTTACTTCTCCTTATTTTTCTTAGATATTGGAAATATATACTATTGCACGACATAAATAAAGTTAAACCTGAACACATTGGTAACATCACACACAGTTTGTTTTACGACCAAAGAACATCTTTATTGTGTAAATATTGAGTACCTTTGTACTGCTTAAAAGGGAGAAAAGAAGATACCAAAAGGATATTCAAATTTACAATTCGCAGAAAAAATGAGAACTCCATGGCTAAAACGAAAAAAGGCGAATAGACAAACAGTAACCAAAAACACAGCATGCAAACAATCTATAAAGACTGATCCATACGAACGCTGCCAAACACTGGGGCGATCTCTATGTTTTTTTAAGGGTAAGAAAATGCTACTCCATATATTGCATCCGTCATGTAAAAAACACGTTAAACGATAAGTCTCAATCAATGATGTCTCATTCGAGGTAAAGAGGACGGGATTATGGTTACAGGAATTGGAGCATATCCGTCGTCATCCATGAAATCGACATTCCATAATTGCCAACTCATGATAATATCTGTAAAAAATAGTAGTTAGGTAAAAGGACCTATACGTGTGTCCGTGTATCTGAAAGTATCTTTGTATGCGGAAAATTTTAATACCAGGCATGCCCCTCAAATACAGCTTTGTTGCGTACATTTTGCCTTTTTCTTCACACAATTTATGAACAGTTTACTTACACATGTAGAGTAAATCATAGCATTCTATAAGTATACTGGTGGCGAATGATTCAATTACTTTGAAGAAAGGCAAATGGATACGTAAAAAAAGAGGGAATCATAAACATATGTCGAAAAAAGGTAAATAGCACCATTGCAAAGTAATTACTAGTATTAAAAATGTGGAATCCAACAGTCCTTAAAACAATACACAGGGTTAGGTGATTTTGTTCTATATTTCACATGTTGTTTTGCACATTTTAAAATTCATTCAACAACATAATGTGATAAGGTTTAATCTAAAAACATATTGATAAAAGTATTTTGAAAACAAATATGATCAGTAAAAGTTAATTTTCTATTACCTTGACAAATGACATAAAGTGAACGATCGAAACAAAACTACGATAAATCATCTAGGTTTTGTGAAGACAACATTATGACAGACAGGAAAAATGCATTTAAATAAAACATATCACACAAAAACAACACAAACATTATTGGAAAAGCAGCACAAAGCAACTAAACACTTTCTGTGAAATCAGTTTACGAAAAAACGAGTACAGGCAAACGAAACATATGAGTTTGGTAATAACTGAAACAGATATAGTAATACTCAAAGACGTCTGTAAAATTTCCAAAGAGATGTCTTAAAATTAACCATAAGGACATCGTTGTTACCTTTAATTTCTTTGTGAGCATCACCCCTTTATTAAGGGATTAAGATGATACTACTGAATTGTTTATCCTTTACATTTAACTGGTCACAGTATACATTTTAATCACATTTACTTTTTTAGGTTTGTATATTAATGTTTCTGCGCGCAATTCATCGGGACTTGACGACGAGTCTGTTGAATCTCCAGGTCCTGAAAAGGTTGAACTTGGACTTGTATTTGGAAAGTTTTCATAATTTGAACATAAGGTGTTTGCTTCTTTTCCACCTTCCTCCGTTGTGCGTGTCTCCTTCAAGTCAATGTTTTCATAATTTTGTTGAATATTTGTCAGAAAACTGACTTCTTTAGGGTCAGTCTGTTCTGTGCTGTTTGTTTTCTCCTGTAGGCTTACAGTTTGTGACTGCGATGTATTAATCTGATCTGTGTCATGAGAAGAATGCAGACTTGTTATTTCATATAACGCAGTTTGATATTGCGTTTCAGTATTCCTGTTTTCTTCATTTGTTTTAACTGTAGTATTTGACTTGTCTTTCTTTTTAACATTACATGCTCCCTTCCCAGCAGCAATGCGGGTTTTTCCTTTACCAACGCGTAACCTTGTTCCGGATGTTTTCGGTTGCATAGATTTATCATTTTTCGGTTCTGTTTCCTCTAGATTTGTCGTATTAGTCTAAAAAAAACCAAAATATATATTTTGAAGATACAGATAAACTAAAGTAAAGTAGTTCTAGAAAAAAGAATAGCACATTTCAGTTTTGAGCGTACTTGAAAGTTAAACCAGGAAAATGATGTGGCTAGGAAACCTTAGCGTACTCTCCCCTATACTTTCACAATATGCAGACAGCATATTGATCATAGGATATGTAAAAAGAACTAAGGATACGTGCTTTGGTATCGTCATTTGAATCTTGTCGTATTCACTCAAACATCTCATTTACTTGTTATACGTATATATTGTTTAAATTATATGGTTTACTAGAACCATACATTGTATAGATACTGATCTTATATACCATAATGATTGTTGTCCGCGACCCATTTTATGAACTTTGTCAAACGTTCATAAAATTTTATGAAATATATTTCTTTATGATCGAGAGACAACATCTGGAGTTATTTTTCTAGATATTTTTTTCGATGTGTATTTTATTGATAACCTTACATTTTGTTGGAGCTTACATTGAATATATCTACTATTTAATTTTGGTTTTAGGCGTAAACGATTTCGTAAAACGTTCATAGCAGTTTACAAAACTTGAAAATTCGTATAACCCAGCTCCTTATTTTCTCTGCAGGTTATGATAATTGCTTGTTTTTGTAGTTATTTGATTTGGTCAGTGTGTTGTCTGTGTTTATTCGACTTATGATTCTTATTGTCTTTTTGCCTTTCGCCTCTCATTAACCAGCAGAGTACAGCATAGTGGAATTACAAATATTGGTCCCAAATGAGTTTAAAAATATTCAAATTTGTGCAATCTATCAAACTCCTCTCATAATTTTTTTTTCCGATACCATGTTTATACTTTGATGTGTATGTCATTTCATTCTATACAGTGGGCAAGAAATTTAATGCAACGGTGAAAGACTGAACTTGCACTGTGAAATTACCGAATTTCTAACTTGATTAACCTGTTGAGGTCACCGAATACGAAACAGCTGTCAATGAATTCAAGTACGGGAAGACAATAATTCAGAAACAGCACATTTTTTAAGAGGTTAGGATAAATAGAGGATTTTCTTTTCAAAGAAAATCTATTAAGATACTATTGTCAGGTCATTAAAGATTGCATATAATTGCATTAATATTGATTCACCTATCGGGTCTTTGCATCGGAACTAAACACATTTATTTAAAAACCAGTTGTTGGCATGACACGGGTTATGTTCTTCTCATATATGTTATGATGGTATGATACTAAACCCCTATCGGGAAGGATTGTGCCTGAAATTCATATGATGAAGACATAATCTTTCAATCAGTTTAATTGAAGTCTGGAGCTGGCATGTCAGTTAACTGCTAGTAGTCTGTTGTTATTTATGTATTATTGTCATTTTGTTAATTTTCTTTGGTTACATTTTCTGACATCAGACTTGGACTTCTCTTGAACTGAATTCTAATGTGCGTATTGTTATGCGTTTACTTTTCTACACTGGCTAGGTATAGAGGGAGCGTTGAGATCTCATTGAGTCAGGAGCCTTTGGCCTTTGTTAGTCTTGTTTTATTTTTAACCTTAGTTTCTTGTGTACAATTTGGAGTTACGTAGGGCGTTCATTATCACTGAACTATTATATATATTTGTTTTGGGTCCAGCTGAAGGACACCTCCGGGTGCGGGAATTTCTCGCTGCATTGAAGATCTGTTGGTGATCTTTTGCTGTTGTATGTTCTTCGGTCGAATTGTTGTCTCATAGAACATACAACAGCAAAAGATATTGAGAATATATGTATAAAATTGAGAATGAAAATGGGGAATATATATATACATTAATTTGTAGGATCCTTTACTATAGATAATTTAGCTGATCTGTAACAATAACATCTTCATGCCTTATATATCATGTACTGTAGTACGCCGCTAGATTAAAACTGACGTGGAAAGGTAACACATGCCCACCGAAAGCTCTTTTTTTGAGAGCCCAGGTGGTCGTGTGGTCTAGCGGGACGGCTGCAGTGCAGGCGATTTGTTGTCACGATATCACAGTAGCATGGGTTCGAATCCCGGCGAGGGAAGAACCAAAAATTTGCGAAAGCAAATTTACAGATCTAACATTGTTGGGTTGATGTTTAGACGAGTTGTATATACATTATGTACACAGCCATGTATCACCATCATTGATGGCGATCCGATGGATACATCTGTTGTAGAGTTGTCACTGACTCAGACGTACTTATGAATATAATTATTTTCTGTGACTGTATATTACATTAATTTGCAGGATCCTTTACTATAGATAATTTAGCTGATCTGTAACAATAACATCTTCATGCCTTATATATCATGTACTGTAGTACGCCGCTAGATTAAAACTGACGTGGAAAGGTAACACATGCCCACCGAAAGCTCTTTTTTTGAGAGCCCAGGTGGTCGTGTGGTCTAGCGGGACGGCTGCAGTGCAGGCGATTTGGTGTCACGATATCACAGTAGCATGGGTTCGAATCCCGGCGAGGGAAGAACCAAAAATTTGCGAAAGCAAATTTACAGATCTAACATTGTTGGGTTGATGTTTAGACGAGTATATATATATATATATATATATATATATGTATATTTTAAGTAGACGCCAAATAGGTTGCACTTTGTAGATACATCTGTTTTTCAAACCACGCCTCTTTTTGTTGAAGAAGTATAATATTCATAGATATTTCGTTGTGTTTACATATAATAGTTATCAAAGGTACCAGGATTATAATTTAGTACGCCAGACTCATCAGTGACGCTCATATCAAAATATTTATAAAGCCAAATAAGTAAGAAGTTGAAGAGCATATAATTCTTAGATATGATATCCATATTTTCTCTCATAGAGACATAACTTGGAATGTTAAAGTATAAAAATTGAAATCTGTAGAAAGCCTAAAGTGAAGGTAGGGGTAGTACCGAGTTTTAGTATAAGTTTAAACTGTACCAAATTTGGGACATATAAATGTTGAAATTATGCCGCACAGCTCTATGTTTTGACATTTGAATTAAACAGTAAGTACAATATCTAAATCATGTCTTTATCGGCACTGACATTAATTTTTAATAGTTTATGTTATATGTAAATGTGTATTATTAACAAGGAATTGCAACTTATCATCTAATCTATGCTCACTTGGCACATGCGTATGCTCTCTTATCTGCCTATCACCTTAAATATGTTCGATTGCACTGGGAGAACAGTGTTTTTGTTTTTGTTCAAATTGGGCTTATATTAGTATATTTTGAATAGACTCTTAGATCGGCACTTTGCGTCTTTTGTCTTTTGTCTTTAGTTATTTGTATTTGTTATATGTACAGATCTCTATGGCAAACACTTTCTATGTGAATATGATACTGCTTGTGACATCATTATCCAAGGTCTGAGAAAGGTGTGAGCGTCACAAAACATATTTAACTTACCCTGCCAGTTTTTGTCTATTCGATGCGATTGGCAACTATTTCACATCTTGTCATACTTCTAAACAAGGATATCTGAACTTTTCAAAATAGCCCCATGTTGTAGTTTTTAAACCTCTTTTCGACAAATATGTTGTTGATTAAGAAGATAAGCCTCAACCGATAAATTAAAAGTGGGAAACAGTTGCAAAAAGAGGGACGAAAGATACCAAAGGGATAGTCAAACTTATAAACCGAAAATAAACTGACAACGCCATGGCTTAAAATGAAAAAGACAAACAGACAAACAATAGTACACATGACACAGTAAAGAAAACTAAAGAATAAACAACACGAACCCCACCAAAAACAAGGGGTGATCTCAGGTGCTCCGGAAGGGTAAGCAGATCTTGCTCCACATGTGGCACCCGTCGTGTTGCTTATGTGATAACTAATCCGGTAAATAGTCTAATTCGATAGGTCACATTCAAGAAAGGGAAGGGGACTCTAATTACGACGTAAGGAAAATATCCGATATCATTTGTGAAACGGTTATTCTATAACGGTTAACCAACTCGTGATGGCTTCCGTAAAATTTACGAAGGGATGATTTCAACTTCGAAATTTGGAACTCTTGGTTTAATAGCTTCCTTGTGAGCACCAACCCTCTATCAAGAAAATCATGATAGGAAATGCAAGCATGGGAATATCGTATCAATTGGGAGATATATACCCCGTATGCAGCTGGTGATGCTGGAATTTTGCTACTTAGAAATGGAAAGTTCACAATTGGAAAGCTGAAATCATCTCTTTTGTCGTAAAGTTTTGTTTTCATCAGACCCTCATTGTCAATTTCTAGATGTAAGTCAAGATGTGAGGCCGAATTAACTGTATCTGTAGTATCCTTTATCTCTAGTTCGATTGGATAGATGAGTTTTACATAGTCACCAAATTTTGAATTATTTAGTGAAAGAACATCATCAATATAGCGGAAAATAGAGTTAAAGAATATCGCTAACTTCTTATCTTTCTTCCTAAGAAGTTCCTGCATGAAGTAAGTTTCATAATAATAAAGAAATAAGTCGGCAAGTAGAGGGGCACAATTTGTTCCCATTGGAATGCCGACAGTCTGTTGAAAAACACGTCCTCCGAACGTAACAAATATGTTGTCAATCAATAAATCAAGCATCTTGATAATATCAGTTTCACAGATGTTTTTGTTTGAATCAGGGTGATCCTTTACAAAGTAGTATCCCTCCCTAAGACAAGATACTTGTATCTACGTTGCCCATTCTTTTTTATGAAACGAAGTAATAACAACTCAATCTGTCTTTTAGTTTGGAATGTGGAATACTTGTGTAAAGAATAGAAAAGTCAAATGTTTTAATACATGTTTTAATACTATTACAGGATGAAAGAGACTTAGATTGTATGTACTCTAAAAGATCTTTGGAATTTTTAAGTATCCAAATCTGATTCACGCCACCTCTAGAATAGGCAGTTTCACAATAACTTTGAAGCCCGTCTTTGATTGCTGATAAAATAGATGTTAATAATTCAGAAAGAGGTTTCGTGGAGCACTTGGAAGACCCAGCAATGTTGTTTGCAAGGACACTTATGTAGTTTAGGTATCCAATACAGTGATCGAAGATCCAGTTCTTCATCTTTGGTTAAAATTCCAAAGGAACATAGAACAGACCTATGATTATCCAGGATTTCCTCTTTGGTAAGTGTTGTGAGGGTATATGTTGAGTTTCCAAGTGAATTGTCAATACCTAATTCGTTTATCAAGCAGTTAATGTAATGAGTTTTACACACAAAAACGATGTTGTTTGGGGCTTTATCTACGGGGACAACAACATATTTGTCATGGAGGTAGGATAAGTGTTTTGCAACATTTGGGTCTTTAAAGATTAACGTAGCATAGGCATTGATAGACCCATTCAGTTTCTTAATTCTGATTTGTATCAACGACCTCACTGCCTAAATCCATTCGGAAAGAGTGTCTACGTCTTCCTTCTCGCGCTTAGCCCATTGCCTGGCATATTCCTCGACTGAATCCATCAAAATTTTAAAGTTGTATTTTCAATTGATGGATTTAGGCTCACGATATTTCGGACCTTTCGATAAAACATTTCGTAGAGAAGTGTTATTAACAATGTTGAGGTCACCGGTAATAACGTGGCAAGCCGGATTATATGTGAATTGGGAACTAGCACAAGTGCAATCAGAGGTTTAGACTTGAAGTCGTCAATATCGAGATCCTGCAAAACGTGTTTGCTATAGGTATAAGAAATGATTGGTACAGACTGGTCTTTGAAATAAGGAGGTATTTTCGATTGAACAAATTTATGATGAAGGATATTGCCTAAGTTGTCGCCATCGAGACCTTTGTTAGCAAAGGAAAGATTAAGGAAAGATCTTTTCTCTTTTTCATCTTTACCAATGCGGACTGGCTTGAAAAGTCTGTGACTTGCAATATCCGAAATTATAGCTTCAAGTTCGTATTGGTTTGAATGAGGGTTTGTAACAGTGGATTCCAAACATAAATTGAACAGAGAATGAAGTTTTGAAAGGGGTAATGAATAAAGTTTCGTGCGAATGTGATGAATACCTAACGGATTTTGTATAAATGTCAGCAAGTCATTAATAGAGACATTTGCATTGGTTGAAATAAATGAAAATTAGAAATAAGGTAAAATCTATATCTATATAGTTTAAAAATTTACAGGCTTTTGTTTTGCATTATTTCTTCTTTTTCACATTTTTAATTTTTAATTTATTTTTCTTTAGTTTTAAAACAATTATTCTCTGAAAGTATTACTATCTATTTTCAAATTCTTACAATCAAAATAATAATATTTTACCTGTGCTACATCATTGTCGTACACGTGGCTCTGTTGTTTTCTGTCCCATGTTTTCTGTTCAAAAAGAGATACAGTATTGTTTGAAAATAGAAAAAATATAACCAGCCTCTTTCAAAATAGAAAAATTAAAAAACTCGTCAATAATACAAGGCTAATATTTTGTTCCTGTACGAATGCTCTTTTCACTTATTGTATCAATTTCAAATTCTAGATTGTTTGAACTTCTCCTAACCACATACTTAATTTGAGGTATTATGTCACATGTTCATATTTTGTAGTATAAAGAGAAGGCGCAATGAAAAATGAATCAAACTTATTGACATTAAAAAATTGTTTTCGATGCTCCTATTCCTTCCGATAAAACTGAATTGATCGAGTTGTCAATCGAAATCACAAAATAATATTGTATATAAGAAGAGCATACATTTTGATTTTCAAATTAATAAACCTATTTTATTTTTTTGATGAAACGGTTGGTCCTAAAATAACTTTGTCTGAAGGCGGATCGTTTTCTGAAACCAAGGACTTCATAAAATGATGACGTTATGTTCCTGCACGATTATCTTCCAACATAATGTTGAAAAAAATGTCTTGCCTTGATCGGATCAAACAGAAGAAATTAAAAAAAAATAAAATAGAAGTATCTGTGTGCAGATAATATCAGTATGGCTTATTTACGCAACATGTCCACAATTTCTCAAAACATCTTGTTACTGTAAGAAGTCCTCAACCAGTATAGTGCACTTTTGAGTTGCTGTTGTTTAGTTGCTTTCCTCTGATAATTGATGTGTTTTCCTCGGTTTTGGTTGGGACCTGGATATTATTTTTCAATCGATTTATGACTTTTGAACACTGATGCCTTTATTTACCTTTATGTTACTAGCAGACTTCTTTTAAATTGTTAATGTGATATTTTTCGAATTAATATTTGTAGGAATAAAATAACTATATAAACAGAAACAGATGAATAATACCAAACAACATATATGCACGCCTAGCCCCAATGAGGTTACCAGTGTTAAACATTTGCTAAGATTCAATCACGACTTAGAACAATAATACTTTTTTCTGCACTTTAGAAGGTTCTTGTCATGCATGGTTTCGAGTTTATCTTTATCTTTGTGAGGATTTTGTTAGTATTTCAAAACCACTTGATGCTTCGAATACAAAATACTTACATTTGTAACGGCGTAGTCGTAGACAGAGCTCTGTTTTATACTTTCAATTATGTTCTGCTACAATCAGAATCATAATCAGTAGATATAACTAAAGTGATAAGACAAATTTCCACAGAACTTATTTCTCTCAAAGGGAAATAATCGGGAGAATTAAAAAATCCCCCTTTTTTTTTTAATAAAATATATCTTTTATTGCACATTTCTCTGCTGTTTACAACTTACTGGACTCACAGCATTCAGTCGGGTATCCCTGTAAATTAGTTACTGTTTAACCAGGGAGATTATACAGTAAGATTATTATCTATTAAATATGATTAGTTATACAATGATAATATATAAATACATTAATTTTAACAATTTGTTTTTTTACTGTTTCCTCATATTACGTAATTACGGAATTTGTACTATCTATTGTCCGATATTGTTTTTAAGTTAATCGTTGACCTTAACCTTTATCAAAACAAGTTCACGTGAAAGTTGAGATGATCGGATGATTAAAGAATGCCACGTGTATTGATGATAAACAAAAGGGTCTCATCTAATTTATGTGTCTCTCATGGTGAGTTTTGGAAATATTTCAATTATTTAATGATAACTTTGTAGAAAGCATCATGATTTATTCTAAAATATCAAAGAATTTCTAGTCAATTCAAAAATTCAAAAAATTTAATTAGCACAAATAAACGAAAACTCCTTCCGTTTAAGGTAGATCACAAGTATATATTTTTTGAGACAGATTTTTCCCATAATTTGCCAAAATGAAGATTTTACTATTCTCTTTTATAAAATCTAATAAAAAGGATGGGTCACCGTGCTATTTTACAAGCTATTAGTCGTTGAAAATTGCCAAAATTTGGTAAAAAGTAAAATCACAAAAATACTGAACTCAGAGGAAAATCAATTCGGAAAGTCTATAATCACATGGCAAAATCAAATGATAAAACGCATCAAAAACGAATGGACAAGAATGTCATGTTCCTGACTTGGTACAGACATTTTCAAATGTATAAAATGGCGAATTGAACCTGGTTTTATAGCTAGCTAAACCTCTCAAGTGTATGACAGTCGCATCAAATTCGATTATATTGTCACCGATGCGTGAACAAAACAAACAGACACAATAGGTAAAAGGGTAAAAAAAATAGATGTACAGCAGTCAACATTGTGTTATCATCTAAATCACTATAAAAACAACAAATGTAACGACGAAGCACAAAAAGGCATACATCAAATTTAACATCCTCATTTTGTGTATATTATACGATTTAATTTATCTATGTAAAATGAACCCATAAAGGATGGAGGGTTTTAAGTACTGGTGTAAAATTGCGCGTTTGAAATCCGCACAGGTAGACATGAATTTCAGTTTGTTGATGAAAAAACACATTAATGTGCATAAAAAATTTCTATGAGATAGAATTTTAAAATGAATTGTGAGAAAAAAGGTTTCAGAGTTTTAAAAAAATAAAAAGAAAACATGGTGTCATC
This sequence comes from Mytilus edulis, assembly GCA_019925275.1. NCBI lineage: Eukaryota > Metazoa > Mollusca > Bivalvia > Mytilida > Mytilidae > Mytilus > Mytilus edulis. Next base: position 56,216,001 of record CM034361.1, read on the forward strand.
GAACTTGTTTTCATGCTACAAGTAAAAATAAAAAAATTCCCTATTAACCTAGTATAAATTTGGTATTAAAAGAGTTATCTCCCCTTAAGTGGCTCGTTTGAAAAAAAAAAATGATTTTAAAACCAAAAAAATGATATTTTTTAAAATATTTTGTATAATACGATTAATTAACAAGTTTTCGTTAAATAGAGAAAAACAGTCTAACAATTGAATTGCAAATCTGTCTCCAAATTTGCAGATTTAGGCAAATAACTAGACCGATTTTGTACTGTGATTGTACAATCCAAGATGGCGGTATACCATGAATCTACCTGAAGTAACTTATATATTGTTATTAAATTCTGATTTTGCAGATCATTTAGATATAGGAAGTTGTGGTGTGAGTGCCAATGAGACAACTCTCCATCCAAATAACAAATTATAAAAGTAAACCATAATCATATAAGTAGCTTTCGTAATTACATCATCTTCCTATACCTTTTTAAATTCTTTAATGGTGTCACAAATTTATAGTTTTCATTGTGTTTCGTGAACGTATTGTTTACTATGTATCATAAAAAAAATATTGCGTGTCGACGAAAAGTACTTACATTTTGGATTGCGTTTTCGTAACTAGTGCTTTGTGTTTTACTTTCAGTTATTTCCTGTAAAAATCAGATGCATTGACGATCAAAGTGATAAGACCAATTTCCAATCTCCGAGAAATAATAGGAAAATAATATTTTCAGCAAACTAACATGACACAACGTAATTTACATATTTCCTTACTTTGTCCTTGTGTGTAATTTAAATGCTTTTTTAACCACCAAGTAAATTTCATATTTGAAATATTTTATTCTACTTTGCCCGAGGTTTTGTTTGTTTACAGGAATGCATATTGTTTCTGTTATCTTTTTCGTCGAAACTATCATGTAAAGAACATTTTGAAAAATTGCCCTTTGAATTAAATGTACTCACATTTGTTCCTGCGTAGTCGTAGGTAAAGCTTTGTTCTGTACTTTCAGTTTTTTTCTGCTACAATTAGATTCATAATCACTCGTCAATTAAAATTGTTTAGACCGATTTCATTGAAATTGTTTCTTTAACATAGTAGAAATTTGGAAAATTTATGTAGATATTTCACATACAAAAGTTTTCTACGACTTGATCATAGCCATCCAAAATGTATTCATAAGAAAATGTCTATTCCAAGTCAGGAAGATGACAGTTGATATCCATTCGCTTTTTGTCTTTGAGTTTCTATTTTTTCATTTGATTAGAGACTATCCGTTTTTGAATTTTCCTCTGAGTTCGGTATTTTTGATATTTTACTTTTGATAGAATCGTTGTACATTTTTTTCCTTTTGTGTATACAACCGGAACCAAACCAAGACCGAACACACCAGCTGGTAATATGTATCACAATTTTGGTTTATCTTTTTTGTTTGGAATATTCTTTCCATACACTGACCATATAAAAACTAAAAATCTACTAAATATTTATCAAAGTTCCAATTGCAAATCACGGTAAGTATATTTATCCCAGTTGATACGATACGATACGATACCCAATAGATAGGCTTTCCCTACCGTGATTTCATTGATAGAGATTTCTGCGTACAAAGAAGCCATTAAACCAAGAGTTCAAATGTTTACGGACGCCATCTCGGATTGGTTGATCGTTAAAATCATCTGTTTTACAGATGACAACGGATATGTTCCAAATCGACCTACCGATTTATTTTCGTTTTTTTTACAGGATGGGTGCCACATGTGGAGCAAGATCTACAAACTCTGCCGAAACTCATGAGATGAACTAGATTGTCATAGGGTTCATTTTGTTCAGAAGTTAGTTTTCTATGTTTTTGTTGTCATTTAGTCGTCTTTTATTTCTGTAATGTCAATGTAAGATCGTTTTGACACGTTGACCAATCCTTTGGTTAATTTCACCTTTAATTTTAATTCCACCTGGCCCACCATTATTTGTTTGCCTAATATGTTGAAAACTAAAATGGATTGAATGAAACTTTATAATGCAAATCATCAATAAGAAAAGTTCTACAAATTAGTCTCATTGTCGAAATCGTCAGTCAACTCCTTTTTAGAATTATTGCCTTTCGATGGCGATTTTACCATTTTTTCGTCTTTGTCTCATATTTTAAAAATCATTACAGATAGACAAAAACTAAATAATTAGCAAGACACAATCTACGATTAAGAGGATATAAAGAAAATCTTTCGAAATTCCTTTTTGAGATAGTGTTCTTTAATTACAAGATTTACCTTTTGTAGCCTTCTGATATTTTCTGTTTTTTTTGTAGGGTTGTTGTCTCTTTGACAAATTTCCCGTTTCAATACCAAATTTATATTAATATTATTAGAGAAAAGTAAATGCTTTTAATCTAAAAAAAACTAAGATTGTATCTTTATTGGGCTGCACAAAGGTATTTAATTGTAATGGAACGTTGTTTTAGAAAGAACGTCTAATAATCCATGAGATATGTTAATGAGTAACAAACCATGCCGAAGATATATCAACAACGTGGAAGTTATAACTGCTTAAGGTGGTATGGGAGTCTAAAATAAAAATGACAGAATTTGTTCATACTTTGCCAAAACGTAGTATCTATTGATATATGTTGAAAAAAATAATAAAAATGATAGGTCACCGCGCATTATCTCAAGCTACAGGACGTGACAAAATGACACATTTTGTATGGATTATACAGGGAAAAACACCATTTTGTTATTAGAAACTAAACAAAATGATAGAATTGTTAAATACTTAAGGAAAAGATAGTTTTCAGACAATGCTTTGAGAATATCAAAAAAAAAGATAGGGGCACCGTACGTTTTTTCCGGCTAAAATACAAAATAGGAAAATTCCATGTAGAATCCTTCAGAAAATGCACTGTTTTAGAGTTACTTTCCCTTAAAATGCCAATTTAAATATTTTTAAAAACAACCAAAAATAATCAACATTGGCAAAGATATTGAACAATTATAAGTTATATTCTTATAAATTGGTTCTTTTAAATGAACATTCACATTTAAAATCTTCATTCCTGCATCAAATTTTGCTAAGTTGATAGAAAATCTGGACCTTTGGTTCTCTGTTTTTTACAATCCAAGATGGAGGAAGACACCCATACCACCTTAAGTGAAAATTAAAAGCTAATGTAATACAAACTTTGAAGAACTTATGTATCAAAACTGCAAAAAAGTAATGACGAACCAATATCTTAGTTTCGGCTGTTATAAACCTTATCCTTTTTTTCACTACTATAATAAAGTGCCCGATTTCTGGTCTAGTAATAAATTGAATAATTAACCAATGTTCACCTAGAAGACTAACAGCCAACTATATAGTTATCTCAGGTACCAGGATTATAATTTAATACGCCAGACCCACGTTTTGTCTACATAAGACTCTGCAGTGACACTCAGATCGAAATAGGTATAAAGCCATACAAGTACAAATTTGAAGAGCATTGAGGACCAAAAATTCCAAAAAGTGTCGTCTCAGTGGCATTACATTAGACGTTAACCGAATGCACAAGACGCGCTTTTCGATAATGTATGTCCCTTTAAATAACTAACTGTAAGAATATTTGAAAACTCATATTATTACAGCCGATTGCAGTGAGTGTGTAGGCAAAGATAATATCTTTGGTTAGCTTGCTTTCTAGCTGAAGCGTGAAGTCATTATTTGGTTAGATAAACTACCCTCCTTTAAGAGTAGACTAGTCCGACAGATAACCAATCGAGATGTCTGTAGGACTAGGCTTATTTGAAAGGATGGTAGTATAACTTACCTAGTAATAACTTTACGGTTCAGCTAACAAGAAAGCTAACAAAAGATATTACATTTGCCTAATCCCGCAAAGAAATCGGCTGTCACCAAAATAAATCGTATAACTATACTGAAATACATATCCTTACCTCTGTTGGATCCTCGACATAACGCATTTCAAGAACGTTGACATATGCACTTCTAGGTCTGTTCGTTACTTTCACCTTCAAAATATTCAAATACAGAGTGCGATTATTGACCTTAATACGGAGGAAGAAAATCTGGATTTAAAGCGGAAAATAATTAAGAAGAAAAAATCCTAAATAAAAAAGAAAACAACTGTAAAGAGGCTTTTTAATATGAGAAATAAAAGACGAAGTAAATAAAAATAAATATTTTAAACCATTTGAATTTACTTACTTAAACATTTAGTTTTTATCGACATAAATAACAGGCTTTTTCATTTTTTTTGATAATATTAATATAACGATGTAATGATTAAAAAGAAATGCTAGACTCAGGAGGTTGCTAAAAACCATGATACGAATAAACAAACGCCACTGTGACAAAAATGAAATAGACACATTAATAAACATATTTCCCCCCGTTCATTTACTTGCCGACATCTTTTTTCGTACGTAGTGACCTTAACAATGATATCTTTAAAAAATGTGATGGGGGAATCGTGATGACAGCAAAGAGGTACAACAAAAGGAAGATGTTATTTACCGATTCTGAATGGGAAATCTTTATACCACAAATCATGTAAGAATTATTGTGACAAAGTCTTATTTACAATTGGAAACATATAGGAATTATTCAACACAGTTATATATTCATATCTTGACTTACATCTAGAAATTGACAATGAGGGTCGGTTGAAAACAAAACTTTACGACAAAAGAGATGATTTCAGCTTTCCAATTGTGAACTTTCCATTTCTAAGTAGCAACATTCCAGCAGCACCTGCATACGGGGTATATATCTCCCAATTGATACGATATTCCCGTGCTTGCATTTCCTATCATGATTTTCTTGATAGAGGTTTGCTGCTCACAAGGAAGCTATTAAACCAAGAGTTCCAAATGGTGAAGTTGAAATCATCCCTTCGTAAATTTTACGGACGCCATCACGAGTTGGTTGACCGTTATGGAATAACCGTTTCACAAATGATATCGGATATGTTCCTTACGTCGTAACTACAATCCCCTTCCCTTTCATGAATATGACCTACCGAATTAGACTATTTACCGGATTTGTAATCACTTAAGCAACACGACGGGTGCCACATGTGGAGCAGGATCTGCTTACCCTTCCGGAGCACCTGAGATCACCCCTAGTTTTTGGTGGGGTTCGTGTTGTTTATTCTTTAGTTTTCTATGTTGTGTCGTGTGTACTATTGTTTTTCTGTTTGTCTTTTTTATTTTTAGCCATGGCGTTGTCAGTTTGTTTTAGATTTATGAGTTTGACTGTCCCTTTGGTATCTTTCGTCCCTCTTTTATCTATCATCACCCTTATTTTCAAATGACTTAGTTTAGTAAAAATGCATGCATTGATTCATTAATTTCTGTTATATTTTAATCACAAATAATCGTTTCATGAACTTTAAAGTCTATGCAAAAAAAAAAGAATATGTATATCAATATGTTTATCTCTGTATTATACTACTACAATCATTTTTTTTACAATATATAAAATACCTAACGCCAATTGAGGAAGTAATGAGAAGTGAATTAAGGTGGCTAAGCATATCTGTAAGAATAAAAAAAAATTAAGTCGACACAGCTTAGTTTATTCTGAGAGAAGTGATGACATATTCATAGGGAAATCATGATGAATGAACAAGCAAGTCAATCTCTGACTGAAGGAAACCTACAGATGTAGAATACATATTTTTTTTACAAACGACAAAACACAGTATGGTTCCAATAGACTAAAAAGTTGTTAATGAGTAAATAACGTCACACGTGTTCAATCAAATCGAGGATATGCTACATCAATTATTAACCTTTGCCAAATGTTTTCTAACATACAAAGAAAAAATTTCCTTGAATTTGACTTCAATATGTACAGAAAAATAAAACTCAGTCCAACTGTAACAGAAATAACAATTCTATGGATTTCCGGACTTTGACTGAATATTGGAATGCATCAAAATCAAACTGTATAAAACTACGAATTGGCAAATGAGAATGCTAAACGTTTGGTATTTAAAGTGTATTTTAAATCTTGGCCTGTTTCTGAAATTAGTTCTAACATACTTTTGATTTTTAACACTGTATACCACCATTTCCCATGTGAAACTGTAATTGTTTTGAAAAAAATATTGAACGGCAAAATTATTTTATATTAATTCAGATGTGACGTTAACATGTTATGACGTCAAAAACGCGAAGCAATGCATGTGCTTTGTAGATTTGATAGATGTTTTTTGTGCTATCTTGTTCAATATCTGTTTGTTTTGAGATTGTAACACAGTGATGACTGCTAGAAATATAATTTGACTATATTTCGACTATTTTACCTATTCTGTCTGTTTTCTTCAGACATCGTTGTAAATATAATGGAATTTGACGCGACTGTCATACAAGTGAGAGTTTTCGCGCTATAAAACCAGGTTCATTGTAACATTTTCTACATTTGAAAATGACGGTACCAAGTCAGGAATATGACAGTTGTTGTCCATTCGTTTGATGTGTTTTGTGATTTGATTTTGCTTTTTGATTAGTGACTTTCCATTTTGAGTTTTCCCCGGACTTCAATATTTTTGTGAATTGACTTTTTAATGATTTTATGACAGTTCTTTACGGACAAGTGTTGGTATTGTTTCCAACACCGATAACAACATGAACAACAAGCTCATGTATTTAATATAAATTAACGCTAATAAGAATGTCGTCTTTTTTTAAAGTATGGTCAGACAATTTCATTTTACCATATAACTTGCTTGCAAAAACAAACTAAAATGTTTTACGCCAATAGAGGAAGAAATGATCAAGTAATGAGAAGTGAATTAAGGTAGATAAGCAGGTCTGTATCAATAACAAATACTTTAGTCGACACAACTTAGCTTACTCTGAGAGAATTCGAAGTAATGACATTCATAAAGAATTCATAATGAATAAACGGGCAAGTCAAGCTCTGACTGACGGAAACCTACAGATGAAGAATAACTGCAGCTAAATTCTGCTCCAAATATATCAAACTAACCTTCATGCAATGTTATGCACTTAAAAATGAAAGAGACGTTGGAATTAAACTAGATGTTTATGAAAATCTGCGAATCGTATTGGAAGGAGTACATGAGTTTGTACTAATAAATAAAGACTTTAATGTCAAAATGGGTATGACAACACCGGATAAGAGAAAACAGTGGGTACCAGCGTATATGAAAAATGAAATAAAAATGAAAATCAATCTATGGGTCGAATTTTGCAAACTCGAAAAAAAATTGAGCCTGAAAAGGAAGCAAAGGAATCATTTAAGCACGAAGAGTTGGTCAGTATTGTATAAATCGGCAGCTGCACGACACAATCAAGCAACAGCGATCTACAATTAACATTCAAAACTTGATTGCTAGTAACTACAAAAAAAAGTTACACCGTTGGACAAAATACTTAAATACCATTTCGAACAGAACTGTTCAAAAAACATATACATACTAGAATTTTGTTGTTGTGAGAAGTTATCTGAAAATATAATAGAAAAGTCTGTCCAAACCTCAATATCATCATCATCTAGCACTGTTTCTTTCTGGGTTCGAGCTTTATCCTTATTCACGGCCATCTGAAAAAAAGATCAATTTGCCGACCAGCTGCCATGCACAATATTCGTGTTGACTGATATGGTCATAAGGTGTTTGAAGGCCTTCATATTAGAATCGGTAATACATTATATTTTTTCTTTGAACAATCTTGTTCACAAGCGATAATAATGAAGGTTCTGTACAGTTTCCATTTATAGACATAAATTGTTGAAATCAGGTTTGGTGCAACATATTGGGTACCGTTAATGATATAAGTGGTTATATTTGAAATAACATTTCCAGAATAATCAATTCATGATGAATCTAAATGTATATCGCTATGAAATTCCTTCCCCTTTTCGATACACTTAGTTTCAAGATATATATCCCATCCGCACGTTTTAAAGTTTGAAAGACCGCCCGACAATCTTACCGTATTAGGCACAACTTTTGGGAATTTTTGGTCACCGATGCTCTTCAACTGCGTACTTGTTTTGGTTTTATATCGATTTTGATCTGAGCTTCACTGATGAGTCGTATGCAGACGAAACACGCGTCTGGCGTATTAAATTTTAATCCTGGTATATTTGATAAATATTATAAAAATCATTGTAGATAATTTAAATCTAACTGCTTGCATGGTTTAATCTTTACCATATATCTAAGTGAATGGAGTTTCGCTAGACTTTACATATAATAAATTAATAAGTTTTCATTGTCTCTCACTTTCATAAATATTTCAAGATAACATTTTTTTTTAGCATTCTTATAATCCTAACGTTCAAACATAGAAATATACATTATATTACTATAGTACTATTGTTAACAAATTATAGTCAAACAGACTAACAGTCAATCAGCAGAGTAATAGCGACCCAGTCGAGTGGTTGTCATAACATTATAAACAATATCAGATTTACTGTCTCGTCAGTGATGCATGAAACCAAATATTATTAGGATCCAAAATGTGAATCCTCTCTGTTTTAGGTGTTCTCTGTTCATCATTGCACAAATAATTTATCATAAAAGAAAAGATAAATAAATAAATAAAACTATTAAGCACACCAACAACAAACAATATGTTCTTTTTATGTTCGTTATGTGAAATTTAGTTGTCCTCAGAAGAACTGTATTGACGAATTTTTATAACTTTTATGCTTTAGTGTAAGAATATCCATGTCCTAATTTATCAAAAGATAGTAAAATGTGATTATTTCTCTTTGAAAAAGTAAAAAAAAAAACTTGTTAAAAATGTCTAATGCGGACCCTTTGATGTTTTAATATGGCAAGTGAAATTAAGATGTTCGATTGTTTTGTTAAATGAAAGTTTGGAGCCCTAATGTAAACACAAAAACAAGTTCTTTGACAACATTATTTGTAGATCATACAAGTGTCTTAAAAGTATTTCGTGCAGAATTCGTATGACTTCTTTGACGAGTTTTAACGTAAAATATGGATAGTAAAAGGGTTTGGTTTGCATATGAGTAGGTTTATTTAACCGAAATTGTAAGAATAAACGCCCAACATTTTTCTGTTATTTATTTAGCAATCTAGATTATCTTTAAAGAAAAAAAACCCCCAAAACTCAAATTGTTGGAAGGAAATGGTAAATGAAAACCAAAATGATTTGTTGAACAAAAGCTAAAATAAGCTCATTTTATTTCATCGTAAATTACTACTTCGGACACGTTTGATTTGAAAGTTAAATTGTTATAAACGAAGTAGGGAGCAAATTCATTTCAAATTTTACTTTTGCCATGCCATGAAATTTAGAATGGAAATGTCTTGTACTTTATCAGGAATTAAAACATGAAGTTCTTTTTATCAAAATTCAGAAATATCATTCGGTCTACATTCATATTTTATGAAAAAAAAATCGATTGTGAAGAAAATTACCTCAGGTTGTTCAATGTTATCTGTAGTTGATTGTGTTTCCCCACCCCTACTATTTGTAAAGATTCTTCGTCGATAGATGTATCGTATTCCAAGTATAGTAATAGTGGCTACAAAAAGAACTGTGCTAACAACTCCAAATACAAGCGATATCGTTGATCCAGTTGTATTATCATTTTTGAGCGTCGGCGTACGAGTTGATTGTGTTAGGCGCATAGTTGATATCGATGTCTGATAATTGTAAGGCGTAGATGTCAGCGTAGATTGTCTGACTGACATTGTAAATTTTGTAGTGTTAATATTGTTCGATGTCTTGGATTGAGTATACCTGTCACTTGCCATTATAATTCTTGGTAAACAGTTTTTGTCCTGAAAAACAAAGACTTGATATTTATTTAATTATTGATAATTACAAAGTTCAGCTTTTTAAGGGGGTTCTTTTGAATGGCTCTTAAAACAGATTTTACTCTGTCATTCTTATTTAAGAAAATCAAGTTTTGTTAGAGAAATTGATAACACGTCAAAGTAATGGTTTTGAACTCCATAACACGATACACACACACACATGCACAAAATTATAATTGTAACTCTAAACATTCTACAGCTTTAAATTTTTAAACTTATACTAGTTAAAAGCGTACAAAGCAATATATTGAGGCTGTATGTCCATCAGTTATGGCACCGGTTGTCATACGAAGGATGCCATATCTGGAGCAGAATCTGCTGACACTTCAGGAACACCGAGACCACCCCAAGTCTTTGTTGGGGTTGGTGTTGCTTAGTTGTAAGTTTCTATGATGCGTCTGTTGTACAGTTTTTTTGTCTGCGTTTTTATCGGGGTAATTATATGCTCTATCACCCTCTCAGTTATATGTTATTTATATAATGTTGATTACTGTGCCTTTATTTTGGATCTTTCCACCTGTCATGTCTGTTTGTTGTGCTCACACGTTGTTGTCAATTGAAGGAAATTCTATGAGATTGACATACAAGTAAGAGGTTAGGCTAGCTATAAAACAAGATTTAATCAATTATATCTACATAAGGAAATGTGTGTACCAAATCAGGAATATGACAGTTTGTTTTTCATTCGTTTGATGTATTTAAGCTTTTGATTTTGCCATTTTAAAAACCAGTTTTCATTTGAATTTGCCTTGGAGTTCTTTATTTTTGTTAATTCACTTTTTTTAAAAGTTGAGAAGGAAGAGGGGCATTCAAATTCCTATGTCGAAAATAAATTATGACAACGTCATGGCTATATAATGAGAATAACAACAAACACACAGTGGTACGTATACACATTACACAACAACTTAAGAATGATCACACGAATTCTACTAAAACCTGGAGGTAATCTCAGGTGACCTGGACGGGTAAGCAGATACTGCTCCACAAATGACAACCGTCATGTTACTCCTCTTGGTAAAAATCCGGTTATAAGGAAAATTCTGTAAATCACATTCGGGAAAATGAGACGGGATTGTAGTTACGACATAACGAACAAATCAACTATCATCTGTGAAATGGGTATTCCTTACACTACTGGACGAAAAAAGAGCTGCCAATACCAGCAACAGTTGCTGTACGATTGTTTTAGTCTGTGGAAGACCATCAAGGACTGTCAAATCAACTGATAATAACAGTTAGGGCCGTGTTTTGTTTTAACAATTAATTTATGTCTGTCCCAACACCTTTAAAGGTTGTAAAAAACAAATACAGGAAACTTTCTAAACTGTGCAAGTACAAATAAAGATTTTGAAACTAGCATTCTGAGGGTGTCCTAACGATCTTCGCTGTCATTTTACTTGAATAATTCAGTCGTTTAATTCCTCTTGATATTGATGACAGTGGTTGACTGTAGTTTGTTGACCGTCCAAGTGTATATAAATATCAGTCCATGCATATTAAGGGTTAGATGAAAGGAAATACATTAAATCATTTTAATAATAAAAAAAAACCCAAAAAACTTTGGAATCTTTGATTTACATCTACATTTTTTAGAGCATTTGTCAAATCGTTTTGAATGAAATTATTGGATTTAAAAAATCATGAAATGTTCCTAAGTAAATTAAGTAAATTTCCTAACGGAAAGGATTGTGTCTGATGTTCATATGATGAAATCATAATCTTTCAGTCAGTTTAATTGAAGTCTGTAGCTGGCATGTCAGTTAACTGCTAGTAGTCTGTTGTTATTTATGTATTATTGTCATTTTGTTTATTTTCTTTGGTTACATCTTCTGACATCAGACTCGGACTTCTCTTGAACTGAATTTTAATGTGCGTATTGTTATGCGTTTACTTTTCTACATTGGTTAGAGGTATAGGGGGAGGGTTGAGATCTCACAAACATGTTTAACCCCGCCGCATTTTTTCGCCTGTCCCAAGTCAGGAGCCTCTGGCCTTTGTTAGTCTTGTATTATTTTAATTTTAATTTCTTGTGTACAATTTGGAAATTAGTATGGCGTTCATTATCATATATATTTGTTTAGGGGCCAGCTGAAGGACGCCTCCGGGTGCGGGAATTTCTCGCTACATTGAAGACCTGTTGGTGACCTTCTGCTGTTGTTTTTTATTTGGTCGGGTTGTTGTCTCTTTGACACATTCCCCATTTCCATTCTCAATTTTAATTATCATTGAATGACTGTTTTCATATTACCGACTCCGCGGTATAATGGTTAGACAGATTACCTACTCTGTCTGGTTCTCGGCTAAGAAAGAGCAACTAAAATAAGAAAAATCTAACTATAGGTGCAAAAGTGGTAATAAATAACTATTTTCCTAATGATTGTGTCGTTAATAGAAGATATTCTGATTTCCCTCCGAAATTGGGAAAAGGGAACTTGAGTCTAAAACGTGAAATTGAAATTTCTTTCTATCTAGTTTAGTGTACTTTCTCATGGTTAAACTTTTGCGTTTATATTTATATTTCTTTTTTAATTTAACATAATTTTTGTACATTGCTGTTTTAAAAATGTTTACTATTTCTTGGTAAATGATGCTAACATGAAACTGGTCTACAGTATAATTGACCGTCATTATTTGACGTTATCAGATTGAAATTAGAACTTGACTCTTAATTGATATGATACATGTATCTTAACTGTTTATTAGGATTCAACGCTTTCACACCTATGATTAATCGGTTCCATTATTTGAAAGGTTGTCATTGCCAAAAAAGTAAAGGTGGAAACATGTTAAATGTAACAGTAAATTGGGTTTTTACAGATTTCGGGAAAATGTCGATTAGGTGGGACGTTCTTTACATGAATTATCCAAGCATTATAACACTAACAGGAAATCACTTAAAATATATTTAAATATTGCATCTAGATAATTTTGGCTCAGAAATAGTTCAAAGGAGAGGCAAGGTAATTGGGTACTAGAATATGAGTAAATAAATGAAACGCACAAATAAATAAATTAATTGATAAATTGTGAATTGCAAACGTCCAGCGGCAAATGTTTTAATATAATAAAACCTTTACAAGTAACTTACATTAAAATCTAGTTATTAAATGGTTGTGATATATTTTGTTTGAAAACTTTTTAATTGTTTCAAACGGTGTCATTGTTTTATGAACATTCCATCTTTCCAGGACTGTCACAGTCATTTTGTATCTGCCACAATTAATCAGCGTTTTAATAATCCGTTGATGACTGTATCAACGTTTTTGGAAGTTTGAACAGTTATTAATTGTCTGATAATAGTTATCTAAGGTATCAGGACATTAGGTATTAGGCACAACTGTTTGGAATTTTGGATCCTCAATGCTCTTCAACTATGTACTTGTTTAGCTTTATAAATATTTTGATATGAACGTCATTGATGAGTCTTATGTTGACGAAATGCGCGTCTGGCGAACTAAATTATAATCCTAGTACCTTGGATAACTATTTACACCACGGGGTCGATGCTACTGCTGGTGGACGTTTCGTCCCCGAGGGTATCACCAGCCCAGTAGTCAACACTTCGGTGTTGACATGAATATTAATAATATGGTCATTTTTATAAATTTCCTGTTTACAAAACTTTGGATTTTCTTATCCCAGGCATAGATTCCATTAGCCGTATTTGGCACAACTTTTTAGAATTTCGGATCCTCAATGCTAGTCAACTTTGTACTTGTTTAGCTTTATAAATATTTTGATATGAGCGTCACTAATGAGTCTTATGTAGATGAAACGTGCGTCTGGCGTCCTAAATTATTATCCTGGTACTTTTGATAAATAGTTACAGTCTTCTTATGTTTGAGTCAAACACTTTTAGAGTTGGGACAGTTACAAAATAACTTACACAGTAGAATTTATCTACTGTTACAACGTTAACAGATATTATTAGTCGTCAAACGACTGTTACTGGTATAGGCAGTTGTTGTGTTGTCCAGTAGTGTAACTGGTCAACAATCTCGTAACGGCATTTAAAAATTTTTACGTAGGGATGATTCCAACTTTACTACTTGGATCTTTTAGTTTGCTAGCTTCCTTGTAAGATTTCTGTTCTGTCTTCAACAACGTCACTGCAGTTATTACATCGTAAGTGTACAATTACAAACACAATTCTATTTTAATATTCTTGTAATTGTAATTTTATCATGAGTTATATCCAATTTTTAAAACTTACCTGTGACGATACTTTTTGTGGCGTTGATCCATTCGTGATACAGACATTCACTTCGTAATGTTGTTAAGCTGTTTTTGTGTACTAAATTTTTTGAGTTATTCGTTGTTATTCTGTGATAAACATGTCGAAATGTTATATTTTATTATCTATTGATGTATTTCTGTTTTTGGTGTTCCGGTATTTATTTTTACTGTGTTCCCGTCATGTAATAATGTAATTAAGCGATATATTTAACATTGACATAAAGCGTGTAGGTTTGGCTAGCCACAAAACCAGGTTCAAACCATCCTTTTTTCTTAAAATGTCCTTTACAAAGTCAGGAATATGGCTGTTGTTGTCTAATAGTTCGTTTCTATGTATGTTGCATACTTGTTTTCTTTTTGCACTTCTGTGTTCTGTTCTTTCGTTGTTTTCCTCGTATAGTTGATGTGTTACTCTCGGTTTTAATTTGAAGTTATTAAAATATGTCTCCTTCAGATTTTTTCTCTTTCGTTAATTGTGCATCTCCAATCGATTTCGGTGTGTTAGTAAAACGAAAACTTACTACAGCATTCATATTTTCTCTTAGGTAAGGAACCGTTTTTAAAATGTGAGTTGGAACTGCACGAAAATATTCATACATAACTTTGATATTTTGTCTTTATGATTTTGGCTTCTTGATCGCAAAGTTTTTTGTACTGATATCTTCCTCTATGTCTTTCCATATAAATCTTGTTTAGTTTATTGCAGACCTTCTGTTTCGATGTTGTATGTCTTTTAATCATATTAGGATAAACTCATTTATTAAAGAAGATATCCATTTTTTCTGGATTTAATCCCAAATGTGTCCGAATTTAATTTAAAAAAAAAACTGTATACGTGACGTCATTCCCGCGCTTACTTAATCGAGAGGCTCAATGGCTATGTATTTTTTTTTGTCTGAGTCAGAAAACTTTTCGACGATATCTATAAAATTGACTTTTTTCAAAATTTAACACTAGAATGTATGGGGAAAAATTGGATTGAGGCATTTTTTTTGTCATCTGCTTGACCACAGTACACATTTTGTTTATCAAATTTGGGATCAGAATATTTTGTTCAGGCCAAAAACATAATCCCACTTTTTTTAAGAAACCATGTCACGTATGATATTGTTAGTGAATGATCAGGAGTTTAGTATGACGTCCATTATCACTGAACTAGTATACAATGTCATATTTGTTTAGGGGCCAGCTGGTGGACTCATCCAGGTGCGGGAGTTTCTCGCTGCATTGAAGACCCATTGGTTGCCTGCTCTATGGTCTGGTTGTTGTCTCTTTGACACATCCCAACGTTCATTCTCAAGTTCACATAGTGTATAAATGCTTGAACTCAGAAGCCAAAAGACAACATATTCTAGTTAATTATTAGACGTAAGTTTATCGATTTGTAAATATATTGAACTTGTATATTTTCAGAAGAGTAAAAATATTATATTTGAAATAATTGATTAAATATTATATTATTTTTTTTAATTTACAATAAAGAAGTATCACAATGCAGCCAGGGGATATGTCACATTGCAAATTGAACATGTCCCGCTATTGTATGCTAGTTTATATATTTGATTCTCTGCTTCTGTGTTCCCACAAATATAAGATAAGGTATGTACCACAGAGGCCGGTTCCTAAATGGGTCCCAGTTCGGATCGCTTTATCTAAGGCATTATCTGCTCTTGACATCACTTTTCCATAATATTTAATTATGACTTTTTATTAGTTCTGATCTTTGTGCTTTGATGGCTGAACGATGACATTATCAATCTGTTTTAGTTGGTTATATTCTTAAGAACACGGACATATTTCAAATCATGATTATGTTTAGCAAATTTTGAAATTCCTTCTTAAGTGTAATGTTGAATTGAAAAAAAATAATCTTTCATGATTTTATGCCAATAATTTTCAGAAAATAATAAAGGTGTGTGTACCTTTAACTTTGATATTATTGAAATATTGCGAAATGTATCTTCCTTTTTGTTTTATATATGTACGTGTGAATGATTTGCTTTAAAATAATGTGAAGTGATTTTAAGCGATGTAAAAGATTTTTAGTCAAATATATTTATTTTTCAAAATTTCCCCTTTCCAAATTTAGTAATAGTTAAATATAAATGTTTAAGTTAAAAACGTAACACTGAATATAACATATAACTTATAACTTATATTTTATATATATGTATGTCAACTCAGGTAACAAACTTGTCGATTCCCAAGTTATTTTAAAACATCTTATTCATTCAAACATTTAAAACCGGTTTTGAAATGTTTTATGCATATCAAGTGCTTCATAAAGTTCACCAAGAACTAATTGTATTGATTTTACAATGGAGAAGAGTCCGATGAACAGAATGGTACGATCCTTTGATTTAAATTTATCGGAGAAATATTCGGAAGTCAGTTTTGAATATGACTTTAAAACTGTTTAAGTAATAGAGAATACAAGTGCATTATGTAAAAAACTGTTCATAAATATTGTAACAAAAAATAAAAGAAGAGATAGTTCCAGCTGTAGACTTTGTCAGAAAAGTATGTTAAGTTGAATGCATTTTCAATACGAATAGAAGAATGTGTATAGTATAGGAGAAATAACAAGAAAACATCTAGAGGTCAACATGCAGTTTCAAAAACAATATGACATAGATAACCGCAGACGAAATTCCTTCAGGGAGAGATGAATATATGGCGGAGTTTAACTAGTTGCTTAACATCATAAGTCTTTCTTGAAATTCATACATCACTATATATAGCTACCAACAAGGTATATATAGGAAAAGCACTTTACAAAAATGCACAATTAAAACAAATATAAACTATTTTATTCCGTATTTAACAATCCTGAAAGTTGTTGACAGTAATCACAAATTAATTCCCTTGTACCTATGCTGGTATACTATCAGTCCTCGCGGGTATCACCAGGTGTGTAGTTTAGTACTGATATAATTTATGACATACCTTTTTAAAAGTTTTCATTTATGAGTATCGAAGCTGCAAAGAAATTAAGGTTTGGGTTTCGGCATTTGTTCTGTCTTTTTTCGTTAAACTCTTCTACTGTTTTGTTTTTTACACATCTTTGGCTTTTAAATATTCGGCTTTGTACATTATTGATAAAGGTAAATCCCCAAAAGCTCTTCAGATGTCCGAAATTTATAACATTTTGTTTTTATTTACTTATTCTTCGCTCTAATGGTATTTTTGGAACCACTGAAGGGAATACAATACTACACAGTAATTTGTCTAATCAAACACAATGGGAGATAAGGAAAAAAAATGTCAGATTAAGCAAGGTGTCGGAATACTTAGGTTTTTTCTGCAAGGGTAGCATGAAAATGTTTCGGTTAAAACAGGATGTTGTAATACTCAGGTGTCGGATAAGACAGGTTACTGTGAACATTGAATCTCTAAACTTTTTTTTTAATTCTATTTTTATTGTAATGTTTGATACTATCAATTTTATCAAAATTTTATCCGATGTTGAATAATCTTTATATAACTACGTATGGTTTGAAACAGTTAAATGTTCAATCGACTTTTCACCTATACTACATACATATGTAGATTAACGGACTGATTCCTCTGTAAACTGGGTAACGCCCTTAGTTTTATCCATTTTTTTTATAAAATTGATACTCTATCATGAATATTTGCAGTTAGATTTTGTTTCTCAAAATTATAAAAGAAAAAATAACTATTTACGTAATCTATTATATAAATAATTGTGTATTTTTCTTAAAAAAAACAACATTGAACATAATTTTTTCTTCAACAAATTGTATAGTCGACGTCCTGTATGAGTCAGGTTATACTTATATGGTCTTTCAAATGATGTGATAAAAATAGCAAAAAAAGTGGTTATGGTATGTACTTTTACGATGATTTATTCCTCTTAATAATTATATCTCAATTCAGAGATCTTAGAATTTAATATTACTGCTTTCAATTACTGCATTACTTAGTTTCCATAATTGGTTCACATTATGTCAAGGACTTAAAGTTTAATTAAAAAAATATAAAAAAAATGACTTACCAAATTACTAATATACTTGCGAATTATTTATAATTCTTCAGTATTTTAAAAACGAGCATACATTTCCCATTGAATTAATCACAAGGCATTAAGGATATAAGATACGTATAATGGATTTCAATTCTGTATTTTTAGATATAGGTAGTAATAATATATATATATATATATGGATATTTCAACCGCAGATTTTTTGGCACTGTTTACATAATCGATGTTACGTACGCTACAAACTACAGGTGAAAATATAGAAACATCAGATAATGGAGGATTCTTAAGAGTTGATAAACTATCCATTCATGTATTTTATCATAACACACCTGATTGAAATACCATATCACTTGTAAATAATATAAAACTAGTAATGACAAGTCAATATATATTTGCAAACCATCATAGGATGTAGCTAGAATAATACCCCCACCGAAAAAGGAAGGTTTGTGATGGCACAGTTTTATATATTATACAAATATAGCGTTTGTATGAGGTCGATACAAGGATATATTGACCTGAAAGAAGTATAATGACTGAGGACGAAGTCTGAGGTCGATGTACTTCTTTGGGTCTATATATCCTGTATTGACCTCACACAAAGGCTATATTTGTTATATTATTAATTTCCAACCATGTTTGTATCAAAATCGTCATTTAGGTTTGTTGGAACTTAATAGATATAACATTGTCTCCTTGACAATAACAACATATTAGTTGTTATTTCATTTACATTTGTTTGGACATCTTATGTATTTGAAGATTATTTTTCGTCAAATAATCGATCACAGATATCATTTTGTTCAAAACGTTAAACAATATCCTGAAATTCATTACATGACGTCACAAAGTATATCGGTTTTTAGATATTCTAAAAATAACCGTGCAATATGCTTTTTGCCGGTCAATATGCTTTTTGCTATCCGCCGTTTTCTCTCTACCTTCGAAAATATAGTTTAACATGTGACTATTCCTAAACGAATCAAATTTGTTAAAATATACGAATTAATAATATTATTTCGTATAATAAGTCTCAATTTGACCATTTTTGTATATATAAAGTTATGTTTTGAAATACACAACATTAACTTTTAAGCTTATATATTTACATATATAAAACTCTGAATGTTGCTATTATAGAATTAATAGAAACTAGATCACACCCGCGAAATCGCGGGCACACACAGTTGTAAACTGTTGTATGATGATATTTTGTATTATGTCTGGAGAATTTCATAAAAGGTATCAAAAGCCCTCTCACTTTTTCCCACAGTCCGTTATCTGTTTCCTTTCTGTTAAATTCAATTATTGTCATGTTTCTGGCCTCACACCACAATTATTCTTTCTCTTTGCTACAATGCATTTTTTGGTAAGTCAAATCAAAATATCAAATTAAAAATTTGCACCGCTTCAAACATGAAATAAATCAGTGCAACTGCTTATATACCATTATTTTTCTAATAAAATTAAATATGCTTCTAGGACAATTCATGAGTGCTTTTTCTTTTGAGAGCCCTATCACGTGTATTAGCATGCCAATGGTAGGATTTGAATCTTGTATAAATGACGAAGGCTAATTTGAGGGGTCACGGGTCGGAGGGGTCCTGATCCCGAAATCCTTCGCTTAAAAACATGAAACCCCCGAGGTGCCGAATTTAAAGATATTCATATCCCGACATCTCGAAATTCAAAAAATATTCCCGAATCACGTAAGGATCAATCCCAAAATCCCGAGCTTAAAAACACCCGATCCCGACGTCCGAAAAAGTCCTGCCTCCTTTGAAATTCTACCCTACTTTCATTTTGGCCAAATCACTACTTTCACTTTCAACAATAAATGTTTATACTCCATTTAAGGGCATTCTTTCTTTCGTTCGTCCGTGATCCTAAAACCATAATATGGAGAACGCTCTGATTGGCTTATTTATTTTTCATTTTTGTTAGTCAGTCAAATGACAGAATCAATATCCGGACACCTTTTTGTCGTTTTTCTCCCAAAAAAACTCAATCCAGATAATCATAAGAATGGATGACAAATGCGACTGTGCATGTTACCTATAGGATACAGAGGCATGCTGATTAATTTATTGTGGAAGGAAGAGAAACGACACACAAAATGAGGTCTTCTCGTTTAATAGTAGAAATGATTGAATGTTGGCTTAATGTTGAACAGATATCACGAATGAGAGTTTAGATGTTTAATTGCAAAATTTGTTGGTCCCCGACATGTCTAAATAAAGTTATTCAATAAGTCTTAGTCTTGCTCGCTAAAAATCGATATTTATATTCATATATTTCGCGTTTTCCATGGAAGGCGGAATAAATAGTCAATTGTTGGACGTCAGTGAGGAACCTTTACTACTTAAAGTATTGTTGGTAAGTATTGTGTCTTCCGCAACGTTTCAAAGCATTTTCTCCAATTTCATTGGTTGATAATTTAGTACAACAATAATTCAGCAGTTCCGTTACTTCATGTGAATAAGGATATATTGAGAATACTCAGCAGATTTATTAGCAACGTAACACAATTGATAAGTAGACATGACATCTATTGGTTTGCTGCGATATTCATTCTATCGGAAACACAGGTCGGTTATCTGGATTTCAAAAAAAATAAAATGCCTTCTAAAATTGTCACAAACACTCAACTAAGACAAATATGCATAACTATGCATAATTCAGAGATCTTAGAATTTAATAATACTGCTTTCAATTACTGCATTACTTAGTTTCCATAATTGGTTCACATTATGTCAAGGACTTAAAGTTTAATTAAAAAAATATAAAAAAAATGACTTACCAAATTACTAATATACTTGCGAATTATTTATAATTCTTCAGTATTTTAAAAACGAGCATACATTTCCCATTGAATTAATCACAAGGCATTAAGGATATAAGATACGTATAATGGATTTCAATTCTGTATTTTTAGATATAGGTAGTAATAATATATATATATATATATGGATATTTCAACCGCAGATTTTTTGGCACTGTTTACATAATCGATGTTACGTACGCTACAAACTACAGGTGAAAATATAGAAACATCAGATAATGGAGGATTCTTAAGAGTTGATAAACTATCCATTCATGTATTTTATCATAACACACCTGATTGAAATACCATATCACTTGTAAATAATATAAAACTAGTAATGACAAGTCAATATATATTTGCAAACCATCATAGGATGTAGCTAGAATAATACCCCCACCGAAAAAGGAAGGTTTGTGATGGCACAGTTTTATATATTATACAAATATAGCGTTTGTATGAGGTCGATACAAGGATATATTGACCTGAAAGAAGTATAATGACTGAGGACGAAGTCTGAGGTCGATGTACTTCTTTGGGTCTATATATCCTGTATTGACCTCACACAAAGGCTATATTTGTTATATTATTAATTTCCAACCATGTTTGTATCAAAATCGTCATTTAGGTTTGTTGGAACTTAATAGATATAACATTGTCTCCTTGACAATAACAACATATTAGTTGTTATTTCATTTACATTTGTTTGGACATCTTATGTATTTGAAGATTATTTTTCGTCAAATAATCGATCACAGATATCATTTTGTTCAAAACGTTAAACAATATCCTGAAATTCATTACATGACGTCACAAAGTATATCGGTTTTTAGATATTCTAAAAATAACCGTGCAATATGCTTTTTGCCGGTCAATATGCTTTTTGCTATCCGCCGTTTTCTCTCTACCTTCGAAAATATAGTTTAACATGTGACTATTCCTAAACGAATCAAATTTGTTAAAATATACGAATTAATAATATTATTTCGTATAATAAGTCTCAATTTGACCATTTTTGTATATATAAAGTTATGTTTTGAAATACACAACATTAACTTTTAAGCTTATATATTTACATATATAAAACTCTAAATGTTGCTATTATAGAATTAATAGAAACTAGATCACACCCGCGAAATCGCGGGCACACACAGTTGTAAACTGTTGTAGGATGATATTTTGTATTATGTCTGGAGAATTTCATAAAAGGTATCAAAAGCCCTCTCACTTTTTCCCACAGTCCGTTATCTGTTTCCTTTCTGTTAAATTCAATTATTGTCATGTTTCTGGCCTCACACCACAATTATTCTTTCTCTTTGCTACAATGCATTTTTTGGTAAGTCAAATCAAAATATCAAATTAAAAATTTGCACCGCTTCAAACATGAAATAAATCAGTGCAACTGCTTATATACCATTATTATTCTAATAAAATTAAATATGCTTCTAGGACAATTCATGAGTGCTTTTTCTTTTGAGAGCCCTATCACGTGTATTAGCATGCCAATGGTAGGATTTGAATCTTGTATAAATGACGAAGGCTAATTTGAGGGGTCACGGGTCGGAGGGGTCCTGATCCCGAAATCCTTCGCTTAAAAACATGAAACCCCCGAGGTGCCGAATTTAAAGATATTCATATCCCGACATCTCGAAATTCAAAAAATATTCCCGAATCACGTAAGGATCAATCCCAAAATCCCGAGCTTAAAAACACCCGATCCCGACGTCCGAAAAAGTCCTGCCTCCTTTGAAATTCTACCCTACTTTCATTTTGGCCAAATCACTACTTTCACTTTCAACAATAAATGTTTATACTCCATTTAAGGGCATTCTTTCTTTCGTTCGTCCGTGATCCTAAAACCATAATATGGAGAACGCTCTGATTGGCTTATTTATTTTTCATTTTTGTTAGTCAGTCAAATGACAGAATCAATATCCGGACACCTTTTTGTCGTTTTTCTCCCAAAAAAACTCAATCCAGATAATCATAAGAATGGATGACAAATGCGACTGTGCATGTTACCTATAGGATACAGAGGCATGCTGATTAATTTATTGTGGAAGGAAGAGAAACGACACACAAAATGAGGTCTTCTCGTTTAATAGTAGAAATGATTGAATGTTGGCTTAATGTTGAACAGATATCACGAATGAGAGTTTAGATGTTTAATTGCAAAATTTGTTGGTCCCCGACATGTCTAAATAAAGTTATTCAATAAGTCTTAGTCTTGCTCGCTAAAAATCGATATTTATATTCATATATTTCGCGTTTTCCATGGAAGGCGGAATAAATAGTCAATTGTTGGACGTCAGTGAGGAACCTTTACTACTTAAAGTATTGTTGGTAAGTATTGTGTCTTCCGCAACGTTTCAAAGCATTTTCTCCAATTTCATTGGTTGATAATTTAGTACAACAATAATTCAGCAGTTCCGTTACTTCATGTGAATAAGGATATATTGAGAATACTCAGCAGATTTATTAGCAACGTAACACAATTGATAAGTAGACATGACATCTATTGGTTTGCTGCGATATTCATTCTATCGGAAACACAGGTCGGTTATCTGGATTTCAAAAAAATAAAATGCCTTCTAAAATTGTCACAAACACTCAACTAAGACAAATATGCATAACTAAGACATTTTTATCAATTTACAACATACGTTGCGTTTGCTGCGCCATGAAAATCTACTGTTCTGGGCTACAACTCATTTTATGATTTTAATAGTCCGTTCTGTTTATTTTCTCATTTAACAAACTAATTGACAAAGAAATATCAACTTTACAAATGAGTTTTAGTTACGTCAACAAATTCTATAAAAAAGGAAACAAAATCTCATTAATGACAGCATTCTTTCTAAAAAAAGATGTTACTTATGTATACAACAAAGACGGTGCAAAAGCTGTTAGTATAAATCTTATGCCGATGTTTCATCACCAAGACATCATAATGTTATAATTTTTTTGCAAATACGCAGTTCATGGAATGCATTATTATACAAAAAACCTCTAGCAGTCAGGGATATCGGTTTTCCTGTTCAGTCAATATTGATTTTTTCACGATTTTATGTGTTCTGCTGATGAATTGTATTGAAGCGTCGTGTGGTTCAATTCTTTGTTCAATGTAGATTTTGCGTTATGTAGTAAAATTCATGAACTGTAAATGGTTATTACAACTGTGAAACGTTACTGTTCTTGTTTGATACTTATATATGTAGTATTCGAAATTATAGTGAACTGTGGGGAAATTATAAAGCTAATGATATAATGTACATTTTAAAGTTTTCAAACGAATTCTAAAGGTTTGAAAAACTGTTGTTAATAACATGTTAGTCACAAGTAAATAAAGGCAACAGTACAATACCGCTGTTCATGTCAACGTCATCAATGAATCGATACCAGGAAAGCGGTTTTTCGATAGCACACGCTAGCAGTTGCTTTTCAACTTTACCCATGAATATATTGGCATAAGATGGAGCCATTTTTGTACCCATAGCAGTGCCATTTGTCTGTAAATAGTGTTTTCCTTGGAATGTGAAGTTGTTCTTTTTCAAAACCATAGTAAGCATTTCTACTAAGCATTCAGTAGGTGGAATTTTAAGAGAGCGAGAGTCCCAAACTTCTCTACATGCTTCAATGCCATCCGCATGGGGAATATTCGTATAGAGGGAGGTGACATCCATTGTGACAAGAGTAGTCAACATTTCACAGTAAGACCACAGAAAAGACATACAAGATCTTCTGCAATGTCAACTGCAAAAGCTCAAACGTGATTTACGTTCTTGAGTGTCCTATATGTGGTCTCCAATATGTTGGTGAATCTATGCAGCCATTTCACAAACGCCTTAATGGCCACAGGATTGATCTCACAAAAAAACCGTACATTCCTGTCAGCCAACACTTCAGGTTACCAGATCACAATCTGAAAGATTTTGATCACATGAAGATCCTTGTGATCGAACAGGATTGTACATGGCAACATAGGCAAAGAGAGAATCGGGAGAGGTTTTGGATAAAAGAACTGGGTGTCCTCCATCCAGAGGGAATCAATAGAAAGAAATAATTAAATTTACAGTCTAATGTTTATATTATGATATTCAGGATTAAAATCAATCGACCAAAACTTACCTGTATTATTACTGATCTATGTTTACACCTTACACATTATATATCAGTATTGTTAAAACTTTTAAAACTGATGAAGGCCATTTGTTGAGCCGAAATATTTGCAATTTATGTATAATTTATATCATCTGTTCAGTTTTTCCATCTTTGTGCGATGATATTCAACACTTTTTAGTGTTTTGTTTTCCATCTATTTATCGGTTACACAATCTTTTAGACTCATATAATTCCTGTTTGTGTAGTATTGTCAACTTTGATGATCCAATACCTATTAAGTTTACTGGTTGGTAGATTCTTATATATTTAGACCCATCTACAACGAAATTTGTTGTACATGCACACGTATAAAAATTGCGGTTTTTATCCAACGCAATGATAGGTTTGAACGTAGTTTTCAAT
Source organism: Mytilus edulis (assembly GCA_019925275.1). Taxonomy (NCBI): domain Eukaryota; kingdom Metazoa; phylum Mollusca; class Bivalvia; order Mytilida; family Mytilidae; genus Mytilus; species Mytilus edulis. The sequence continues at coordinate 56,241,406 of CM034361.1, forward strand.
TTAGCATGTTTAGACTCTATTAATATATATAACATAAAACATATTAAAAGTATACAAATTTTAAGAATATAATAAACATTTTCTTTTCAGTAAAATATTATAGCAGATTTTGGCAGTATAAAAGTAAACATTTTCATCACTAAATAAAAAAACAAATTTATCGTCATCTAACATAGCTTTTAAAAAATCATGACAAACAGAATTAGCATATAGTGGACATTTCAAAAATCTTTTAAATAAATGCATTAAAAATTGATTATAGGAAAATATTACTGTAAAAATAATTTTCTACGCAATTAAAATTTATGTTTACATTTCCAAAAATAATACTGGATATTGGTATAATTCATAATTTCAATAAATTTTCTGTTTGTATTCAAATCTTGAAAGTCTTCAATAAGTTTTGAGCATTCATTAAAAAGATTGTATCGAAGATCGTCATATAATAAGCATTCCATTAGAAAGTGTTTTTCTGTTTCAATGCTATTTGTATCGCACAGCACACATATTCTGTGTTCAATGGGCGTAGGCGGCCTGGAGTATCTTCCCGTCTAACAAACAAGTGGAAGTGAACTCAGAGCGAAACAGAGCCGTTGTTCAGACGGACATATTGTTCGGTTTGCACACTTTGTTTGTATTGCCTATAAGTTCGTAATTTGTTTCCTTTCTGTGAGTTATGTCTATTATCAAAAACTTCCTCGTGTCATTCAGTGTTATCTAGAACAGTTAATGTTTCGCTAATTGTACTCATATCAATTTTTGTAGATCTCTCACATTTAGCAAATCAACAGTTTTGTGCACTTGGGAAAGCCCAGCCTTTTCTATACCTTGAAGTCCATTTTAGTATTTTATTACAGTTTCTAAGTTGATCAGAGCGTAAAAGTCTACACAAAAGCCTAGAGTAGTCAATTCGCTGTTTTGTACAGCACAACGTCCAGACCATATCGCCGCGACGCTAAATTAAACGTTCGTTTTCCGACAGACAAAAATAATTTACAGGCCCTGTTCTGAATTGTCGATATGGCACTAAACGATTTAGTACACCAACTACCACTACCGTAGAGAAAAAAACTGGTTCTACCATTGATGTATGCAGTTTAGTGTAAACCTTATATATGTCATTCCACCTAACCTAGACGCCTTTGTCATTAACGCTCAGAGGGCACGACTAGCCGCTTTTGATAGTTCCGTTACATTTTTTTTAAATGTCAAGTACTCGTCCACCCAGAAACCTAAGTATCTGTAGGATTCACAGTAATAAAGGTTATTGCCTGAACAATTAAAAAATCTGATCCGACCTTGCAATCGATTGATTTCGGATTTTAGTTTTGTTAATGTTAATTGAAAGTTTCCATGTAGCGCACCAGTCCGACATCACATCTAGCATTCGTTGTAAACTATTTTCGTCCGGTGCGATGTCGTCAGCATACAATAAAATACTCGAATGCAAATCATCAATCTTCACTCTACAGTTTAACGCATTAATTCACTCTACAGTTTAACGCATTAATTCGGTCCGCTAAAGTAGCAATAAACAGTTAGGAAAAAATATTAAAATTTGTCCTTATAAATTTTACCATTCCCTTTTCATTGCTTTCTTGCAATATCAAGCTTACTGTATGTAATCATAATCTTCCATAGATTTTATATCCAGTATATAAAATGGTAAAATATAATTTCTTTTGGTGTATCGATGGCAACATTCTGCATTTATTTGTTATACAATATTGCAAAAAGGGGGAAAAAGATGTCACATATTTCACCCAAATTTGGCTAATAGTAGAATTTCAATCGCTTGAAGTAATACCTTTTCTGAAACTGTGTACATATATCATTCAGCAAATCCAATGAAAATCATATGTCTTTCATCTCATTTTTTTGTAAAATTGCGTCAAAAACTTCGTGTAGAAAAAAAGTGTTTGTAAATATAACATTAATTTCTGGACCGATGGCCGGTCTAGCTATGAAAATACAGATTGTCAAACAGAAAACAGCCCATAAAACATGTAAAAAATAATCTTGATGCTCTTATAAACCATCTTTGAAGGCTAAATTAGCACTCAACTGTCTAAAAATGAATTTTATTACACAATAACTTTCCCTTTTTGAAAAATCCAGGCCAAAATGCGAAACTAAAATCCTAACTGTGTATTGCTACCTAAGTCATTTATATAAGAGAAAAACAATGTCGGTGACAGGATACATCCCTGTTTTACTCCGGCTTCAATGTTGAACCAATCGGTAAGGTCATTATTTACACGAACAGTACAGTTAACATCATCATACAGTGACTGAATTGCGAATAAAAACTTTTCCCTTACTCCTGCACGTTGCAGTTTATACCATGAAAAGCTATGCTCAACCGTATCAAATGCTTTTGTCATTTCAACGAAACATGTAAACGTGGATTTTCTTGATATTTTACGACAATTTATAATTGAGTAAGGCGAATGTATATGCTCCTCACAGCTTCTGCCACGTCGAAATCCATTTTGTTAAACGATAATTTAAAATCATTATGTTACAATAAATTTCACAAGGCACCGAAATCAAAGCTACTCCCCTGTATTGAGCGGGTTTCTATTGTCATCAGATCCGTGTTTAAAAATAGGGTTTATAATACCACTTTTCTACTGAATTGGAACTTTGCCGAGATTGAAGCAGCTCATAATAATTTGGATCCCCAAGGGTGACTGGGGTATAGAAATATGGTCACTTGGTCTTCTCCCGACCGGCAGTAAAACGCTTGCTGAAGTGGGGCGTCCGTTTGGCTGTGCGGGATGTATCAAGTTCGCAGTCACGTCCGGTCAGAAGGGGGACGTTAAATCCTATGCCTCGTGTTAAGAGAGTGCCACGCTCTTTGCACGTTAAGAACCCTTGCAACAACTCTTTGAGGGGTCCGGAGGTGGCCTGTTACAAGGCAAAATTTCTGTCCCTATCCAATATACCCTCATTTTCCAGTGGCAGTCCAAATTTCCCCGACCATCATCCTAGATGGCCTCTATTACAAGAACCTACCTATTGTATTTATTGTGAACTTGTTCTCGTCCTGAATATGCATGAAATATTTGCCACTGGACGTTAAGCAACCAACAATCAATCAATCATAATAATTTGGTGTAACAAATCAATAGGTGTGTTATTCTTGAATACTTCTGCCGGGATGTCGTCAATTCCTGTAGCTTTCCGTGATTTACCACGTATGACTGCATCGAGAACCTCTGCTCTGGAAATAGATGCATTAAGCGTAGATACATCAATTTAAGTATTAGAGTTCCCAGAATCAAGTTCCGGGTTTTCGCTCAAATAATGAATGCATATCGATCTTCCACTTATTCATAACATCGCTTCTGTTTGTATTAACTGAACCGCTGTCATCAACAATTGCCATTGAAATACAAGGTTTACGCTCGTTTGCAATACCCAATTTACCAATAGATTTCCAAAAATCACTCTGATTGGTTTCACACAATTTATTTTCAAGTATATGGCGTTGATTGGCTTGATATTTCCTGTTATATACAGACAATAATAGTGCATTGACTTGACTCAACGATATATAAGGATGAGGATTAGAAACGGGGAAATGCGAGGCTTTGTTATCTAGCAAATAACATATTGCAACAAAAAAGCATAGTTTTGCTAGCTTAGCTGTAAACTCCAACCATGATACTCCCTTTTCCTCCTCATCTCAAACATTTATATCAAACATATCCGCTATTCAATTGGTAGCACTTACATGACATATCGTTAGGGCACCTGTCTATTGTTGAAGAGTTCAGGTAAACAGACAATCTAATACCGCATAGACGGCGAATATCATACCATTCAGTTTTGTGGTGTTTAGTTACTGTTTGATTGACGCATTCCTTGTATCTACTTCTATTCATATTTTATGTTTAATATGTCTTAAAAAACAGAAATAAAACAGAAAACATAAAAAAACACATAAAATAAAATAAAATCGTTTTTGACACATTATTAGAAGCAAAACAAGCCTTTTTCATTCAGAATTCAGAGGTAAGCTAATTGGATTTAAATACCTTATTGAGTACACAATTTGCAAAATTTCCTCAAGAGAAACTACCGCTTACCACAGTAAAGTACTGCTGGGAAAATAACCACCTACAGGCCAGAATCAAATATGTATATTTTGTACGTTTGTTGAGGAAACGTAATGCGATAAATTCTTCAAGTTATCTTTTCCAATATCTCTCCCAGTACGAGTACAAGAGAAAAAGGGGATGGTGGGTTTGAGATCGAAACATTTATTTTGATCCCTTTTCAAATGTGTTCCACATCCTAGTCGGTGTATGTCGTATATCGTATAGTTAGTTATGTTTGGGCTTTGAGAAATGAAAGTTAAAAGCAGATCTCTGAATGTTTCTGTTTAATTTAGATGTATCTTTCATCGAATCAAAGCAATTTATAGCGAGGCATACATTGTGTGGTCACATGTTAATTTGTCGAGGGCTATATGTCTCCATCTAAATGTTTGTTTTTATTGTTTCTGTCTTTAGACTTCTGGTGACGTATAACCCACATCTGGTTCTCCTCACTTAATTTTTCGTGTACACTGCTGACTTTATCAAATATAGACAGTTTGCAGGCCACTTTTAACGGGAGGTATTCAACAGTACTGTCGATTATAAGAGATCATGTCCAACAGACAACCGAATGAACAAAATGTAGATATTGTACGTCTGACAAAAGTTTTAATGGTTTAACAAGTATACAAGTCTGTTATGACAGACAAAAAAAAAGGAGTTCAACAAATACAGTCTTTCATAGAAGGTCACATATTGGTTTGTGTGGTTGTTTTTAATTCAAGTATTGCAGTCTTTTACATTGATTTCAAATTACCATTTGATTTCGATTTGCAATTTATGCTCAGTTTTAGTTATTATTTTGACGTGTATTTGTGTAGCAGTTCAGTGTTTCTATTATTTCTCTGTTCTCCTCTTATATATGATGTTTTTCTCTAGTTTTTTGTTTGTTACCTGATTTTGTTTCAGTTTAATTGATTTATAGCTTTTGAACAGCGGTATACTACTATTGCCTTTAATTGTTGTTTAAAGTGACATTCCTTGCATATAGGTTGCACTTCATAAATACAGCTGTTTCTCAAATCACGCCTCTTTTGGGGAGATATATAATATTCATAGATATGTTTACTTGTTAACGTTCTGGTTCCTATTTATGATCACTGTTTCATCTCATATAGACATCGCTTGGGAATGTAACCAGTATAGAAAACATGGTAGCGCCTAAATTTTCATTCTTAGGAAGTCCAAAACTGAAGGTAAGGGTAGTATAGAATTTTAGTACAATTTGAAACTCTAAGAAGTTCAGGGCTTATGAATGTTTAAAATATGCCGCACAGCCCTATATTTTGACCTTTGAATAAAATAGTAGTGCATATAAACTTTCCGTTCTGGGATATTATTTTTCACAAAACTTCATAGTAAAAGTGTCACAGTTTTAGTCGCAAAGGGAGTTCTTATGAGAAATTTATTGTCTATATTTACAGAATGCAACCTATAGCAGCATAACTCAGATCTTATTTGATAACCATGCACAAATCATCAATAATAAAGGGGTAAACAAATCGTCATTTAAGATCAATCACTCTTATGATATCATCATAAAGAATCTTCTTACTTTTCAGATTTTCACTTGCTGATAATTTTTGTCACTCAATGAGTCTTTCTATCTATTTTAGTTTTTCCAGAAAACAGATATGCATATGTAAAAACGTTATGCATAAGCAAAAACCACAAAAATGACCCTTTTGCTCTTAAAAGTGTTTATCTATTAACATGAATTCAAGATGTTAGCCAAAAAAGACAAAAATAGAAAAAAAATTATATCGGATAACATCGCCATAACAGAGTTATCAATCGTATTTTAAGTAGACTAATGATTTTGCTCTGCAGCTAATTTGTAGACCAATTTCCTGTCTCAAGTTTCTTTTTGTCTGTTTTAATAATTGCTTTTATCATACCATAAACGCATAAAAATTAACAATGATTCTGAAAGAGGAGACATCTAACGATTTCTCACGAATTCATATGGCGAAAATTTGAAACTCATACATGATTTTTCTAAGGATCTTTTGTTGATGAAACAATTCATTCAATCCATACCAACACGTTAAGGATTACAAAAATGTTGCACCTCCATATTGCCGTGACTAAGCAATGAAAATCTGAATAAGATCATACGAATATTGCAGGCAGGAATACGTTAAGGTAGATGGAGTGTCTAAATTATAATCCATAGATTTTTTTAATAATTTGCCAAAATGTAGTTTATATGATGCTTTAAAAAAATAATAAAAAGAATAAAAGAATGGGTCACGGAGCTTACTTTCGTGTTACAGGTTGTTCCAAATTGACAGATTTTGTATAGATTATGCATGGAAAACTCAATTTTCTGCCATAAAACGAAAACTGCACAATAAAATTTTGAGATAAAATATGACAAGATAGCTTTAATAGTATGCTTTCAGATAAGAGAAAGAAATATGAGGTCACCAGACCTGTTTTCTTGCTGCATAATAAAATAGAGAAATTCCTAGCACATTCTATTGTAAAAGTACATTTATTTGAGTTATCTGCCCTTACATTTGAGTTGCCTCCCCTTATAATGCAAAGTTTGAAAAAAATTAAATCAAACAAAAGTATCTGTTTTTTGGTAAAAAAAACAACCATAAATATGATAAAACATCTATATTCTATATTGAAATGAAAATTCTGACACATGAATTAACTTCTACTCTCAAAATTTGCACATTCTATCAAAGATCTAGACCGATATTTTCTGGTATTCTAAAATCCAAGATGGAGGAAGACAACCTATCTACCTTAAGGGCATACGATATAATCAATGACGTTGCTAACGTAAAATGTTATTTTCGCGACGTCAAACTGTGACATATTGGGAAAAGATGCATTTTTCGACTGATTGTTATCATTCAAACTGATTAAACTTTTAAACTAGTTCATGGAACCCTCTTTTTTAAAATGACAGTCGGTATGATTATGTATGAAGATTATTTGTACCAATTTTCATGATAAACTCAGTAATGCATTTTTTTTTTAAATTTGATAAAAATACAGCAAAGAATGAGTTTTTTTTTTTACATTCATGAACATTTTATAAATTTTAGTTATTTAAAAAAAAAGTCATAAATTTATTGGATACTTATATATAAGAGAAATTATAAATAATTTAACAAAAAACAGCTTGTGTTTGTTTGTCTGTTAAAGCAAAAACACTATGCTTTTTTGTCGGAAGGAAAAATACGTCCACAAATCCGAATTTTGAGCAAATATCTGAAATCTCGACCTCATTTTACTTAAAATGTAGCACATGAAGGTATATTTTTTTAAACATATTTGATCTAAGCAGGTAAAAAATACCCTACTTGCAAATTTTCATCAGAATTTCAATATGGGATCAAAACTGTATCGTATGCCCTTAGCGTGCTGTTTTCAGATAATTTAATAATCCGGAATGTCTAACAACCTCAGTAGGAAGTATAGTAAGCATGACGTAGGTCTATGAGGATCAATCATGAACGTGTGTTGCATTTTTAAAGTCCGTCAGTATAAGTTAACTTTAAAATAATGTACAATTCGTCATTTAAGGGCTATAACACCTGTAATAAGTCCTCGTACTGTTTTGACATAAATAAACAATAGGTAGACCTCCAAGTTAACTAAAACAGATCTTTCATTGCTCCCGTTTTCTGATGTAGCGCGGTCAGAAACCGGAAGCGGTTTTTTTTTATTAGATAGGTAAACCTCAAAAATAAAATGTTCTGGTTTATCAGATTTGTTCTGTTTGTACGGGTTTTCAAATCTTACATTTTACTTCTGAGTTCTATTTTCAGACATATCGACCATCTTAGTTGTCAGGCGATGTCATCGGATACATTTTTATATCAGATGCCCAAATGATGATTGTGGCAAGGTTTGGTTGAATTTTGCAAAATAGTTTCAGATGCGAACGATTACACTGTCTCTTCGTGCTACGTGAACTAAAAAGATACGACGAACCACTTATTTATATTCATAGAAAAAACTTAATGAATGAATAAACAAAAATAAAAATAAAAACAAACAAGATTTACCTTTTTTTCTCCTTGTAAGACAAGTTATGTTTCCATACTTTGATATTATGACGAACAAACTGCAACTTATGACGAAAATAATTGGTTTAACATGTTTAAGCAATTTTGAATTTCTCTAGCTTATCGGCATTTGAACAAGAACCTTCCTTGATTTATTCATTTGGACCCAAAAGTAATTAATACAAATTTCGAACAGCAGTATACTATTCTTGCCTTTATTTATGTTACAAATGAAATATGAAAAAGAAAATACATTCATGACTTAAAAGAGGGACAAAAGATACCAGAGGGACAGTCAAACTCATCAATCGAAAATAAACTGACAACACCATTACTAAAAATGAAAAAAGACAAACAGACAAACAATAGTACAATAGTATTAGATTAACTACAATTAGCGGTATAAATAGTCGATAAACTGGATTTTCTCTTAGTTTTTTTGCTGCTAAAATCCTACAAGCACTACACAATTAAGTACGATCGATATTAAACCAATCCAACAATTCATTTTAGCAAATGTATAGTTTAGAGAAGTATTCACCAAAGGCGCATCACTTGTTACACTCATAATACAGCTTAATTAGTCGATTGAATTATTCACACTAGTATTCTATATTTTTTCTAGTCTAAAAGAAATTTCTGATTATGAAATTATCCGTAATCTATGGTTCATGCATCAACATACCATGTATACTTTAAACCTCCTTAGGTAAGGTTATAATTTCTCAACATCTGCCTTTAATTTTATAAGTTACCATTAGTCTTCATGACTTAAAATTAATCACAGGTAATATGGTTTTATTAGCACTATTTAATCTGAATTCAAACCATATCAATTGCGATACTGCTATGATTATCAGTATCCTTATATTCGAGTTTGAAATCAAATTGTAAGGATATGCGAATAAGGATAGGAAAAAATTTAGTTATTTACTACAAGAGAAATAATTAATGAACTAGAAATGTATTATAAGATACCTATATATGATCATAATTTACGGTATTATAATATTAAGAAAGTCAATCTTAAGGCGTTGTCAATTTATTTTCGACTTATGAATTTTGCTCTCGTATCTTTCACCTCTCTTAGAAGTGTAAATTGAACAATAGTTAAGTTTCAAATAGAGAGTTATTACATTAATTTTAATGTACATATCAAACCAATAAGGTAAACATAGAGTTAACAAAGTTTACGGGTTGTAATTAGTAGTTAATCCATGAAAGTGTTGGTCCATGTACAAATATCGTCACAAATGTCTCAGTTGCGTAGGGTTCACCGCAATGCATTTTGATTTTGTTCTTGTTTAGAAATATGATCTGGTCCACAACTTGATTTTGTTCTTGTTTAAGAATATGATCCAGAACTAAATATGAAAGACTTTTGGACTTTAAGACTTAAAATTTTTATTAGTATTATGAAAAGAATTTTCAACGGAACTAAAGTGAGGGAAATGTGAGGAGAAATATCTTAAGATTTATAAAAGGCAAACGAGTATCCGAGTAGTAAAATTGTACTTGAGTACTCGGCCTTCCGTCTGAGTACTCGTTGCCATCCCTACTAATGTTTCTTTAATTAACTCTCTCGACCAATTTTGTCAATGTACCGGAACTATAAACAGTTGTCATATACATAACGTGGGAATTTAAACTAGCTAGACATTAACGTGATGTCAGTCTATAATAATTCATTTACCGTGGAATATTTTTCTAGAATCAATGCTCCCTGAATCTGCCGCTGAAACGAGCTCACCGAATTATATTCATTTGTTTGTCTAATTTCATTAAGTTTGAATTAGCAAATTTACTGATTTATGTTCACTAATGGTTTTATTTAAAAACCTAACATTCTTTTTTTGTAATTTTTATATGCAATCACTGGGAATCAAACCCCTAATTGACATTTTATACGTGTGACTGACATCCACACATCCACGGAATCTCTCGTTTATCAATGGTTTGTAATTTAGTTGTCTATTTTATACCATCTTTTCAGCAAGTTTACTGTTTTCTGTTTGATATTGAATTAATATTTAAGATCCATTAAATTACATCTGGTGATCTGTTAATTTGCAATCACCAAGGCAGTCAGCACGTCTTAACAACATCTGTTGTTAGACCTGTTAGTAAAATGCGTTTCGTTAAAATATACTTTTTCGCTTTTTTGGTGTTTTGTAAAAAATTGATGATTCTGTATTTAGACCCCTCTACCAAGAATTTGTTTTGCATGCACACGTTTAAAAATTGTGGTTTTATTTAACGCCATCATAGGTTTGAACGTTGTTTTCAATTTAGACTTGTTTATATTTTTTCGTTTTGACTTGTATTATATTTTCCCTCCGGTTTATATAATCCGTTCATCCTATCATGACTCTTTAAAATTCAAAAGTCTATCTTAAATTTTGTAAATTATATGGCCTTCCAAACACCGTTTTGATTTCTTACATCACTGAAGAGACATTAATTGTCGAAATCCAGATATGGTGTACTAATTTTTGCACCTCATGATTGTGGTATAATATCATTGCCGCAAGTTTATTGTTTTCTATTTGGTATTAAATTAATATCAATATCCATTTTGATACATCTTGTAATCAATTTATTTGGCAATCGTCAATGGCAGTCTTTTGGAAAATGTTGTTTTGCTGTATTGAGACCCCTCTACGATAAAATTTGTTTTAAATGCACACGCATTAAAACTGTGACTTTTATCCAACGCAATTATAGGTCTGAAAGTTGTTTTCAATTTATAGTTGTATTATATACATACATGAACATAGAATGCACATCGGACACACAGGGCTTGTACCTTTATGTATACACAATAGGCAATCGTATACTTGTTGTTTAAGTCAGTAGGCGTCAGGTTAAAATGGTTAATATCAATAATTTTGAAGATTCAAGTTAAAGGGAGAGTACGTCAGTTTAGAATAAAATATACGCAAAAAAATATAGATAAAAAACAGCGGGTACAAAGAAGAGCAGCTCGTTATATTTTCAACGACTTCAGTAACGAATCGAGTGTCACAAGCATGATATGCAAGCTAAAGTGGATACCTCTATTTGAACGAAGAGTGAACATCAGATTATGCCTATTATACAAAATTGTCAATAGACCAGTAGCAATTCCAACAGATACTTTATTGATTCCATTAAACAGAACATCTATACACTAAATACCATGGCATACACCATCTTCAGCCCAAGACATGACTACTACAAATTCTCGTTAGCAGCTTGTGATAAATTACCGGAATCGACACTATTAAAGCTTTCAAGACACTGGTTACCTAGATAATGGAATGTTTAATCCTGCACCAACTGTACAGCATGCACCGTATTTTTTTTTATCTTTGATATTCTATTGTGAATAGACATGACCAGCACCTGCTGTACGAAACGCACAAGTATTGAGTACTCATTATTGAGTTTAACTACTATTTCTAAGAAAAGAAGAAGAATCCCTTTATTCTTTCTGATTTCTCTTTTTTTTAGTTTCGTTATTCTTATTGTGTTTGTAATTGTAGATAGTTTTGAAATAATAGCTGGGTTTTCCGTTTATTTTTAGATTATTATTGGCCAATTCATGCATTTGGACAACAATCATTACTTTCAATTTTTCTATTTTTGTTTTATATTTACCTATGCGAGTAATATTCTATTAAGCAGTTCCTCAATAATTTTATATAGTTCCTTTGATAAATTATTTATAAGGGATCTGTTTCTGTATTCCTTGCCTAGCAGGATTCTTTAAACCTTATAAGAACTTAAAGACAGCGTATCATCGTTACATTTTCCCTTTCGTACACGTATCTCGAACTGAATTGCAAGGTCATCCCAGAATTGGAGATCATTTAAGGATACACGTCATCTTGGGCACAACTCGTAGCTAACCACAGAGTGAGTTACATTTATAACATTGTATTTGATGCCCTCAAACCGTTCATCACATATTTAAAAATTTTATCCGTGATATACTGGAATTTTCACCTTTAAAATTGCAGGTTTATGTCGCAATAGTCGGTTATACTTAGCGGTCAGGCCATTACAAGTACATTGTGTTGCGCCAATAATTAGTGTTTTTGCTAGAATTTTGGGTAAACTACTTTTTTTATATACTTCGATATGTCTTACTTTGTAAATTAAGGATAATATGCAGATGCATGAACTAGCACACATTTTGTTTAGGGGCAAACTGAAGCACGCCTTTAGGTGCGGGAGTTTATCGCTGCATTGAAGACCCATTGATGGCTAATTATTGCTTTTTTCTGCTCTTTGATCGAGTTGTTGTCTCTTTGACATATTCCCCATTTCCATTCTCAATTCTAGATGCATAAATATTTAAAGACGAACTTGTTATGTTGTATTTCTATTTACCTTTACTAATTAAGATCAATTAATTGTGGACTTTTATTTATAAAGACATCGTTCAACATGATAACATGGTTAATTATATTTACGCACAATACCTTTTAATCTAAAAGGCTTTAATTTTGAAAAGACATCAACATTAATTAAGCCCTCCGGATTCGTGGTTTCTTTTTCAAGAATCTACGCATATTCATTGTATCTATGTTACACAACCCAATTATTTTTTCATAAAATGTCTGCACCAAATCAGGAATATGACAGTTACTTGTGATTTGTTCCATTGGTTGATCTAGTAGGTAGCCAGTAATTTCGTTCCAAATATGACCATTTCGTACAATGAATTTGCCATTTCGTACTATAAATATAAACCATTTTGTACCATAAGAAACTATTTCGTACCATAAAGAACCGTTTCATGCGATAAGGAAAACAGATTCACGGTTTCATACCATATGGAAAATTGGCTTTACCGTTTGGTACCATATAGAAAAATGCTTTACCATTTCGTACCATGAGTTCAAAATGCTGTATCCTTTCGTACCATATGATGTTTTTTATTACCATATCATACTTGGTACTACATGAAAAGAATTCAACTTTAAATCGGAATACTAGTATGGCACTTAATTTATGACAATTTTGCTCTAAAAGGTATTTACCTTAAACTTACTCAGTTCGTTTCAATACATTTTTTTTATGTTACACATGTATCGTGTCTAGTGATGAAATGTTTGTATTTTTATATTAGATTTGAGATCTTTTCTCATCTCCATCAATGCGGATTCTACCAAATGGTTAACAATTAAACATAGGAAAACTTACCTTCAATACATATGAAAATAATATACAAAGGTACGAATGGTAAACAATATAATCTTCCATATGGGACGAAATGGTAAACATCATTATATTCCATGTGGTACGAACTGGTATACATTATAACTTTCGATATGGTACAAAATGGTTATGGTACGAATAGAACGCCACAGTTGCTTTATGATAACGATAATTATATCATTAAGGGATGAGATATATATGTATATGTGTTTTTAAAAAAGTTTGCATGTTCTGATTTTTTTTTGGTTATACGACATTGTATGAATGAAAGTGTTATATAAAGATGTGGTGTGATAGCCAATTGTCATAAAAGAACAAATGACACAGAAATTAACAACTATAGGCCCCCGTACGACATTCAACAATAAGCATAGCTCATACCACACAATGAGCTATGAACGGCCCCGAAATGACTAATGTAAAACAATTCAAACAAAAAACATATATGTAACACATCAACAAACTGACAGTGGACAGGTATATTACACACAGAAAAGGCAGCATACCAACTGGAACAACATAAGAACGAACTATTAAAATCAGTTGAAAACAGCTCAACTCATCCAAAAGATACAAATACATCCAACAATAAGACAGAGTGGACGTGGCCGGGTACTTGTACATCCCAACAACACAAGTACAGATCTGAGAGTACTCGAAGTTACTGAGAGATAGTTCAAAGCCACTAACAACTAATAAAAATATCCTGCGTCTATGAATAAATGATCAATAACTACATATCCAGCATCCAACATCGATTTAGTGTAAAGATGTCATAAATAGTCAGAGAAAAACATGACATAGTGCAATGCCAAGATACAGGTATCGACAGAATGTAGATCCAAGAATGGGCATATGTACATATATAACGATAATAATAAGTTTGCTTTTAATTTACTGATAAAAAAATCAATATTCATACCAATAAAATTACAGTGTTGAAAATGTAACCTTTAAGAATGTTAAGTTTATTTTAAGAATCGATAATGTTTACCAGGATAGTCTAAATTTTCGGGTACGGTAAACAACATCTTAAAATTAGGATGTGCTATCCCCTTTTAAATGTTTTTTTACAGGTACAACAAAACTTCAAAATCAAATATTTATCTATGGAAGAATTTATTTAAGGTTTTAAGTAATTTGTGGTAATGGAATTCCTGGCTTAATAATTTACCAATGATACATAGATTACGTTTGTTTAAATACATTTACAAAAAAAACACGCCACAACAGACAGGGGCATATCGAACGAGTTGTAAATCAAAAGATGGTGCCAAAGGAATGTCACCATCCAAAAAAGATAAATCAACAATAGAGAACGAAGACTCTTCCTTTTTGTCGTAAATCTTAGTCTGGAGTTTCCACCGTAAAACCCAAATATCTAAATCTCAGAAAGGACGTTATTACCGTTTTAATTTGATTTATTAGGTCCCTTACAAAATAAGGGGGCTATTAAAGGGACGAAATATGAATACCTACAACCTGTAGATAAACTGTGTTGATAAAACGTGCATAAATGTTATCAAGGGGAAAATTAACAGCTTCAATCATCTAATCACACTTTCAGTAAGTATTTCTAGCTTATTTACCTTTTTTATTTATATTAAAAGACTTTAAATGAATTACAGCAATTATATTTGCATTTAAATTTTCCAAACGACCATTTGATTAAATAGGAAACTTTTGTTTGATAAGATTGTGTGGAAGTAGTGTTAAGTTAAAAATCAAAAGGATCACTAAAAGCACATAATTTATATAGTATGAAAAAGTCTAGAAAAGTCGAAATAGCTAACAAAATCAAAAGGACCATCAAAAGCACGTACTTTATCTAAAACATCCAAAGAATTGTCTACACTTCAAAAATAGGTAATTCCACTATTTTCATATGTTTTATTACAAAAGTTGATTATATGTTCTTTGAAAGTAGTTATGAACTTAAATGTTAGTTGTAACACACTTAGGTCTTACTAGAGGTCGGGGTGAAAGTTTTAACGGTAGATTACAGGTTTTTTGTGTAGTGTATGTAGTAGAGAATTGATAAGAAGTAGTGGATTCGGAAACAATAATCAACGAGCGACGTCAGTCGCGAGTTGATTATCGATTCCGAATCCACTTCTTATCAATTCTCTTACTTAAACCATTGATTTTGATATCTTTTTACTCGGAACCTAATAAAACGTATCCCTTACGAATCACAAAATCTCAATCTTTATTTTTTTAAATAAAGCGATTAAATATTCACTTTTCGAAGTGATTTGTGTTCTTCTACGAATGGATTATTTCAAAGGTGAAATAAAAAAATACTGTTGACAAATTAATTTTATTGTTTGAATCAAATAAATACACGAATTGCAAGAACAAAATTGAAGTTACAAATAATCATCGTAAATCAAAAACATATTTGAAAACGATTATATTTAAATCACTATGTATGATATAGCCATCGCTTTGTAATGATATCAATTGCAATTTAAAAAGTTTTGAACTAACCCCTTAAAGGAAAATGTATAAATGTATGAGTTTGAGTAAAACAGCTTATCAAAAATTGTGTAACAAAGGAATCGGACGATGAAAATATATTCATAACTCAGTCAAAGTTCTGTGATAATTCTACTAAAAGTGATAAGGATTTAAGTGGCAATTTTTTCCTTATGTATGAAAATGAAGCTACTCTTTCCAAAAAGCCGATTTACGGTCACCCTTGTTATGAATCGCTGATTCTGTTACGGTCATCTCGATTATGATTTACCGTCATCTTAGCGATTTTTTCAAATCCAATTTCCTGTTTAATACACATTTCTGGGTAGTAATTTGTGATTTCCGTGTGAATCTTTTATAAATTTACATCGTACCAATGTATGGTTTGTAAAGAAAATGATATAGAAACACTTAAACAGACAATACAAATACTGACCTAATTTTCATCCGACATCTTGGGATGACCGTGAATGCAGTCTCCCCCTAACATTATCTGCAGGTGATTTTTGTATAATACGAAAAATGAGGTTAACATTGCACGTGCACAGAATCAGTTCCCTACTTTACAATCAACACGGTGAGACGCTTAAAATGAACAATTAAAAACAAAAAAGAACGACATAGACTTGTAGAAAATAGCATCAAAGAAATGAGTAAATTCCATACCAAATTGGGAAAAAAAATGCCAAATTATTTGTAAAAAATTTATCGGGACATAATTTATTATCTTATTATCTGCAAAAGGTATAAATTCATAATTAATCCTTCGAACAAAAATGCCATACGAAACGTTATAAAGAACTTCGACCAATTCTCAAGAAAACTTAGATGTCGAAATCTCTTCAATGATGGAAGAATTTACAAGAGACACCCTTTTTACATAAATTCGGGATATAAACCATTGTCCAGCAATTAAAAATCACATATTCTCAACAACATAGAACTTATAAGAATGAAAATAAACAAACACACCAGAAATGTATCTGCCGAGGAATTATCGGCTATCGGAAATCTAAAGAAAAATAGTAACATTATAATAAGTAAAGCAGACATAAGCTCAACACTATGTATTCTTGACAAAGACAACTATTTACGTGAAGGGTTAAGACAATTACATAATTTACATTACGAAGAAATTGTTGAATCCAAAGTAAAGGAGGTAGCTGAAACGGCATTCAGTATTATCAGAGACCTACATAATGATTATTATATTGACAATATAACATTCAAATATTTGAAAAGAAAACTTCGATACAACTAAAGTAGGAAAATTCTATGTGTGGCTTAAAATACATAAACCATCTCAAAATATACTATCAGGAATGGAGAGAAATGAAAAAGCTAGACGAGAAAAAATAGTTGTATCACTGTGTGGAACGCTTCTACACAATATTGGACACTACATCGATTACTTTCTTGTTCCACTTGTTAATTTAAAAAAAATAAAAATACGATTAATTCGATTGAATATATAAACCTTAACGAGACTGCTACCTAATGACATTCGATGCAAAACATATATACAATTGTTTTACATTTAATGAAATACTAAACCGACCAATATTAATCCAAGCGAGTATGAAATCAAAGTTCAACCAAAGGACAGTATACTTCGCCTATTAAGGCTTATTTTAGAGAACAATGAATTTATTTTTAACAATAAATTTTACCGTGAAACCTTGGGCGTGCCGATGTGCGGATCAGCATCAGCTGAATTAGCAGACCTTACAATGTTTGTTATTCTTGAAAACATTTTACAACGCTTTCGACACAGAAACAAAATGATAATGACTTCCAGATTTAGAAATGACGGTTGGGTTATATATTCCGGACCTATAGAGGAAATACACGAACTATATATCATAGCTAATACTGCACACCCGCACCGTAATGAAACAATATTCTTAGACACTGTCATAAACAAAGGAGAAAGATTCTTTAACGAAGGCATTCTAGACATTAAAACCCATATCACACCAACTGAAATATTTCAATATCTACACAGATACACATGATACAGCTCACACCCAAAAAGTGTTTTCAAATGATTTATCAAGGGTGAAGTATTGAAATACATCAGAAACACAAGCGCAGGACTAAACTTAAAATACAATTGGAAGCTTTTAAAAAACGTCTCTTCATAGAAGGATATAAAATATCTAAAATCAACGATTATTTTTTTTATCAAACACAAAATACAGAAAGAGAAAACTTGCTTATATAACGCCCAACAAAACGGAAACAACCACTAGTTATGTTAACAAAATTCAATCCATCTATACAGAAACTAAAAAAATATAATAATAAAACACTGGAACCTTATTTCACTAAACCCTGAATGTGTGAACATATTTAATCACCAGTCTATTATAGCTTATAAAAGACATAAAAGTTACAAAAACTATTATCAAAGCATTAGCGGGTATAGTCCGCATGACCTTTAACAAAACAATATGATACTGAGCTCGCCAAAAAAACAAACATAATCAACTACTATATATGTTATCCAAACACAACTGGTGTATAGTCCAATATAATATACGAAATAAACAAAAAAGAATAAATAACACGCAAATATACAACTTGTTGAGTCGACCACTTATGAAGTCGGACTCAGGGATTTTCACCCAGATACGGCAGAAACACTGGGCCTAACATTTATGCTTATGGGTGATCTCTGATGCTTTTATTGAAATAAATTGTTTAATGTATTCTCCTTTTGCAAATAAGAAGTACTGCAATATTAGTGCATTATTCAAAATGATCGAAATGCTATATACGGATAAATATTTATTGTTTTACTTCAAATATAATTAAAAAAAATTATTTCACAAATTTTGCTTTTTTGAAAAAATATCACAGAATATGTTTGTTCCCTGGTTAAGAGTAATGAGATAGAGGTAAATTTCATAGTTAAGGGTAGTTCCTGGATAAGTGTATGACATACGTAAGTTGCCCCAAATTAAAATCTTACAAATGAACTGGGTGATCTTTACTTTTAAATACGAATAACGCAACACATTTAACAATATCCGATCAGAATTACAAATTCAACATCAAAACATGCATATTTAAGTAAAAATCTGTAAAAAAGTCATATAAGTGATGTCATGAACGAGATAAGGGAAACGTGATGTTATTTTAAGGCAAGAGGAACACATTTTTCACCATCTGTAACACAGACATTTCAAATTATAAAATGTTTACCATATTACTTTGAAAATGTCTTCTCTTTACCTTTCCCTTATGTTCAATTAAACACAATCCCCAGAATTTTCTATCAAAAATATCTATATTCCATATGCAGCTACGTTTTTTAAATATTTGAATTTTACATTTATTTTCACTTTTCATCGTTGACTAAATACTGTGTGATAAAAGTTACTTTTTTAGCTTTGTATATTATTGTGTTTGCATGCAGTTCATCTGGATCTGATAACACATTGGTCGAATTTGAATCTGTTGATACAGAAGAAGTCGAACTTGTATTTGCATAATCTGATTCTGTAGATTCGTGTTCTGTTCCTTTCTCCTTTGCTTCTGCATTCCTCAAGACAACATTTTCATAGTTTTGTTGAATATAGGGAGGAGATTTATATTCATTCGACCCTAATTCGTTCTGTCGAGGACCACTAGCTTTTCTTTGCTCGGAATATTTTTCTGTTTTTGATTGGTTACATGACGTCTGATTCATGTCTTCGTATACATCACTTTGAGATGTCATTTCTGTACCCCTGGTCACGTCAACTTTCTTTTTTAACGGATTAACACCGTCTTTCCTCTTGTACTTGTTTGCCTCTCTCTCTGTCCTCTGTGTTTTTCTTTTCCCACCTGAACGCTTAGATGTCTCAAACACACCCTTTGTATCCGATTTCATTGATTTACCAGAGTTGCCAACTGCATTTTGATGTAATTTCTTCTTACGAGTCTGAAAGAGATAGTACAAATAAAGCAGAAGCAAGCAGTTCAGAAAAAAATCCACAATTTCCTGTAGTAAGGCAACATTTATACAGTATTTGGAGCTTCATGTGTTATTCTATTTATATTTGTACATGTTTCCGACAATACGAGTATTGTACAATACGTGTATAAATATTTCATATCAATGGAAGTAGTACATAAATTCTACTGTTTAACTAGAAATGACAGTGTTAAGTGATCATTGTAACCATAGCAGGGGGATTCATTTTATCGAATAAAACTTTCATTGGAATATTTTCATCATAAAAGAGAGGCGAAAGTAACAAAGGCAAATTCAAAATCATATGTCTACAAACTGACAATATCATGAAAAAAACCCGAAAGACAACCCCTCCAATAAACAAACGGGTATGATATCAGGTTCTCCCGAAGGGTATGCGTGGCATCCGTCCTCTTTATTTACTTCCTTTAAGTTTATAAATATAATTAAGAAATTTAGTTTGAATGTTTTTACAAGTAATTACGGAAGCCAATAAGGGTAATTCGAAAAAAAAGATTCATGTCGTAATTACGACATAGCATGTCGTACTACCGAATACTTATGTCATAACAACACCATTGATATATATATTACATGTAAAAGGAATAGTATGGTTGACAAGATACCAAATACCACTATAGGTTATCAAAATGCCTCCATTAATGAGCATAACCCCACATAGTTAGCTGTAAAAGGACTTGAAATGAAAAATGTATAACAAAACTAAACGGCTTTATAAAGGTACAAAAAAATAAATGAAAAACAAATATATAACACAGCAACAAACGAAAATCAATGATTTACAGGTTATCTCTATATTTAATGATTACGACAACCTTAGCGTTGTCATGTTTTGAGAATTGGAAATAGTCGTTTGAAAACTTCGTACTTTATTTGGCCTTTTTTTAAAAAATTTTTGGATTTGAGCGTCACTGATGAGTCTTTTTTATTTCCCCGATGGTATCACAAGCCCAGTAGTCAGCACTTTTTGTGCTGACATGAATTATCACTGATATTGTTATATTTATAGATTAACTGTTTACAAAATTTGGAATTTTTTTAAATACTAAGGCATTTCTACCTCAGGCATAAATTACCTTAACTGTATTTGGCAACATTTTTAGGAATTTTGAATCTCAATGCTCTTCAACTTCGTACTCAATTTGGCTTTTTTTAAAAACGTTTTTGGATTCGAGCATCACTGATGAGTTTTTTTGTAGATGAAACGCGCGTATGGCGTATATACAAAATTTTGTCCTGGTATCTATGGTGAGTTTATTTACAACCACTGGGTCGATGTCACTGCTGGTGGAGATTTATTTCCCCGATGGTATCACAAGCTCAGTAGTCAGCACTTTTTGTGCTGACATGAATTATCACTGATATTGTTATATTTATAGATTAACTGCTTACAAAATTTGGAATTTTTTTAAATACTAAGGCATTTCTACCTCAGGCATAGATTACCTTAGCTGTATTTGGCAACATTTTTAGGAATTTTGAATCTCAATGCTCTTCAACTTCGTGCTCAATTTGGCTTTTAAAAAAAAAACGTTTTTGGATTCGAGCATCACTGATGAGTTTTTTTTGTAGATGAAACGCGCGTATGGCGTATATACAAAATTTAGTCCTGGTATCTATGATGAGTTTATTTACAACCACTGGGTCGAAGCCACTGCTGGTGGATATTTATTTCCTCGAGGGTATCACAAGCTTAGTAGTCAGTACTTTTTGTGCTGACATGAATTATCATTGATATTGTTATATTTATAAATTAACTGTTTACAAAATTTTTGAATTTTTTGAAATACTAAGGCTTTTCTACCTCAGGCATAGATTACCTTAGCTGTGTTTGGCAACACTTTTAGGAATTTTGAATCTCAATGCTCGCTCTTCAACTTCGTACTTAATTTGGCCTTTTTTATTTTTTACCTTTTTGAATTCGAGCGTCACTGATGAGTCTTTTGTAGACGAAACGCGCGTCTGGCGTATATATAAAATTTAGTCCTGGTATCTATGATGAGTTTATTGTGAGGGGCAAAGTTTCAAGCGTAAACAAATGTATCTTCTGTTTTAGAATAATGAACTCTGAATGCAATCAAGCTTACTATTAAAGTTGTTTACTCGCACATAATAGAATTTTTTTTATATAGTCAAGTCATATACTCGGTTGAACATGGGAATGGTTCATGCTCCCTTGATCCTCTAGCTATATTTGACATGTACAGATTCGTGTAACTAAGAGCCTTGGACATCTGTACCTTCATTTGTACAGAATTGAATTTTAATGTCATCTGACATGGAATCTTTTGACATTATACAATCATATTCACAATAATATATAAATAGACCTCATAGGTGAAATAGCAAATTTGTGTCTCGCCTGCGACGAAAGTCATCAATAGCGGAACACTGAAATTGATTTTCAACCGACGGCGGCTAAACTTTTATCAACATTTTGTGATATTTTGTATTCTTAGATAAAAGTTTAACTACAAACGACGACGGACGACAAGCGATAGCAATACCCCACATGTAAAAATGTTCTATTATTTGCAGACATAGTAAATGACTGACCATTAAAATACCCAAATTTTGTACGCATTTTCATTTATATATACTTGTGTCTCCATTCTCAAAAAAATATCTTTTGTATAATGTTGTTCTGTTCGTTAAATTGTGAACAAAGTTGGTTTTTTTTTACAAAAACGGTGTACTATATGTACAAGTATTCCTGTAACATTTAAATTAATATTCTAGACATCGCATCTTAAACTTTTAAGAAATTACCTTATCTTTATTGGTATGGTTTGTTTCCTTTGCAGAATTATCTGGTTGTATCTCGTTAATGTAAACTTCATCATTAGACGCATGCCTCTAAAATTGTTAAAAAGCTATATTACGACAAATTTGTATTTCATATATAACAACAGTGTTGTCTTTAAGAAAGGAAATGATCAGAAAAATTTAAATTTATAAAGCAAACACAACACAATTACGCAAGCAAAGATTGTCGATGATTTCATAAAAGTGACAAAAATATTTAGACATTTTTATCATAATGATTACGAACACATTTTGTGTGTAAAACTGTAGTAAATTATGAATATAAAAAGATAGCAGTCGGATGGTCATGCCATAATAACCCATATGTTTATATATGTTAAGAAACAAATGATTCCAGCAGCCGGGACATTGTCTTTGCTTGAGAAATACAGAATATAAGGCGCAAAGCGAATTAGAGCTTAGCCTTCGTATACTGTCAAATAATGGTAACATCTTCAGAAGGAATTACCTGGTCATCATGATTAAGTTTGGTATCTGTTGGAGGTCTGTCTGCTACTTTATGATCTTCATTAATGTAACCAAATTTAGTCTCATCAATTTGTTTCTGAAAATTTAAAACATCTGGGGTCATTTCAAAAAGTAAAATCACTAAAATACTAAACTCCGAGGAAAATTCAAAACGGAAAGTCTCTAATCAAATGGCAAAATCAAATGATAAAAACACATCAAATGTATTGACAACAACTTTCATATTCCAGACTTGGTACAGGCATTTTCAAATGTATAAAAATGGTGGATTGAACCTGGTTTTATAGCGCTAAACCTCTCGCTTGTAAACATTGATAAGAAAATAATGTAAAGGTTTATCTTTACTATAACACTTTTAGTTATTAGTATTATTTTTGGTGTAAAAGTAACATAAATTGAAAATGTCAATGACAAGTTGTTCTGTCTGTCACTTTGAAACAGTTTCACCTCAAAGATACGCTTCAGATATCAAACGAAATTATCAGACATTTCTTTTCTTTAACCAACATATCGGAATGAATCTTTAAAAAAAAAAAGAGTATTAGTTCAAAAAGTGGATATTTTGTTTATATTTGTGGAGATTACTCATATTTGTTACTGTTGTAGTGAACTTTGTACGTTGTCTTTAACAAACACCGAGTAGATGAGGACAATATCTGGCTCTAGTATCACACTGTACAACAAACATACCAAACAGATAAAGATGCCAATAAGTTAAATGCCCCCAAGTTCTTTAAAAAAAAAATATTTGTTTTAACATACAGATGTAATATAACTTCTTACCAAAATCGTTTTTTTGTCGATATAGTCATATGAATCACTGTTCGTTGTCCCTGAATTCTGTTTGAAAATAAAAATATCAGTCATAATTAAAGTTCAATTCTTCTTGAATAATTGATAGGTCTTTCCTTCCATTTTCTTAATTATACTGTCATAAATAAAATGTCATATATATTGATTGATTGATTGATTGATTGATTAATTAAACACGTTGAATAGTGTCTCTTGAAATATGCGAAAAAGAAACAAATAAGATCTTGGACACCATATTTAAACACATGAGACGGAAACATGCATGCATTGATTAATTGATTGATTATGATTGATTGATTGATTGATTGATTGATTGGTTGATTGGTTGATTGGTTGGTTGATCACTTTGAATGGTTGATCAAACACGTTGGTTGGCTGGTTAAACACGTTGGATAGGGTTTCTTGAAACAAGCGAAAAAGAAACAAATGAGATTTTGGACCCCATATTAAACACATGAGACAGAAACATGCACTGATTGATTGATTGATTGATTTGTTGGTTGGTTGGTTAAACACGTTGATTGGTCGATCAACCACTTTGGTTAATTGGTTAAACACGTTGGATAGGTTTCTTGAAACAAGAGAGAAAGAAACAAATGAGATCTTGGACACCATATTAAACACATGAGACGGAAACATGCATGCACTGATTGATAGATTGATTGGTTAGTTGGTTGGTTGGCTGGTTAAACATGATGATTGGTTGATCAAACACGTTGGTTGGTTGGTTAAACACGTTGGATAGGGTTTCTTGAAACAAGCGAAAAAGAAACAAATGAGACTTTGGACCCCATATTAAACACATGAGACGGAAACATGCACTGATTGATTGATTGATTGATTTGTTGGTTGGTTGGTTGGTTAAACACGTTGATTGGTTGATCAAACACTTTGGTTGATTGGTTAAACACGTTGGATAGGTTTCTTGAAACGAGCGAAAAAGAAACAAATGAGATCTTGGACCCCATATTAAACACATGAGACGGAAACATGCACTGATTGATTGATTGTTTGGTTAAACATGTTGATTGGTTGATTAAACACAACGGTTGGTTGGTTAAACACGTTGGATAGGGTTTCCTGAAACAAGCGAAAAAGAAACAAATGAGATCTTGGACTCCATATTAAACACATGAGACGGAAACATGCACTGATTGATTGATTGGTTGGTTGGTTAAACATGTTGATTGGTTGATTAAACACGTTGGTTGGTCGATTAAACCCGTTGGTTGGTTGGTTAAACACGTTGGATAGGGTTTCTTGAAACAAGCGAAAAAGAAACAAATGAGATCTTGGACCCCATATGAAACACATGAGACTGAAACATGCACTGATTGATTGATTGATTGGTTGGTTGGTTTGTTGTTTGGTTGGTTAACCATGTTGATTGGTTTATTAAACACGTTGGTTGGTTGGTTTGTTGTTTGGTTGGTTAACCATGTTGATTGGTTTATTAAACACGTTGGTTGGTTGGTTTGTTGTTTGGTTGGTTAACCATGTTGATTGGTTTATTAAACACGTTGGTTGGTTGGTTAAACACGTTGGATAGGGTTTCTTGAAACAAGCGAAAAAGAAACAAATGAGATCTTGGACTCCATATTAAACACACGAGACGGAAACATGCACTGATTGATTGGTTGGTTGGTTTAACATGTTGATTGGTTGATTAAACACAATAGTTGGTTGATTAAACACGTTGGTTGGTTGGTTAAACACGTTGGATAGGTTTCTTGAAACAAGCGAAAAAGAAACAAATGAGATCTTGGACCCCATATTAAACACATGAGACGGAAACATACACTGATTGATTGATTGATTGATTGATTGGTTGATTGGTTGGTTAAACATGTTGATTGGTTGATTAAACACGTTGGTTGGTCGGTTAAACACGTTGGATAGAGTTTCTTGAAACAAGCGAAAAAGAAACAAATGAGATCTTGGACTCCATATTAAACACATGAGACGGAAACATGCACTGATTGATTGATTGATTGGTTGATTGGTTAAACATGTTGATTGGTTGAATAAACACGTTGGTTGGTTGGTTAAACACGTTGGTTGGTTGGATAGTGTTTCTTGAAACAAGCGAAAAAGAAACAAATGAGATCTTGGACTCCATATTAAAACACATGAGCCGGAAACATGCACTGATTGATTGATTGATTGATTGATTGGTTGGTTAAACACGTTGATTGGTTGATTAAACACGTTGGTTAGTTAAACACGTTGGATAGGTTTCTTGAAACAAGCGGAAAAGAAATAAATGAGATCTTGGACCCCATATTAAACACATGAGACGGAAACATGCATGCACTGATTGATTGATTGATTGATTGATTGATTGATTGGTTGGAATTCAAACACACATAAAACTCTTTAAATAGTGCCAAAGTCACATAATTTGCCCTTAGTACATGACCTTGACCTTTGACCTTTTGATTTTCGTCAAGGTCATTGCTCCACAATGTCATTGCAAAAGACCCTATGGGTCAAGGACCTTTTGTTTAAGAGTTTTGCCTAATAATGGCTTTTTATAAACCATAAATGGGGGTTATGTCCCTTACATAATGGTTAAACCAATACAGTCATAAGTAACAAAGTTTCCCTTGAAGTACCAGGCATTTTTCACTACTTAAATTTTCTGTATCTATAACCATTCCAAAGTTATAGGGAAATCAAAAACAAATAAAAATCTGAAATACGACCTTGACCTTTGACCTTGACCTAATTTTCATTTTTTTGGACCAAGGATCTCAAATCAAAAGACCCGAGGTCTTTACAACTGATGGTACATGAGATTTATTTGCATATTGAAAAGTCAACTATTCAAGGGGAAATAACTCCTATAAGAAGTCACTGGATCGCTTCGGTTAAAATTATTTGAAGTTGTGCCATCTGGCAAAGAATTTAAAAAAAAAACATTTGCCGCTAAGTCTTATAGTTTATGAGGAGTAGTGATAACAGTTTTTTTTGTAATTGGGGAGATAACTCCTATAAGGTAAATAGTACACTTTGGTGCCCCTAATACAAGATAGTTTTTATTAACCCGATACTTGGTACCAAAGATCATTTTGATATCTTGCGTACTTTTCTTGGCGATTGACTTTGAAAACGGCGGAAGAAAAAGAATAATAATTAAAGTTCAATTCTTCTTGAATAATTGTCAGATAGGTCTTTCCTTCCATTTTTTTGTTAATTATACTGTCATAAATAAACTGTTATATATATTGATTGATTGATTGATTAATTAAATACGTTGAATAGTGTCTCTTGAAATAAGCGAAAAAGAAACAAATAAGATCTTGGACCCCATATTAAACACATGAGACGGAAACATGCACTGATTAATTGATTGATTAATTGATTGATTGATTGATTGATTGATTGATTGGTTGGTTGGTTGGAATTCAAACACATAAAAATCTTTAAATAGTGCCAAAATCACGTAATTTGCCTCTTAGTACATGACCTTGACCTTTGACCTTGTGACCTTTGTCAAGGTCATTGCTCTACAATGTCATTGCAAAAGACCCTTTGGGTCAAGGACCTTTTGTTTAAGAGTTTTGCCTAATAATGGCTTATTATAAACCATCAATGGGGATAATGTCCCTTACATGATGGTAAAACCAATACAGTCATAACGTAACAAAGTTGCCCCTTGAAGTACCAAGCATTTTTCACTACTTAAATTTTCTGTATCTATAACCATTCCAAAGTGAAAGGGAAATCAAAAAAAATAAAAAATCTAAAATACGACCTTTACCTTTGACCTTGACCTAATTTTCATTTTTTTGGACCAAGGATCTCAAATCAGAAGACCCGAAGTCTTTACAACTTCCGGTTCATGAGATTTATTTGCATATTGAAAAGTAAAATATTCAAGGGGAAATAACTTCTATAAGAAGTCACTGGATCGCTTCGGTTAAAATTATTTGAAGTTGTGCCATCTGGCAAGGAACATTTAAAAAAAAACCATTTGCCGCTAAGTCTTATAGTTTATGAGGAATAGTGATAATAGTGTTTTTTGTAATTGGGGAGATAACTCCTATAAGGTAAATAGTACACTTCGGTGCCCCTAATACAAGATAGCTTTTATTAACTCGATACTTGGTACCAAAGATCATTTTGATATCTTGCGTACTTTTCTTGGCGATTGACTTTGAAAACGGCGGAAGAAAAAGAATAATAATAAACAAACGAAATACAGTAAGGTCTTTCCATTAAGAAAGGAAAGACCTTAATTAAAGTTCAATTCTTCTTGAATAATTGATAGGTCTTTCCTTCCACATTGTTTTAATTATACTGTCATAAATAAACTGTCATACATATTGATTGATTGATTGATTGATTGATTGATTGATTGGTTGGTTGGTTGGTTGGTTGGTTGGTTGGAATTCAAACACACCTAAAACTCTTTAAATAGTGCCAAAATCACATAATTTGCCTCTTAGTACATGACCTTGACCTTTGACCTTTCAACCTTTGTCAAGGTCATTGCTCCACAATGTCATTGCAAAAGACCCTATGGGTCAAGGACCTTTTGTTTAAGAGTTTTGCCTAATAATGGCTTTTTATAAACCATAAATGGGGGTTATGTCCCTTACATGATGGTAAAACCAATACAGTCATAATGTCACAAAGTTGCCCCTTGAAGTACCAAGCATTTTTCACTACTTAAATTTTCTGTATCTATAACCATTCCAAAGTTATAGGGAAATCAAAAACAAATAAAAATCTAAAATACGACCTTGACCTTTGACCTTGACCTAATTTTTATTTTTTTGGACCAAGGATCTCAAATCAAAAGACCTGAGGTCTTTACAACTGATGGTTCATGAGATTTATTTGCATATTGAAAAGTAAAATATTCAAGGGGAAATAACTCCTATAAGAAGGCACTGGATCGCTTCGATTAAAATTATTTGAAGTTGCGCCATCTGGCAAAGAATTTAAAAAAAAACATTTGCCGCTAAGTCTTATAGTTTATGAGGAGTAGTTTCTTGAAACAAGCGAGAAAGAAACAAATGAGATCTTGGACACCATATTAAACACATGAGACGGAAACATGCATGCACTGATTGATAGATTGATTGGTTAGTTGGTTGGTTGGCTGGTTAAACATGATGATTGGTTGATCAACACGTTAGTTGGTTGGTTAAACACGTTGGATAGGGTTTCTTGAAACAAGCGAAAAAGAAACAAATGAGACTTTGGACCCCATATTAAACACATGAGACGGAAACATGCACTGATTGATTGATTGATTGATTTGTTGGTTGGTTGGTTGGTTAAACACGTTGATTGGTTGATCAAACACTTTGGTTGATTGGTTAAACACGTTGGATAGGTTTCTTGAAACGAGCGAAAAAGAAACAAATGAGATCTTGGACCCCAATATTAAACACATGAGACGGAAACATGCACTGATTGATTGATTGTTTGGTTAAACATGTTGATTGGTTGATTAAACACAACGGTTGGTTGGTTAAACACGTTGGATTAGGGTTTCCTGAAAAAGCGAAAAAAACAAATGAGATCTTGGACTCCATATTAAACACTAGACGGAAACATGCACTGAATGATTGATTGGTTGGTTGTTAACATGTTATTGGTGATAAACACGTTGGTTGGTCGATTAAACCCGTTGGTGTGGTTTGGTTAAACTGTTGGATAGGGTTTCTTGAAACAAGCGAAAAGAATACAAATGAGATCTTGGACCCCATATAAAACACATGAGACTGAAACATGGCACTGATTGATTGATTGATTGGTTGGTTGGTTGTTGTTTGGTTGGTTAACCATGTTGATTGGTTTATTAAACACGTTGGTTGGTTGGTTAAACACGTTGGATAGGGTTTCTTGAAACAAGCGAAAAAGAAACAAATGAGATCTTGGACTCCATATTAAACACACGAGACGGAAACATGCACTGATTGATTGATTGGTTGGTTGGTTTAACATGTTGATTGGTTGATTAAACACAATAGTTGGTTGATTAAACACGTTGGTTGGTTGGTTAAACACGTTGGATAGGTTTCTTGAAACAAGCGAAAAAGAAACAAATGAGATCTTGGACCCCATATTAAACACATGAGACGGAAACATACACTGATTGATTGATTGATTGATTGATTGGTTGATTGGTTGGTTAAACATGTTGATTGGTTGATTAAACACGTTGGTTGGTCGGTTAAACACGTTGGATAGAGTTTCTTGAAACAAGCGAAAAAGAAACAAATGAGATCTTGGACTCCATATTAAACACATGAGACGGAAACATGCACTGATTGATTGATTGATTGGTTGATTGGTTAAACATGTTGATTGGTTGAATAAACACGTTGGTTGGTTGGTTAAACACGTTGGTTGGTTGGATAGTGTTTCTTGAAACAAGCGAAAAAGAAACAAATGAGATCTTGGACTCCATATTAAACACATGAGCCGGAAACATGCACTGATTGATTGATTGATTGATTGATTGGTTGGTTAAACACGTTGATTGGTTGATTAAACACGTTGGTTAGTTAAACACGTTGGATAGGTTTCTTGAAACAAGCGGAAAAGAAATAAATGAGATCTTGGACCCCATATTAAACACATGAGACGGAAACATGCATGCACTGATTGATTGATTGATTGATTGATTGATTGGTTGGAATTCAAACACACATAAAACTCTTTAAATAGTGCCAAAGTCACATAATTTGCCTCTTAGTACATGACCTTGACCTTTGACCTTTTGATTTTCGTCAAGGTCATTGCTCCACAATGTCATTGCAAAAGACCCTATGGGTCAAGGACCTTTTGTTTAAGAGTTTTGCCTAATAATGGCTTTTTATAAACCATAAATGGGGGTTATGTCCCTTACATGATGGTAAAACCAATACAGTCATAATGTCACAAAGTTGCCCCTTGAAGTACCAAGCATTTTTCACTACTTAAATTTTCTGTATCTATAACCATTCCAAAGTTATAGGGAAATCAAAAACAAATAAAAATCTAAAATACGACCTTGACCTTTGACCTTGACCTAATTTTTATTTTTTTGGACCAAGGATCTCAAATCAAAAGACCTGAGGTCTTTACAACTGATGGTTCATGAGATTTATTTGCATATTGAAAAGTAAAATATTCAAGGGGAAATAACTCCTATAAGAAGGCACTGGATCGCTTCGATTAAAATTATTTGAAGTTGCGCCATCTGGCAAAGAATTTAAAAAAAAACATTTGCCGCTAAGTCTTATAGTTTATGAGGAGTAGTGATAACAGTGTTTTTGTAATTGGGGAGATAACTCCTATAAGGTAAATAGTACACTTCGGTGCCCCTAATACAAGATAGCTTTTATTTACCCGATACTTAGTACCAAAGATCATTTTGATATCTTGCGTACTTTTCTTGGCGATTGACTTTGAAAAAGGCGGAAGAAAAAGAATAATAAACAAACGAAATAAGAAAGGAAAGACCTTAATAAACAAACGAAATACAGTAAGGTCTTTCCATTAAGAAAGGAAAGACCTTAATTATTATACTTATACCTGAAGTCAGTGATTTACATTATGTTTTCAAGGAATGAGATAGGTAACATTTGATTTTGATTGTATTTACCTTTTGAGGCGTTATTAATACTCAAAATAAAATGTCCATAGATCAAAAGTGTTCAACAATTCGGAAAGTCCGATTCATTTTTTATTATTAAAAAACATATTTCATCAAAATTTTTTTTCTAAAACATAATTTAAGACTATTTATGATTATTTTCACTATTTGTATGACTTGTTTTTACTTTGAAATCCTCTTTTCGTAATGTTTTCATGAAAACCGCATGTTTTATCTTGGTCTATGAACGTCTATGGAAGTTCTGTGCAAATTACCAACCTGTGTTACAGCGTAGTCGTACCCGTGGCCCTGTTCTTCGCATACTGTGTTTGTCTTCAAAGATCGGATTTCCTATAATTTGACAAAAGAAAGGATATTACCAATCACCAATGAATTGTTTCACTCAAATTGTTAAATTTGAAACCTGATTTGACTGGGTTGAGTTAGAAAATTTAGAAGCTTGAATTATAGAATGCAACGGGTTTTCAATGATTTGAAATGACATAAGAAGACTAAAGTCTTATAAATCACTAAACAAGTCAGGAATATAACAGCTGTTTTCCATTCATTTAATGTGCTTCAGCTTTTGATTTTACCGTTTGAATAGGGACTTTTCTTTTTGAATTTGCTGGGAGTTCAGTAACTTTAAGAGTTAACTTTTTGCTGGTAATTGTGATCCTTTTACGTTTTAACGCAAACCTTTGATTAGAACGCAAACATTTGCAAACTAAAGCAAACATTTGCAAAATAACGCAAATATTTCAGTTATAACGCATACCTTTGCGTAATAACACACATGTCATTTTCGTTATAACGCATGCATCGTGATTACAATTTTCATTAAGTTTTGTATAAATATCCGTCTGTCATTAAATTTCGGTTGTGATTTAGTTAATAAAAAATACATAAATAGAAGGCAAAATCATTATGATAAATATACATTAGAATAAGAGAATACTTGCAGTGCAATTATTCACAAATACATAATGGTTTTGGTATCAGACAATTATATAATTTAACAAGAGAATAGATATGGTATAGTCATATTGTAATTGAAGGGCCACAGTTTCAAGACGATAAGAGCAAAAATAATGACGTAAAAATGTGCAAATCAGTGTCAAATAGACAAAATGATAGTTCTACTGTAAAATGAATTATAAAACATATTTCATTTAATATTGATTAAAGGAATCAGTTTTATTTAAATCTCAAAATATGATACTGATTCTTTAATAAAATGTCATGGAATTTTTATTTCAATCTAGTTAATTTACTTTAAGATACCTGGGTAGCAATTTAAATGGAGAGAATATAATTCTAGCAATTAAACATTTACATTTTATACATTTATTGCAAAAGGGTAGCTTGTTTGGATCTAACCAACCTTACACAATATTCAAAGCAGAACTTACTTTGGAAGTATATTTATATTCGGCTATTACTATATTAACAGGGTTGACTTTTTATTTTCTTCAATATAACTTCATTTGTTTCAATCTTCTTTGAAATAGATATACATGTATTATCATGTATATCAATTTTTTGGGCCCTGCATAGCTATGTGTGAGTCAAGGGTCCGTGTTGAAGACAGTAAGTTGACCTTTTAGGGTATACTTTTACAAATTATATTGTATTAACTCTCAAACCCTTGAATGTGTACAAAATATTATGATTATTCTCACTTTTTGTATGACTTGTTTTACTTTGAAATTCTTTTTTCGTAATGTTTTCAGGACAACCACATAATTTATCATTTATCTATGAAGGTTTATGGAAGTTCTGTGCAAATTACCAACCTGTGTTACAGTGTAGTCGTACCCGTGGCCCTGTTCTTCTCATACTGTGTTTGTCTTTAAAGATCGGATTTCCTATAATTTGACAAAAGAAAGAATATACCAATCACCATTGAATTGTTTCACTCAAATTGTTAAATTTGAAACCTGATTTGACTGGGTCGAGTTGAAATATTTAGAAGCTTGAATTATATAGTGAATCAATTTTCAATGATTTAAAATGACATAAGAGGACCAAAGTCTTATAAATCACTTTACAAGTCAGGAATATGACAGCTGCTATCAATTCGTTTGATATGCTTGAGCTTTTGATTTTGCCGTTTGTTTAGAAATTTTCATTTTTGGATTTTGCTGGGAGTTCAGTTACTTTAAGAGTTTTACTTTTTGCTGGTAATTGTGATCCTTTTACGTTTTAACGCAAACAATTGTGTTATAACGCAAATAGTTTCGAAATAACGCAATTAAGCCTTTCCTTTATAACGCAAACCTTTAGGCCTTTGCGTAATAACGCAAAACTTGCGTTACAACGCAAACATACACAAAATAAAACAAATATTTGCGAAATAACGCGAACCTTTGAGTTATTACGCAAACTTTAGTGTTATAACGCAAATGTCATTTTGTTATAACGCATGCATCTTGATTACAGTTTTCATTTAAGTTTTGTATATATATCCATCTGTCATTAAATTTCGGTTGTGATTTAGTTAATAAAAGGATCATAAATACAAGGCAAAATCATCATTATAGTAATGAATTTGACTTCAACTTTAATTTGTAAGCGCCTGTTGGGGTAGAGTTTGAGTAAGAGTCAAATATGAGCTTCGTTTAGATTAAGATTTCGAGTAAAAATTGGAGTTAACTTATTTGAGATCGTCACAGTATTTGATTTTTAAGCGTCTCATTGCCGACAGTAAAGTACGTATGTGATATGGGTTATGCTCATAGTTTAAGACTGAATACAGTCAAATAGAGTTGTTTAAAACTTCTACGTCAAGTGGTAAATATTTGGTTGAGAGTTGTCTCATTGGCAATCATACCACATATCTAATTTCTATATACGTTTTTTTTGCATTACATATTGTCGAATTAGACTGTTTTGGTAGGATAAATTTGAACTCAATGGATTAGTATAAAAAGTGTATAGGAGTTATTCTTCAAGATCAAGATAAAGCATCTACAGAAAAAATATTTCTTTTTTAATTTTGTATTTACCGATAAATGTACAGTCAACATTACAATTTTACACTGACTGCAGCAATATCAGGCGAGACGAGAATTCCATGGAATCTTTCACAAATTATTATAATACAGCTGCCGTTAGAGAACAAAGAAAGAAAAAAAAAATCCGACAGAACCAAATGGTTTAAAGATATCCCCCGTATGGCCGAAAAATTGTAAATTGATGAGTACTTTTTTTCCTGATTTGTTGAACTTGAACTAAATGGATAGCGAAATCATGCAAAGGACATTTAACAAACGCCATAGTGAAATTGTATACAAAATAGAACTAGTTTTTCCGAAATGGTCGCGTAGTTTTAACTCCACCACGTAATGTGATAACCACCTCAAAGAATGAAAGGACCACGTCAAATACTGAAACAAACACATCATGTAGTATCAAATCGTCAAATTTTAAAACATCATTACGTAATGTTAAAGCCATATAAAGAATTGGCAAATCATCATTAAGAAACAACAAAACCACATCATGTAATGAAACAACTACATTACGTTAAGTCACATACATATTAAGTTATGTTAAAATCACATTGCCTAATGAAACAACCACATTAAATAATGGTGAAACCACATCGACTAATGACAAACCACATTGATTAATGTCAAAATCATATCAAATAATGATAAAACTATATCAAGTCAATACGAACTCCATATCGTGAAATATCGAAATATCATTAAGTATATGACTCCTATACATTTCTAGGAATGTGATTGGTTAAAAGCGCCCTCGTGGAGACCGTGTATATTTGATATTAGGTTAGTAGGGAGGCGGGGCTTATTTCATACACGGTTAGTAGTGGTGTTACGTCTCTTTATATTTCATATAAGGTAGAAGGGAGGCGGGGTTTATTTCATACACGGTTAGTAGTGGTGTTACGTCCTTTTATAAAAACAAAACTGTACTGAGAAAAAAAGTAAAGGTTTCAGCAGACGAAGAAATTGGTGATTCAGATTGAAATAAATTCATAAAACACATTTAAACCTAACAAGTTGTTATTTTTGGTATCTGTTTTTGTAAGATGGAAGTAGTTCCTTAATGGGAACAGTATTGAAGACTCGCTCATTTTGGTAGGTCACACGTTAAGATAGTCGGTAAGATAAATTCGTTACATAGTGTGCTAGTGACCTAATACGGTATATATGGGGTCAGTAATTCTATATGGGGACTCACGCTTCGCTCTCACCTCATATGAAATTTACTGACCCCATATATACCGTATTAGGTCACTAGCACACTATGTAACTAATAATATCAAAACATCATTATGTAAAGACAACATATCATAAAGTGATAATAAAACAATATAACATAATATAAGAGTTCCACATAAGACATCTGTGGCATTCCATGGATATAGGTTTCCTACTTAAAGAGCATACGATTATATAGATAGAAATATTTATCATTGACTGACAATTTCTATTTCTTTGATACATTATTCATTTTGAGAAACATTCCATGGATAAGCATCTATTTGAGAAAATTATTGGAATATCTTCTGTACATAAATGTGCTTTGGATAAGAATAATATCTCTCTAGTTTGTTTGTGTTAATAATTTTGAAATTGTACTATCTCTTTAAATTTTCTTAAGTTAAGGGCCTGATTGTGTAGAATTAAATACAATTAAAATTTGAATTACCTTACCGTCTAGCTTAGATACGTGTTATTTATTGGTTAACACGAGATATGTCGTATTTCGGCTTTAAAAGTACAAACGTCATAGAATTTATTAAAAATCTGCCGAATTTTTCTGCTAACAAAACAATGTTTATCAAAAGTAATTCATATACTTAAATATTATATTCACATAAATTACAAGCAAACACCCCTCCATTTTTCGAAATAAATATGTTTCGGATTTGCATTTCTTAATATAGTTACCAAGGTAGCAGATTTTTAATTATAAGTCAGCAAATGGCTGAAAAAACAAAGCCTCTTCAAAACGGTTATTCAGAGAATGTCAAGGTATGATAACATCAAAATTGAAATAAAAAAAATAAAATAAAAAAACAATTATGATTTTGTTTCCACTTTTTTTTACATTAATGCTCAGTTGTTTTTTGAAAGTATCATTGAAATTAGCTGCTTTGTATTGCTTACCGTTGTTTCTGTGTATCCTTTGCTCTGTGTGTTGCTTTCTGTTCCTTCCTGTTAAGATATGATGCATTATCATTTTATAGTGAATATAATGTCTCACTCGCTGGGTCGAAGAAAAACATGTTGATTTATAAAGATATTCTATTTCACACACATAAAATTCTTGACAAATTTTACAGTCATTGAATTATGCACAGGATCTTTTCAAACCAACTGCTGTTTATTGTTATACAAACTGACACATCAACATCAAGAATTGCAAAAGGTTTTCGTTTAATAAAATCTTCTTTATAGTTT
The DNA here is from genome assembly GCA_019925275.1 of Mytilus edulis. Classification (NCBI taxonomy): domain Eukaryota; kingdom Metazoa; phylum Mollusca; class Bivalvia; order Mytilida; family Mytilidae; genus Mytilus; species Mytilus edulis. Next base: position 56,278,347 of record CM034361.1, read on the forward strand.
ATAAAATACCATTAAGAAATATGACAAGGGCTACTGTACATCCCAATTTCACTAATGATTTTTAGATTTGAATTATGTTTTTTAGTCAATTACTTGACAATTTTTTCAAATTTACTAGGCTGTTTTTTCAAAATTATTTTTATAGAATTTCTTTTTTTGTTGTTGACAATACGTTATTCTTAAATGTTTTGTGTTCTGTAGAATATTTTTCAGAACTGAACTATTCTGTTCAACTAAAAAACATGGAAGGTAATGAAGTGATTTTTAATCCTTATAAACTAATGTAATTCTGTCACACTCTGTAAAATGGAAAAAAGAGTTATCTTATATTCAATGATAGAAACTAAAGCAGGAATATTATTTAAGGTAGCCAGCGAGTCTTAATTAAACTCCATATAGAGTTTTTTTAAGTTTGTCAAAATGAAGTTTTTATAATGCTTTTCTTTTTTTAATATAATAAAAAGCATGGGTCCCCGGACTTTTATTCAGGCTTCAGGTTGTGCAAAATTGTCAGACATTGTTTTTATTATGCATTGAAAATCCATTTTTGTGTGATAGAAAGAAAACTAAAACCTATAATTCAAAGATAAAATGTGAGATGATAGTTCTTATAACATGCATTCAGATAACAAACAAATCGGATCATCACCGAGCCTGTTTTCTTTCTGCATATTAACTTCTTTTTATAAAATGATCTTATCTAAGTTTACCTTATTTAGCAAAATTAATAATAAATCAAACACAAATATTGTTTTTCCAGAAATTACAGCCTTAAATATGAAAATGCACAAAATTTTCTAAATCAACATTTAAAGTCTTACACGTGAGTTACATACTACTCTCTAAATTTTCACATTTCATAAAAGAATCTAGACAAACTATTATCTCCTTTTCAAAAGCCAAGATTGCGGACACACGAGCCACCCTTAATCAACTTGTATTGTAGGAGTGTTAAGTTTTTAATATGTTTGCAAGCCTGGACCAAACGGGGCCAAGTGAGCTTTTCTCATCACTTAGCGTCCGTCGTCCTCGTTTGTCGTCGTATGTCCTCGTCCGTCGTCCTCGTTTGTCGTCGTGTGTCCTCGTTAAATTTTACAAAAATCTTCTCCTCTGAAACTACTTTGCCAAATAGAAACAAATCAAACCAAACTTGGTCTTCATTCATAGGGTAACCAGTTTACAAGTAAATCCGATGTACCTCGTTTATGGCCGTCATGGCTTAAAATAGAACATGTGTACCTTTAAACTAATGTGGACAAAAACAGAAGCATTTATACAAATATAGCTATTGTCATAGACATGGATGTATAGTGACAGACAAGCAAGCGTTACGTACATTCAGGTTATACGACTGAAATATGCAGATACAATTACCTTCCAATAGTTCCTAATATGTAAGGCTTGAAATAGAATAAGAAAGTATTTCAATATGTTTTAAGGTGGCTTTGTTTTGTTAACACGTTGTTGTCAATATAATGGAGTTTTAACCAGGTTTAACCCACCTTCTTTCTACATAAGAGAATGCCTGTACCAAGTCAGGAATATGACAGTTATTATCCATTCGGTTAAAGTGTTTGCAATTAGGGACTCTCCCTTTTGAATTTTCTCGTCGTTCGGCATTTTTTGTGGTTTTACTTTATTCGCAAATGGGGCTACTTTAGTTTGTCTTTGGTTTTGAAAATTTAAATGCGATTGGAGTTTTTTTAATTTTCTCGGTTTCTAATAAAATTTTGAGCTAGATAAAAAACTGTCTAAATAAGTATTTAGCATTTCCACATTTAAATCAGGTAAAGATTCCTTATCACACAAAAAAAAAAAAACATTTACAGATAAACTTAATCCCTCAGAAATAGTAAAGAAAGCATATTTATCTGCTTTAAGAGAATACTGTTCTTATGATTAGCATGTACATATATACTAGCATTATGTTCATCTAAGTATAAATGCAAAATAAATAAAAAGTAAAATGTTAAACCGCAGCAACATCTTCTTCTATGGCATCTTTAGTTTTTTCTCCAACTTTAACATCTGCCATCTGACAAAAAGAATATCTCATAAGGTTAATAATACAATTTTTAAGTGTTTGTCGGATTAATTCGCCTTACTATATATTTACAAAACCTCGATTAATTCATCATTTTATCTAAAAAAATCCTCTTTCTACATGACTGCAAAAAGGTGTTGATACCATTTTTATAAGAATGCTTTTAGAAAGTCATATTTCATATTTATATCATTAAATATTTATTACCTTGTAAATCATCATTGATCTTTTCAAAAAGAAAACAAACCTTTAATATACATTTGTAATGGCGATACTGGAACAAAATGCAAATAGTGTGTGTCATCTAGACATGCTAGAGATAACCGTACTATTCTTGATTAAAAACTACTATTACCAGAGAATGTTACTGTAACAAGAGAAACTTTCTTACCAATCACTCAGATTATTTGAATTCAAATGTAGAATAAATCATTAAATCATAAATGACTTACCTCAAGCTCAGATAGGTTAATATTGTCTGCAGTACATTGTGTTGCATCCGCAAAACATGTTGTAAATATCTTGCGTCGAATAAGGAAACATATTCCTAAAACACCTATCAATATTACTAGTAACACGGTGCTAATAACTCCAAAAGCGATCAATGCTATTGATCCACTTGTTTGAGAGCTGCCAGACGGCGCTGCTGTCTGTGTAGAAAGTGTACTATTATACATTTACGGAAAGTCTCGGTACCGACTGTTGACACCGACTCTGACAGGTAAAATGAAAGGGGTCGTCTCAAAATAATAAAAGGTACTAATTAATTAGCGTTTCGATGTAAAATTTAGCTAAACGAGATTTTACATTACGATTTTTTTTTGTCCTCTGTAAACGAATCCTGTAACAGTCTCCACAATTTGTCTGAGTTTTTCTCTTGGGTGCCCTCCACAAAGAGTTACTAAATATTCGACAAAAATTCAATATTCGGCAATGATTCTATTTAATTTTGAGCCTTGCATATCTGGTGATCATTTTTTCTGTTGATTTGCTGTCGCGTAAATGGTGTAATTACAAGATAAAATTGTGAATGGATGCTGATTTGGATAAATGTTATCCATTAAAGAATGATCTGAATCATTTTTTTTCAGAAACTCCGTTAAATCAGGAGGGTGAAGATTTAAAACAGGAAAAATCTGAAGAAACTGTTGTTTTCTAACAGGATCCATTAATTGTTATCTTCAACTTAGTTTTAGAAATTAACTTTCGAATAGCTAAGTGAGCATGTACATTACATGTACATGTCGTTTGAAGCGAAATCCCCCCTTTTCCCCCGATGCGGATCCACACATTTGAAAAAGAGGGCCAGCTACATTTCTTTCTTGTAAAAGGGACCGGACCATATTCTTTTTAAATTTTCGTTACCGTTAACAGGGACCGGGATCACTGGTCTACTTTTTAATCTGCTTCTGCCACTTTTTTCCGTAAATTTGTATTTGTAAATCAAATTGAGCTTCTTTTCTTTTTGCTTTGAACTTTTGGAGTTATGATTTACAAAAAATGTCTGGGTACCTAACCTTTAAAATATTGAACATGCGAGCTGATTTTTTTTTTTGGAGAGGGGGACGACAATCGAGCGCACCCTTTTCCGTTAAATTAAAATTAACTTTATTCCACGTGTTATCGGCATATAAATTGTCAACATGGAAGACAGATAAAAAAATTGGGGTAAATTAAACAAAGCAAACATTTTAAAATATCTTTACCATAATTATTTTTCTCAGCATTTAAAAAACAAATTGATATTCTAATTGAGTAAATCTTTTTGATGGAAAGATTGAGATATGAAAGACTTTTTTTTTGTATCTCAAAGATTAGTTTAAATACATTTGTATATACATATACCTATGGCATAGATAAAGGGAAAATCAATCAAAATAACGTGCCAGGCTTAATGTGTATGAGCTAGAAGACTTACCCGATTGAAATGTGCTGTTACGAAACTCTTGATTTAAATTTTGATTCTTATTTTCGTTGGAGCAATAGTATGCTCCGCTTATGGACAACTTATGAATCTAGTATACCTCTAAATTAATTTTTGAGACAACCCCTGTATTTTGTTCTGTCAGAGTCGGAGTCAACAGTCGGAACCGAGACTTTCCGTAAATCTCTATTAGGCACTTTCATGACTGGAAAATAGTGTCTTCTGAAAAAAAACCCATTAACATTTTAGTTTTGTAAAGTGTTCAAATCTTAATAAACCATGAATGCCAAAATTATTTTGATTCTAATAGAAACATTTTTTGTGGTCATTCTGTTCTCCTAATTTCATGCATGTGATAGTTTTAAATGTAATTTATTAAGTAAAGAAGATGGCCAAGTTAGACCCTATTATTGCCTAAAAATGTAGCAGTTTTACAGAATTGTTAAAATGTAAACGTTAAGCTATTTTTTTTAGGGAAGAATACTTATGTAACATGAATATGGGCTGTGTTCTGACAATACAATGGACATGTATGGTGTACTAGCAATATTAAGTCATGCTTACTGAAATCTTCGAAAATTTAGCATTTTGGTTAATTTTTAGACGGTTCTGTCTGAAATGTAAGTTGCCACATTTGTGTCAATCTTAATATTTAAATGTAAGTTGTATTTGATGATAAAACATAACATATATAAAGGTTAAGAATATAATCAAAAGTACCAGGATTATAATAAACACAGATGCGGCCACTTTCATTTTTGACAAATACCATTTGAAAAGTGATACATTATGGCATATTTGATAAAATTTTTATATTCATATTTAAGCTCGAGTTTGAGCGTCTTTACCGACCAAATCAGTTCAAATCTTCCACATATGCTAGTTGTATCGGCTGAAGTAGACACTTAAGTGTTCAAAAAGGGATCAAAATCTTTTATAAGATTAACCTGAACTTTGAGGCCAAAGTCGGCCCTTACCGGACCTACTTCTTTGATTAAGGTAACTTAAAGATTATACCAGTCTCAATCGTAGCTAAATTCTGCATTCTATGTTTTTTTCAGTTAAGAATATCGTTCTACCGCAGGTTAGGTCGCCTAGTATTCTAAATATTTAAAATATAACTGTGGAGAGTGGAGACATATCGTATTAAAAAAAGTTTGTTTGTAAAATGGATTCATGTAATGGTATGTAGACAAAGTTAATCCTTCTTTTTCCCCATTGTCTACAAATATAATGTGTCTTTCTATTTAACGTCGTCGGGCATGATCGCTTAATTTCTTGACGTCACAATATGAAATTCAGAGGAAAGCAAGAAGATTTGAAGTCTCAAATGAATTTTGACATATGAAAAACTAAGTTCGAACGAACCAAATGTTGATAAAAGAGAAAGCATCAAAAGGCCAGGTAAAGAATAAAGCGGCTACGAATTAGATAAATATGTTTATTGAGAAAATAACATGTATATTAAAATGGACTTGAAGATATAATCAACATTTCTGTTGTCTGTACATACAGCATAAAAAGACTATAATCTTGACGCGTTGATGATAGAGGTCAATTTGAATCTAGTTGCATGGACTATTCTCAGAAATATTATGTATAGTGCAACATTTGCTGGGGGTTTTATAAGGAACCATGCTGTCATCCTCCATTGTAAAGAATAATTTCATTTTAATAAATCCTTCTTTTTTTTAAATGATTCAACTTATATCTGTCCAACACTCCTTAGAAATAACAAAACCGGCTTCTATTCTCAGTAATTATCAGTTTCACTTATTGATGAGTAAATATGGTTACTGTTTTTAGGACAGGCATTTGAAAATCTACCATATGTCCTCTTCAAATTGATTTGCTACCAATGCAAATGCCATGTTTCCTGATTTCATTAAATTCATTTTCTTTTCAATATTAATGAAATTATATTTCCTTTTGCTGTCTTTTTGTCTTAGTTGTTTTGTGTGATTGAAAAGTAGAACTATGCAAGGTTCATTTCATAATCATTCATATAAATGGTATTCTGTATTCGAAATAGAAATGGGTATAAATTGAATTTGATGCGACTGTCATACAGTGAGAGGTCAGCGCTATAAGACCAAGTTCTATACACCCTTTTCTACATAAGAAAAATGCCTGTACCAAATCAGGAATATAACAGTTGTCCATTGGTTTGATGTGTTTATGCTTTCGGTTTTGCCATTTAATTAGTGACTTTCCGTTTTGAATTTTCCTCGAGTTCAGTATTTTTGTGATTTAACTTTTATCTAAATTGAATAAACATGAGCAGTATATAGACTTTTCTAAATTGTACCTAGAAAAAGGCATCATATGATAATATTAGATAAATGGGGACTTTAATAGTGGGAACATAATTTATTTCAAGATTATGTATTTTCGTTTAAAATTGCCATGAAGTAAGTGTTATTGCAAAAAGGTATAACAAACAAAACAATATATCATTAGAAATTTCCTATTCAGTAATTTATCACTGCAAATATCCCATTTAATAAAGTAAATTGAAAAACAAAGCAAAAATAATTTTAGTAAAAGTGTCGTTTCATCACTTGTAATTTTGAATATATAAATATAGATCACGGGTATTTTCTCATTTTATTTTAAAGTCATATGAAATGAGTTTCTGTGGTAATAATAGTAAGGAAGTATTGTGTCAGTGCATACACTACACTCCACTAACTTCCCATTACAAGGTGTTATTTTTAGCATTCAATACTTGTTTACTTCCTGCCTTTTTACATACAAAAATCCCATTCATTTAGAACAACTATTTATCTATTTTGCTAAAACTAAAGGTATATATGAACTCCAACACTCTTATTCATGTTGACCCTTTCAAAACGGATTAGAAATATATGGTGCTTTATCGATAACGTATTTGTATGAAACGAAGTTACATGGGAACATAATTCGTTGATCATAGTAGTATAGATTCGACAAATTGAATTATTGAACAAATATTTTGATGTCAGGTACATGTCATAAGGAAGCTGGCTTGTCATGTTTTGGATTTTTTGTCAGATTTTCGGAATCCTCAGGTTTTATCCATTTGAATGCCTTGAAAAATTTTACCCGGTGACCCCATTTTTCTTTTTGTGAATCTTTTACATGTATAAAGATAAGCCATCTGTAAAAGTCTTATAAAATTTTAATTACTTTTTAACAGTTTTTGAGAACCTCAACCTTTCAATGATAAAGCTATGAAAAGTCAAGAGAGAAAATTTCCCGCCAAAGTTTCAATGGCTCATATCTCGAAAACAAGCACGGTGACCTATACATTTTTTATACTCTTTGGATTCCTTTATTAATTCCCTATCAATATAAACTAGTGTTTTGAAAAGTTAATTACTTTGAAACTGATAGGCGAACTCCCTTTAATTGTGTTACAATTTTAGAATGCTTTGAATTGAAATAAAGGTAAATACTCAAAAGTAAAATGATAAAAAATTATCAACGATACCAGCATTTTGTTTTTGAATGCAAGACCGTTATTCCTCTACACTTGGTACAAAAATGTAGAAGACAAAATGAAGTAAGAGGATTTTTTTCACATATAAAATTATCAGTTTTTAACACGAGTAATAATATGATTCATGTATTAGTTGTAATTAGTTCTGAACTAGCTTTCAGTAACTAAGAATACTCTAATAAAAGTTCATTGTTTGAAATGTCTTTGTATGTTACGTCGTACCAATCTACTGAGTTAAGCTATATTAATTAACATAACTGATTTATACAGTTAATTCTTAGGGGTGGATTGTTATAAACCTGGTTAATCGCGCCTCATTTTAACATACATATCCCAGGTCTAGAGTCGGTAATTAAGTGGTTTTGTTTTAAACAGGGCCGTAAGAAATTTTAAATGAATTGTTTTATCCTTTATCATATCATGGCTTTCATGGTTGACAAATTGGTATAGTTTTTTTTTATTGCTGGAGGCTACCTATAATTACATTCTCGTCATTTGACCTCATGTGAAAAGTTGCAATAATAACACATCTCCTTGTTTTTGTTCCGAAAACAAACCGCGTTACTCATAAATAAAACTTCAGTATAATAAATATTTAAATATAAATGTGTATATTTTACAATATATTACTATACCTCGTCCTAATAACTGAAAAGACTGAACAATATCCGTTTTTCGACAACTGGTGTCTTTTTAGTGAATGACGAGGCCAATATACGAAAATCCAAAACATAATAAACAAGTTGTATGGCTGATCAAAAAAAAAAAAAAAAAAATATGCTATCACAACAATGCATGATGATTGTTTTAACATAAAACATGGATTGAAATTGTATACCCAAGACGCATCTTTCGTCTAAAAATCGATGTCACTTTTGTGTCTTGTGGACAGTTTTCTCAATATTTTTATTTCCACATCTTCTTTTTTTATATATTAAAAGCATTTGAAACTGATATAGTTACTATGGGTTACCAAGCGTTAGTAGTTACTATCCTATATTTTATCAACCGTTGGTTATATTGATAATTAAGATACTTCCTTGAAGCTTTAGCACAAATGTGTGTTTTTCTTTATTATTTTGATGTGGCATTGTTATGCAAGAGTAACGTCCTGGTATATATTATGAGTTTAATCCCTTTTTACTTTGTTGAAATTCCAAAATGTCTGTCGAATCAATGTGTTTATTGTCTCCCGTGTACAGGTTCATAATTGTATCTTTATGTAAAAAAAAGAAGATGTGGTGTGATTGCCAATGAGACAACTGTCCACAAGAGACCTAAATGACACAGACATAAACAACTATAGGTCACCGTGCGGCCTTCAGCAATGAGCAAAACCCATACCGCATAGTCAGCTATAAAAGGCCCCGATAAGACAATGTAAAACAATTCAAACGAGAAAACTAACGGCCTTATTTATATATAAAAAAAATGAACGAAAAACAAATATGTAACACATAAACAAACGACAACCACTGAATTACAGGCTCCTGACTTGGGACAGACACATACTTAAATAATGTTGCGGGGTTAAACATGTTAATGGGATCCCAACTCTCCCCTAACCTGGGACAGTGGTATAAAAGTACAACATAAGAACGAACAATAAAAATAAGTTGAAAATATATTTATAGTTATTTGATTTAATTTTAAGTCATTACAAAAATTATTGATTAATACATTTAGTATTCATTATATTTGGGTAAAACTACTATGTATATCTATAATTTTATTTATTTGTTTTGAAAGATTTACAATTATTGTATACCAATATAAATACCTTCATAATTTTACAAAATAAGTATCATTTTATAGTTGCTTATGTTGATGGAACAATTTAATGTCCATGTACAGTATTTGTCTCAAACAAATGCTGGAATATTTTACTTTTAAAGCCGAATCTCATTGTGTAAGACAGTTTATAATAGTATGTTGTCTACTTTTAATTTGAGGTAATTCGAGGTGAATAGCACACGTTTCATTTGACATCTGTAGTCATTCTGTTGTCAAGTATTCAAAATGTTACGTTGTTGTCTGCATCATCTAACCTATAAAGTTTGTATATGGAATATATAAGTCAGGAGCCAAATGAACTGAAAAATGATTTGAATACTTTTTGAAAAAGACTTCATATGAAAATCGAATTATGTTATTTCTAATTTGATAAAAAAAATATTACAAAGTAACCAGAGTTATGTTACATTAATCTCAAAAAGGGGCCTGTAACACTGTTAAGTGGAGCTTAATTAACGATAAAATAATTTTCCACTACAAATTATTCAATTATAAGGACTACATTAGCAAAACTAAGTAGATATATAATGTTTTTCTTTAGTTATGAACAGAAACAGCATTTCTATTCTGCAATTTAGATATATCATGAATATATATATATATGACTTACCGGAACTTTCAAAAATATCAAAATGACATTCTCATAATATCAACTGCTTTTATACCTCTATTTCAACCATAGCTTGGGATTTTGAGATATATATTTATAAAAAAGGCATTTTTTGCAAAATGCTTCCTTGTAATAAATGAAAAGGAAACAAGAAAACTGCGTTGAATATTATAACGAACTCAACGTAGGTCATTCATATCGTTGGTTGACACTTCTTGACAAAAATGATAAAGGTAAAATTATTAGGTTAACCAAAAGTGAATGTGATCTGTTTCAGAAATTTGGCAAAACTTTGCTACTAATCCTCTTCTTTCGTAAATCCCTTCTGTTTAGGAGCACTCAGATGAGATCGATAAATTATAATTAAAACGGCCTACAACTTTGGACCGTTCGATCTAATATGAAGATCGAAAACAAAAAAATGCATTTGCATCTTTTTTGCTGTTGAAATGTTACTGATTGAATCCTTAAACATTTCTATAGAAAGCTCATAAAATAGGCGAAAAAGTTCTGAAGTGAATTGTTTTTTCTTTAAAAAACGGTTAATGTTGTTGATACAATTGTTTTTCGTTTTCAATTGATATGAGATAATCATATGGTCACCAATTGCTTTTTGTTTTAAGTGTATTCAGGTGTACTTAACACTACAGGGAGATTACTCTGTACGATCAGCTAAACGTTTTAATCACGTCGAATATTAAGCTTCCCAATGCTCAAAATCAGTGTTTGTCAAACTGATACGTATTTGAACAGCGGTATACTACTGTTGCCTTTATTTATCTAACCATTTTTTTCTGAGAAAGAAATTGGTACATTTGTTTTGAAATTTTCATAGTTTCTTTTCAAAGGGTCAAAGTTACTATTTAGTCAAAATTTTATGATAATTAAACGAGCTAAATTAATTTTAGTCAAGGTGTAGGGTACAACATTAAAGCCCGGTCACAACAGATCGTACGATTTTTTGTCGTGGAAGATCTATAAAATAGTTGTCGTGGCACTGTCGTGCAAAATGTCAAAATAATATTTCGAGTGGTCACATCAGCTACCACATGCCCACGATGGTTCCACGATGGGTACAAGACAGAAAAAAATATGTAATTGTACTGTCGTGTGCCAATGCTAACAGGACTATATTTTGCTCTTGTTTGAGTCTGGCAAGGCGCGTATTCAACAGGGCAAAACATAATCGTTCTAGTAAAAAAATCATCCTTTTTAAACGGTAGACGGTATGTTTTCCAAACATTCATTCCCGCAGAATTGAATTATACTAAAAACAAACGTAAATATGCTGCACAACGAACGCGTCTAATGTCGTACGATAGACAATCAATGCTGTTCGAGAATCGTATGACATTTGGTATTCGTGAGACAATTGGCGACTGTATCACGAGTGTCTTGCGACAGTCGTGAGATTGTCGTACGACAGTCCTTCGACGATTGTTTTATTAATATGGTTTATGATGGTACCCAAGACAATGTGTTTATCGCAAAATTAAGACACTCTCACGACAGCCACAAGAAAAGGTATATGTCCAATTTTCGTCCCACGACACACGACAGCGCCACGATGCTTAAAATATCGTGCAACTGTCGTCGCGATTTGACAAAATTTCATTTCGTGGAGCTGCATAGATGTGTTGTGGGTTCGTTGTGACCAGGGCTTTAGTAATCAAAACTTAAATCAAAATATAAAAAATCCACGTTTACGGCTTACAAAACGATTATTTTGTTACAATTTTTTATTTTTGCTCACAAATTTTTGTACACAGGAATTCTATGGGACTGTCATACAAGTTAGAGGTTTACCTAGCTAGGTTTAATCCATCAATTACTACATGAAGAAATGCCTGATGCAAGTTCGAAATATAAGAGTAATTTCTTTATTCGTTAGATGTGTTTTGGCTTTTAATTTGGACATTTATTTGATGAAGGAATTTCCGTTTTCATTTTTTATTTGTGCCTAATTTTCAATTGTGTTTAAATTTTAGTTGTGCTTCAATTTGTAGCTATGCTTCAGTTTTGGCATGTTTCTAAGCATTTTGCTGTTTATATATGTAAGCTGCAAGTTGAGTGTTTAATGTTATGTATATGTTATTTTCATTCGATAAAAAGCTCTCAAGAGCTTATGTTTGTATTGTTATAATATCAAAAATTCAAATCAAGACGATGAAATCGTCTTTTTATTGTTATGTTAAGCTTCGTGTAAATTAAATCTCCAAATATTAATTTAATTAATACTGTCTACATATAAATGTATATTGCAGTTCTTTGGATGAACACTATAAATGCCAATCGACAAATGTTTAGTCATCACATATACTATATTCCGTTCTGGAGACGAGGGTATAATCCTTCATACCAAAAAAATTGTTATTACGAAAACTTTTCCTTTTTTTTTTTAGCCCAACACAAGTCAATGCCTAAAATGGTATTTATAATCTTCTTAATACGATTGTCAGGAATACTTAAAAACTCCTTTATTTGTCAATGTTTCAGATAAGTGAAGTTTTTCCCCCACATAGACTTATCTTTAGATTCAAAGCCGCTAATTATGATATCTTTTTGAACCTGTTTAGCTATTTGACTATATATTTCAAACAAAAAACAAAAAACAGTAACGACACAAACTGTTCAGCGAGCACAAGTTTTGATCATTTGTTTCTAACATACTTTTGCAAGTTTGCATAAACTTTGACAAACTATACACTCGCTGCAAATGCGTCTACAGTTTGTTGTTCGTCGTTTGTTAGTTTAAACGATGCATTTCTTTCTAACTTTAAAAATAAATAAATTATCTAAACGTGTTCTTGCTTGTCATAACTCAAAACATTGTCTAAAATTACGCAAAATTTCAATCCCTTCTAACCAAACGATGCACTTGTTTCTATTTCTGTTAAGTATAACAAATTATAACAAATGACAAACAACGTTTACCAAACTTTGGTTCACTCTTGATCTCTTGGTAGATAAATGTAAAGTTGTAAACTGTTTTAGAAAAGGTATCACTCCAGGGGATTGAAATTCTACTTTGGGTCAAATTTTGGGGAAATATGTGACATCTCTGCCCTCTTTTTGCAATATGCTTTTGGCAAATACATACATGTTGTTGCCATACAGCAAAACGAAAATAAATATCTTTAACCATTCAACTACTGGATATCAAATCTATGAAAATTAGATTACATACTTATGCACACATATTTGACAAACAGTACGCTTTTATTTGTAAGGAAGCAAGGACATTGGGATGGTGAAAATTATGTACAATGCTATCTTACAAAAGTGCTAATCCAGTGACAAATCTCATTTGTGGTGTTATTTCCAAAAAAGAGCAATAAAACATATCAGTGTCCACTATGAGGAAGTTTTTAATAAAACATTGGGTTCCTCTTTATTGAGTTAGTGCAAGTCTCTCAAACTACCCACGCAGTGATCGTCGTGTCAGCCAGTGACTCACCTAGATTTCTGGTCGCCTGTTGATGTCTACACCATTTTATTCGTCTTTTATCTCTCTACAAGCTCCATAACAGCTATTAACCTATCCCTCTGAGCTCTTACCACCTTGCCCACAAATCCAACTGCTTTATTTCTATTTAGATATTTTAAATGTATGATTTTACTCGGACCTTCTACTGAATATAATCAAATAAACGGAGAATGTGTCCATGTGACACGAATAATGCCCTAGCTAGCATATATACTATTGTAAAGGGTTATATTGGGACGTACGGACGGAAAGGGAAACACTTAAATGCCCACTCCGAAGCGGCAGGGAATAAAAAAAGAATGTTTTTATACTAAAAATGTGCATACCCGACAAATTCCCCATTATCCCTACGACCCATATACGATCAGCTCGATCGGTTCTGGTCGAAATTAGGCTGAGATCGTGAATATTTGATTTGGTCTTGCTAATCAAGTAAAGATCGTGTAAAGATCGTGAATTGATCGGAATTAACGAATAAGTATTCGTTTTGTTGTCGTGATGGAGTCATTCAGGAGTCGTGAATGGTCGAGTTAAGGTCGTGTACAGTCGAATGGCGGTCGGGTAGAAGTCGTAAACAGGCCCGATAAAGAATTTGGTTGAGCTTGGTCGTGGAAATTTTGACAATCGGGATCATCGAGTTGATCTGATCTGCAGTGTGAACCTAGTTTTAAGTTTTGCACCAATTATTTAATATTTTGTGTCATTATCTAATTTACTGTATCATGTTCTCAAAATAAAAGACATAGTGTTATATACAAAGAGTATGAAATAAAAAAATAACACGTTTTTGTTCATGGGTACCAAAGAGTTTCCCAAAAGATTCAATGTTAAACATAATTTCCCATGTTTCAATGGCAACTGAAGTAATTTCGGATGTTTCTTATACCAATTGTACGGAAACTGCGGCCATTTTTGAAAGTCTATATCTACAAACTAAGGTTCAACTTCTTACAATCCTATATAATTTAAACCCGCCCATATTGACATGATTAAAACTAATTTAACGAATACGCATGCTCATCATGGCCGTGCATAGGAAAATGCCATGTTTTATAAGCACAGGCGTTTAATTGTTGCATTTGTAAAGTGTCGCGAGGTATACTTGTTCCTAAAAATGTATTTTGTGTAATTCGTTTATTTGTTTTGATAGAGCTAATTAAGGCATTTTCCATTTATAGTGCGTCTTTTCTTGTTGTACTGCTGTATTAGGTTAAAGGTTAAAAACCTGATAGTAAGAGAGTTTCATCTCATTATTTCATCATAAGTGAAAGCTCCTGGTTATAATTGAACGAAACTTCTCCGAATCTGCGTCAAATAATGCCACTGTTTACCTCTTACATAGTGTTCGCATTGACCTAAACTCGGTGTTGTGTAAGTGTAACCCACACGTAAACTAAACAAAATTACGTTCCCATTGATAAAACTCAATGTTTACATGTAGTGTAAAACATGTTTTGTCTACATGCAGTCGATACTCCATGTAGGCCTTATGTAGATTAAGTAAGTGTACACAAAACTAGGCATTTAAAACATTAGTTTCACCGTGTATATTTAAGGAAGAAACAATTTTTGAATAAAATTGATATTTATAACAATTATTAATAAAGTTCTTTACAGAAATATTTGTCTAGACGTTAAAATTGTGTGATATCGATTTTTCAAAGGCTTACAAGTTTGTCGCACCGCCATTTTTTAACGTAAAAAAGAACTAAACTCAAATTTACGTCAATTGTTTGTTTATCACTGCTCTTATAATGGTAGAATTTTATGACTTTTTAAAATGTTATTTTTCTTAAATTTTCAAAAAACTAAAATACATCAATTTTCGATCAGTAGTTAAAAAGCACCGTCGATTTTGCGGAGTCTTACAAGAATGTTTTAGTCGGATTTCCCATTTGAACGTTGTACGAAATACTCGCGACGTTGTGTTACGCTTACATGTACGAACATCTCGCGTAACGTCCTAAACTTGATATATTTATTTGGTTTATTTTTAAACTTAACGTAGCTTTGTTAAGCCCTTATCAAGACTCAAAGCAGCATCATTGCCGATCACATAGTTCATTTGAAAATTAAGGTCTTTACGAATCGACTTGACTTGCACAGAAATGTTTGCCACTGGTCTTTACTCAAACAACGATTCACTCATAAATGCATTACTTAAAAAGTGTGAGGTAAATGTATTGTTTGTCTAGTACATGCATCTCGGATCCGTTAAGTTACCCTTAAAACTAAAAAAAAACATCAATACCCCCCTCCCTTTGCCAAATACTCCTTTGAGAAGAAATAACATTTGAAACAAACAGAAAAGATATCCGTCTTCTCCTTCAATCTCTGTACCGATGTAATGCATTGGCTTTATGAGAATAAAAATATATATTCTTCGCCTGTAAGCACGCTGCTGTAGCCTACGTTTTCTGATGCTTAATCGAGACATCTTTATTATTTGTAAACTACTGCAAATCATCAAAATGGCTTTCAGAAAGAAGCAACCACTTAACATAAAAAAAGGGGGGGGGAATTTTTCCGCGCAAACGTTTTATTCCGTTTTTTTTTTTCGATGCTGGTAATAACATTTTTTTTTTAACATTTAACACTATAATGTATGGGGAAACTCTTGATTTAGAATATTTTTGTATCATCTGTAGGATTTTTTTTTTTTTATCCAATTGGGGTTCGGAATATTTCCATCGATCGCCATGCCGATTCGAAGTCAAATGGTCGTTCCCTTACTGCTAGAAAACTTTGCATTCGGTTCTACGTAATGAACATTTAAATGACATAGAGTTTACAAGTGTGAACAAATCTTATGTACAGGTAATTAAACAAGGTGTATAGATGTGAACAAATTTAATGTGAAACCAATGTCCAGTACATTAAACTAATTGTACACAAGTTTACTGTACATGGCGTTTGATGTGAACACGGCCTTATTTTATTATATGGTACACCGTACACACATCATTGTTTGTGTTTCAAATACAAAAACATGGTCCTTTGCAGCCGCTACGGTATAATGTTTGACCTCTGACATCTACTTGTAGATATAGTATTAAAATCTAGGCATTTGCTATACATTTCTCGTCTAAAAACCATATTGTTCTTAGAATACTTAACTGGGGGGGGGGGGGGTATTTAAAAAAAAGTGCTTGAAAGTGATGTCTGAGTGACAGACTACAACTATTTAAAATCTTCCCTATTGGTCTTTTCGGCTTATGCTTTTATACCGATTAATATATGTTTTATTCAAAAGTTCATGTATAACAAGCATACCCACATCTTTCTTTTTTTACTACAGGTACAAATGTATATTGACAGACATGACGACTTTTTGGAATAGAGATTTTCGCTTACGCGCTATAAACGCATCACGAGATGAATTAATTGCATATTGCAACTATCGTTTATATACTGCCAGAGAGAAATAAAGGGTTTTTTACTTTTTGTGCATAGCATCATAGTTTTCTGAGAAAATAATTTACAGAGTTGTACGGAGGCTTAATCTTTGGAGGAGGTCAAATGAGAGCGATTTTAGAAGACTTAGAAGAGATGGATTTTCTAAAGTAGGATATCGGTCGATGTGACAGTTAGTAGATACAAGATGTGGACTTCATGTCACTCAAGCAACGGTGAGGGTTGCCCAAACTGACTTTGATAGGGATGGTGTAAATATAAGAGAAAGCCATCGACTAAGACTAAGACACTATACGAATAAAGGTCCACATTTTTGTGTGTACGTAGATGGATACGACAAATGTAAACCTTTCGGTATCGCGATCCATGGCTGCATTGATGGATTATCAAGGAAACTATTATGGTTGAATGCCAACTACACTAACAACAGCCCTCGTTACGTTGCACAGTATTTTGTAACATATCTTAAACAATTAAAACGTGTTCCAAGAATGGTTCGTTTTTTTAAAATGCAGGAAACGAAAACGTTATTATAAGAGACATACAAAACATACAAAACATAATCGCATTTAAGTCGAAAATGACAAAATCGTAATAATAAATACACGCAATAATTTCTGAATTTACAGTATATTGACAACGATGCGTAAACAAAACAAACAGACACAATAGGTAAAATTGTCAAAAAAAGAGGGACGAAAGATACCAAAGGGACAGTCAAACTCATAAATCTAAAACAAACTGACAACGCCATGGCTAAAAATGAAAAAGACAAACAGAAAAACAATAGTACACATGATACAACATAGAAAACTAAAGAATAAACAACACGAACCCCACCAAAAACTAGGGGTGATCTCAGGTGCTCCGGAAGGGTAAGCAGATCCTGCTCCACATGCGTCACCCGTCGTGTTGCTTATGTGATAACAAATCCGGTAAATAGTCTAATTCGGTAGGTCACATTCAGGAAAGGGAAGGGGATTGTAGTTACGACGTAAGGAACATATCCGATATCATTTGTGATACGGTTATTCCATAACGGTCAACCAACTCGTGATGGCGTCCGTAAAATTTACGAAGGGATTTTCAACTTCACCATTTGGAACTCTTGGTTTAATAGCTTCCTTGTGAGCAGCAACCCTCTATCAAGAAAGTCATGATAGGAAATGCAAGCACGGGAATATCGTATCAATTGGGAGATATATACCCCGTATGCAGGTGCTGCTGGAATGTTGCTACTTAGAAATGGAAAGTTCACAATTGGAAAGCTGAAATCATCTCTTTTGTCGTAAAGTTTTGTTTTCAACCGACCCTCATTGTCAATTTCTAGATGTAAGTCAAGATATATTGCCGACTTAACTGTGTCTGTAGTATCCTTTATCTCTAGCTCGATTGGATAGATGCGTTCCACATAGTCACCAAATTTTGAATTATTTAGTGAAAGAACATCATCTATATAGCGAAACGTAGAGTTAAAGGATAGTGCTAACTTCTTATCTTTCTTCCTAAGAAGTTCCTGCATGAAGTCAGCCTCATAATAATAACGAAACAAGTCGGCAAGTAGAGGGGCACAGTTTGTTCCCATTGGAATGCCGACAGTCTGTTGAAAAACACGTCCTCCGAACGTAACAAATATGTTGTCAATCAAGAAATCAAGCATGTTGATAATATCATTTTTAGAGAATTTTTTGTTCGAATCAGAGTGATCCTTTACAAAGTAGGATTTATCCCTCCCTAAGACAAGATACTTGTATCTACGTTGGCCATTCTTTTTTACGAAGTAAAGCAATACCAACTCTTTCAATTTGTCTTTTAGTTTGGAATGTGGAATACTAGTGTACAGAGTAGAAAAGTCAAATGTTTTAATACTGTTACAAGATGAAAGAGAGTTAGATTGTATGCACTCTAAAAGATCTTTGGAATTTTTAAGTATCCACATCTGATTCACGCCCCCTCTAGAATAGGCAGTTTCACAATAACTTTGAAGCCCGTCTTTGATTGCTGATAAAATAGATGTTAATAATTTAGAAAGAGGTTTCGTGGAGCACTTGGAAGACCCAGCAATATACCGTTGTTTGTAAGGACACTTATGTAGTTTAGGTATCCAATACAGTGATGGCAGATCCAGTTCTTCATCTTTGGTTGAAATTCCAAAGGAACACAGAACAGACCTATGATTATCCAGGATTTCCTCTTTGGTAAGTGTCGTGAGTGTATATGTTGAGTTTCCAAGTGAATTGTCAATACCTAATTCGTTTATCAAGCAGTTAATGTAATGAGTTTTACATACAAAAACGATGTTGTTTGGGGCTGTATCTGCGGGGACAACAACATATTTGTCATGGAGGTAGGATAGGTGTTTTGCAACATTTGGGTCTTTAAAGATTGACGTAGCATGGGCATTGATAGACCCATTCAGTTTCTTAATTCTGATTTGTATCAACAACCTCACTGCCTTAATCCATTCGGAAAGAGTGTCTACGTCTTCCTTCTCGCGCTAAGCCCATTGCCTGGCATAATCCTCAACTGAATCCATCAAAATTTTAAAGTTGAATTTCCAATTGATGGATTTAGGCTCACGATATTTCGGACCTTTCGATAACACATTTCGTAGAGAAGTGTTATTAACAATGTTGAGGTCACCGGTAATAACGTGGCCAGCGGGATTATATGTGAATTGGGAACTAGCACAAGTGCAATCGGGAGGTTTAGACTTGAAGTCGTCAATATCGAGATCCTGCAAAACGTGTTTGTAATTGAAAATTTTAGTTGCAATAGGTTTGGTATAGGTATAAGAAATGATTGGTACAGACTGGTCTTTGAAATAAGGAGGTATTTTCGATTGAACTAATTTATGATGAAGGATATTGCCTAAGTTGACGCCATCGATACCTTTGTTGGCAAAGGAAAGATTAAGGAAAGATCTTTTCTCTTTTTCATCTTTGCCAATGCGGACTGGCTTGAAAAGTCTGTGACTTGCAATATCCGAAATTATAGCTGTAATTTTGTATAGGTTTGAATGAGGGTTTGTAACAGTGGATTCCAAACATAAATTGAACAGAGAATGAAGTTTTGAAAGGGGTAATGAATAAAGTTTCGTGCGAATGTGATGAATACTTAACGGCTTTTGTATAAATGGCAGCAAGTCATTAATAGAGACATCATGCAGAGAAGGTGATGTATAATGACGATGACCATGACTGCGTCTACGTCGAGGAGTCGAGTTGAAAATATTCATCACATTCACCGAGTTACACGAAGGACTAGATAGAATACCTATACCATCAATTTTGTCATTGCAGCCATACGGTGTTGCAGTTCCCAATAGTCCAATCCAGTAGTCTTATTGTCTACGGAGAGTCGTTGAAAGATTAGGATTGTTAGAGCTATGGTATATCTTTTCGATAATGCGAACTGTCATAGAAACGATGGAATGATCGGGCTGATTGAAATGCTGGTATAGAATGTCGTTAGCATTGAGGTTAATGTCTGATCTATGACCGCACATACGTTTGTTTAGCCTTCCTTTCGTTTCACCGACGTATACCAATCCGCAAAGGTTGCACTCTAATCCGTAGACGACATTTATCGATTTACAATTCAGATCATCGTAACTTCTGGTAAAATATGACTTCTTGGTCAAATTTAGGGGTACATCAGTCCCGAACATCAGTCAAAATTGTGTTATTATTTTTATCACTACAAAAACAAACAAATGTAACAAAGAAGCAAAAAAAGACAAACGTTTAATTTAAAAACCTCATTTTGCTTTTTAATAATACGATTTTGTTTATCTTTGTAAATTCAACCTATAAATGACAAACACATGGTTAGATTAACATAGAATCTCGCGTTGGACGTCATACGGGTAGATATAAAATAATTTTGTCGTTTAAAGTGTGACGGGAAGTACAGATTCATGTCAAATGAATATCACAAAAAATTCGAGATCATCGTGTATCATTTGTGAAGTTGAGAAGGAATATTTTTCATCAAGGTCTTGGTACCTTGCGATGAATTCTTTTTAGAAAAAGGACGTGACGTTCTGTGACAAACTTCTGAGGTATCAACTTTCTGCTCAGACACTGATGACGATTTACAAAGTCTGAGTAGGAGCTGCAAGGGAGACATCACAGCAACTTTTTCCTTCTTTCTAAAATGTCATTTTAATATGCAATGACAATAAGCCAAGCGATAAGTTGTATAATAATCATAATCGACGATTACACACACATGTAACACTTCATTTGTTGCCAACAATGAATTACCATAGGGTCAGATATATACCCGATGTTCAGTAATTGTCGCTTATTGATGGGGTAAATAAGTGTTTCTCGTTTTGTTTATAGATAGTACCGTCGGTTTTACTGTTTTCCTGTTTTTTTTCATTAGCCATTTTTGGGGTCCTTAATAGCTCGCTGTTCGGTTTTAGCCAAGGCTCCGTGTTGAACCCGTACTTTGACCTGTAGTGGTTTTTGTTTTCAAAATTGTGACTTGGATGGAGAGTTGTCTCATTAGCACTCATACCACATCTCTTATATCTATACAATACAAAAACAATGGAACACATCATATATTTTTTTTATAACAAACAGTTTAAAGTAGTTTTAAAATGTAGATAATCAACGACAAATACAGGCAAGATTATGACAAATATTTGTAGAAATAAAACATACATTAGAAGCAAAATATCTCAACAAACAACTTAAGAGCAAAAGCAATACAAACCATGAATCGATTATCAAAGTTAAACTTTTTTTTTGATTTATGTACAAAACAAAATGACAAAAAAATATGATACACAATAACACACGACAACCACTGAATGCATTTTCCTGAATTGAGACAGGCACATACAAATTGTTTCAGGGTGAAACTACATTGCTAGCTCCAAATCCTCTCTCTAACCTGGCCCAGTTTTGTAACAGTATAAAAATCAGTTGAGAAGGGCTTAACACATCAAATCGATACAAAGCAGAAAAACTGACAGGTACTTATACATTCCAATACCAAAAAGAAATTAAGTACAGATCTGAGAGAAAACAGAATTTGTAACTGACAGCTAGTTAAAAACAAATAGCAATTAATAAAACAAATAATGCATCGTGTCTAACGTAGATGGAATGCACGCTACGAAGGAAAAACGTTTCTCAAACTTATTTGAGACGCGTCCCGGTCGTATCTTGGGCGTTCTATAATGAGGTGTTTGTTACATACACACCCACATACCTTTGAGTTAAAGTCGAACGATCTCGTAGCGTATACAACGTACCCTTAACGTGTCTCAAACTTATATGTAGCGCGTTAAACGCGCTTGTGCGTATGTATAACGTGCGTGTAGCGTACATGTATACGCTAGACACAAGCTTGAGCTGGAAGAAATTTTATGCTGCATAAAAATTTCTTCGAGTTGTAGTGTTCACCAAGCGTATACCTTAGTTTTTCGACGTAATTAAAACTGATGCAACGCGCATTTAACGATTGTTTAGCGTTCCTTTGGCTTGAAACTAACGTATACCGACTCTGTCAATTTTCTCTGTACGTTTGGTGCACGCCGGTCTATACGCCAATGTGTGACGCCGGCATAAAATATGCATATTTAAGTAAAAATCTGTAAAAAAAAGTCTCATTAGGTGATGTCATGAACGAGTAAAGGGAAACAGGATTGTTATTATGGCAAGAGGAACACATTTTTAGCTATCTGTGACATAGATCTTCCAAATCATAAAATGTTTACCATATAGCTTTAAAAAATGTTTTCACTTGGCTTCTTTCTTTTGTTCAATAAAACACAAGCCCCAGAATTTTCTATCAAAAGGATAGCTACATGCAGCTACGTCTTTTAAATTTTTCATTTTATTTGTTCATTTCCCTTTTTATCGTTAATGATGTATTGTTTTGACATTTCATTCTCGTTGTAAATCTCGTGCATGAATTATTTCCAAAACATGTGATACAAGTGGAAAATATCGATGAATTTAAAAAATGTTATAATTAAACTTAACTATGTGAAAAAATTGTGTATCTACAATAAGTAGTTTTTGAATAACTATTTTTGAATGTTATTGCCAATCAAGTCAGTTATTTTAGCCAAATTTTGAGAAAATGGGTGAGGAATACAAAAATGATTTTACCATGACCATGTACATCCCATATCATTTTTTTCTTTTCAAATTTCTAAGATATATATTTTTTTCAATAATTTATAACAAAGAAGTTGAAACAATATGCATTCTTAATAAACTCATCATAGATACCAGGACTAAATTTAGTATATACACCAGACGCGCGTTTCGTCTACAAAAGACTCACCAGTGACGCTCGAATCCAAAAAAGTTAAAAAGGCCAAATAAAGTACGAAGTTGGAAGAGCATTTAGAACCAAAATTCCTAAAAGTTTTGCCAAAAGGCAAATGTTTTGTAAAACAGAGAAAAATCACAAAGGACTACATTTGAACATTATTACTTTACACCCGCCCCGTCTAAAATTGAACTCAAATGCTAAAATTGTAAAGATTTCAGTAAGTTAATATGACTTAATGATGCTAGTACACGATACGTGTGCATTGTATTGTCAAAAACAGCCCATATTTATGTTAAAGAAGAATTAGACTTTCAAATGAATAACTAAAAGTTTACATTTAAACAATTTTGTAAAACTGTTATATTTTGGGGCCAAAAAGGGGTCTTACTGGATATACTCCTTTACGAAAGTGACAGCACTGTGAATATGACACGAAAGAGCATAAATCATGATAAAACTTTCTTATATTAACACATACTTATTCATTTTATAAGTTAAATTTATTCAGATTAGTCCAATTCATTTTAATTGAAAGTATGGGAAAACAATTAATTGTAAAAATGTGATTTTTTTCACAATAATAGCCCAAAAAATGGGTCAAAATTGATGAAAAATAGAAAAATCATCAAAATTGGGTACTTTTAAAAGGCTGTAGCTAAAACAGAAGTACACCATCATATGATGTTTTCTTTACCAATTATTTTATATACAGTCATATAAACCAAAAATTCAGGTTATTAAAAAAAGTTTACTTCTAGAAATGTTTGGCTCCTCAGAGGTGTACATCCCTTACTGAGTGCATTTTTATTGAAATGTTTACTGTTTTAGGTTTGTATATCATTCGGTTTCCATTCAGTTCATCTGGACTTGATGACAAATCTGTCGCATTTGATTCTGTTGATACGGAAGACGTAGGACTTAAATCCGATATATTTTCGTTATCAAATTCCAATGATTCTCGTTCTGTTCCTTTCTCCTTTGCATCTGTATTCTTCAAGTCAACATTTTCATAGTTTTGTTGAATTTTGGGAGGATATTTATCTTCAAAAGACCATGATGTATGTATTTGTTTTGGACGCCTATTTTTTGTTTTCTCTAAATGTTTTTCTGCTTGTGATTGGAAACAAGACGTCTGATTCTTGTCTACGTACACATCACTTTGAGATGTCATTTCGGTACTCCTGTTCATGTCAACGTTCTTTTTTAAAGGATTAACAACGTCTTTCGTCTGATACTTGTTTGCCCCTCCCTCCGCCTTCTGTGTTTCTCCTCTCCCAACTGATCGCTTAGATGTCTCAAAATTACATTTTGTATCGGACTTTATTGGTTTACCAGATCTGCCAACTTTTGGTGCATTTTGATGTAATTTATTCTTACGAGTCTGAAATAGTTAGTACAAATAAGGCAGAAGCAAGCAGTTCCGAAATTTGTTTCTTCACATTTTACTGTTATTAAGTAACTTTTATACTACAACTATTTCGACCTTCATGTGTTACTCTATTTATATTTGTATATGTTCCAGACCATATGAGTATTTCGATCATACGCGTACAAATATTTCATATCGATGTAATGCTTTCTCCTTTCAACTGTTTGACTAGCAATTATAGTGTTAAGTAATTATTGTAAATGTAGCGAATCAATTTAAATTTTACGAAAGAAAACTTCCATTGGAATATTTTCATCATAAAAGAGAGGCGAAAGTAGCCCTTTTCTCAAAAAAAAAATCTTATGTGTAAAATTCATCGTAAGTCTATAATATTCCTTAACCATTCAACTAAATATTTTTATCTTAAGATTAATTTACACTTAAGATTTTTTTGTGAAAAGGGCTACAGAAATCTAGTATGAATTTTATA
Source organism: Mytilus edulis (assembly GCA_019925275.1). Taxonomy (NCBI): domain Eukaryota; kingdom Metazoa; phylum Mollusca; class Bivalvia; order Mytilida; family Mytilidae; genus Mytilus; species Mytilus edulis. The sequence goes on from CM034361.1 coordinate 56,303,263, forward strand.
CAAGTAATTACCTTGTGCACAAATGTTTGTGCTTTATCTGTTTGAGTTTTATCTATGACTTCGCTTTCCTCATTCATATAACCGGTATCATTCTGAGCAAAAAGTTTCTGAAAGTATAGAATATTGTTGTGTGTTGTATAGGTTATAAACTCTTAAGAACAAAAAGTGCAATCACCTAATATGTAGTCATCGTCATAACGCTAGTTTATGATAAACTGAATTTTAAGTATGATGAAAAGCGCTATATTCTGCAGCAATTGAAAAAATAAAACAACCCAAATTTGATAAGTTAAACGTTTTATGCAATTTTCAGTAGAAATTCATGTGTAAGAAACCTGAATCCTATTTTGATTGATCATTAATAGTACATCATTTTCAAGATAATAAAAAGTACTAGTGTTTTCGACAAAAGAAGATACATTTATCTCTCACTAAATACCTTGATAGTTTCTTGATCGACATAGTCGTACGTCTGATTGTCTCTTGCATCTAAAATCTGTGAGTGGAGATAAAATACATTTATATTCATCAAATATCTATATTGTCAATTATTCAAGCGCTACAAAACTGTAGTAATATTTCGACAAAGCCACACTATCTGCCAATCGCATAAAAAAGATTTAAACAAAGAAAACATTAAAATGCCGTACTGTATTAAAACATGAAATTAGACAATGTGATTAAGAACATAGTTCTGTTCTGTACTTTTTGTAATCAAGTTTCTTTTAATCTTTTGAAACATATTTATGTCGGTGTCATCGTATGATTTTGACATAGATTTTTTTTTGCTTTGCTGAGAATAATGAGATTTTTTTTATCAAATAAGTTATACTATTTATCTGAATAAAAATGGAAAAGGAAATATGCTTACAAAGGTCTTGTTTTTTAATTTTTTATTTAAATTGTCAAAATGTAATGTTTAGTAGCATGACTCAAAATAATTCATAAACAATATCGGGTGAATTTCTAAACTGGTAAATTTGTCAATGATTTGGCTTGACATCTCCATTTCCAAAATATATGTATGTATGTTTTGGACTCCATAAAGTTAAAATTGAGATTTTATCAATTATCAATGTTCGATTTAAACATTAATAATCAAGAACATATGCAATATAAATACTTTTTCAGTTTTATTTTTTCACCATCGTTTTTTTAAGGAATGGCTCAATTTCTATTAGGTGTTGGAACGCAAAATCTATCTATAATTTTTTAATTCTATAAAACGAAATAATTACTAACCCGTTTAACAACGTAGTCATAGCTTTGTTTAGAGTCTTTTCTTTCAATTATTTTCTGCTAAAATTAAATTTATTATCAGGTTATCATTTAACAATACAAGAGTAAAGACCAATTTTCCATAAAATTACACTAACATGGTCAAATTTGGAAAAAAAAATATCATGACAATATCAATCAAATTTATATAGATACATGTATTGAATTAAAAGAGATTGAGAAATGAAAATATCAGGACTTTTTGTCCTTAGTCAATGATATAAGAGAAATAATTCGAAATGATTAAATACTCAATTGTACGGAAATTTAATATGACAATATCAGCCAATCAAGTTGCGAGTTACTCTAAATCAAGATAATGTAGTTAATGGTGTTTACCTTTGTTGGATCCTCTACATAACGTGTTGTCGCAATGTCGCGATTAACACATGGATTGCTTGACTTATTCAATACCTCAACATCTACCATCATCTGCAAAATATTTAATGCAAAATTCAACATTCTATGTGAATTTTCATAATGAAGAAATAGCAAATATGACCTTAGTCGCATTTTGGCACAATGTTTTGGAATTTTGGGTCATCAGTGCTCTTCAACTTTGTACTTGTTTGGCTTTCTTTACTATTTTGATCTAAGCGTCACTGGTGAGTCTTATGTCGACGAAAAGCATGTATGGTGTATTAAATTACAAGCCTGCTATATTTGATAACTTATAGCATGTCAACATGTCCTATTGTAATGTTTATTTTGTGTAATTCTCTGTCCGTAATGTTCTTGCATTTTATTTGTACTGTAGTTATGTCATGTAGTGTTCTCGTTTTAGTGTTATATTTAACATTACCATAAAAGCGCGAGGTTTGGCTAGCTGCAAAACCAGGTTCAACCCACCATTTTTCTTAAAATGTCCTGTACCAAATCAGGAAAATTGCAGTTGTTATCTTATAGTTCGTTTCTGTGTGTGTTGCATTGTCGTTTTTTTAGTGCACTTCAGTGTTTCTGTTGTTTTGTTGTTTTCCTCTTATTGCTTACTTTTACTGCAGGAAAAAAACTGCATTCCTATAATTTCAGTTACATAAAATGATATCAAAAGAAGCAAGAGAAATAATTATATGTAATTTCGATCAACTAAAACAATAACTTGTTGTTTTATATTGGTAGAAAAATATAGTTTACATTTGTCTAGGAAATAGGCTAAATATACCGACTGACTAGATCCACATGGTTATTATATGCCTATGTTGCAATAAACAAACAAAATATGTAAAAACAAGATGTGTCCACAGTACACGGATGCCCCACTCGCACTATCATTTTCTATGTTTAGCGGACCGTGAAATCGGGATAAAGACTCAAATGTGGAATTCAAATTAGAAATAAAATTAGAAAGATAATATCATAGGGAACATGTATACTAAGCTTCAAGTTGATTGGACTTCAACTTCATCAAAAACTACCTTGACCAAAAACTTTAACCTGAAACTTGCACTATCATTTTCTATGTTCAGTGGACCATGCAATTGCGGTCAAAACTCTAATTTTGCATTAAAATTAAAAACATCATATCATAGGGCACATGTGTACTAAGCTTTAAGTTGATTGGACGTCAACTTCATCAAAAACTACCTTGACCAAAAACTTTAACATGAAGCGGGAAGAACGGACGAACAGACGAACGAACGGACGGACGGACGAACGAACGAACGGACCAGAAAACATAATACCACTCTACTATCGTAGGTGGGGCATAAAAATATAGGTTAAGATCGTAAAGATTGTAAATTCAATTTTTCTGATTAACATTTAAATCTTTGACGACAAAAACGAAGCAATTTTAGTTTAATGACGATAAACGTGCGACCGTGACAGGTTATACACCAGCAATATAAACAAACATGACTAAACATTTTTCATAAACACCTCTTCAAACTACTTTTCTGCTGTATGCTAATACATTGTTCATCGTTTATATGTTGTTCTGATTATTTTCATTATAAACGCAAATAAAAAAAAAAACAGAAAAGAATTCTCTTTTTGATAAAAAAAAAAAAAAAAAAAATGATAGAGCGATCCTTTGTTTTTGCTGCTGTTGAAGTTCATATGTTAGTAATTGACAAGTTCAATGTTACCACCGATTATAAGTAACAATACAAATTTAAGCGCTAAATTGGGACCAACTGACATTAATTAAGTATGGTTAAAGGATTGATAACAATAAACTGGGAATACATAAATAACACGCATTAATCATTTGGATACTAGAATAAATCATATTTCGGCAGCAATTTTATTGCAATTTTGAAGCAATTGTATGATATCAATATTTCTTACATTTCATTAGTTCAGTTTGATGGTTCACAGAGGTTAGTTTATCTTTGCCATTCATTTGACATAACTATTTTTTTGTCATTATTAAATTAAATTACATTGTGCCTGTTGTTGAACACGAAAAACCTTTTTCTTTTATTATTTATTTGGAATGATAAAGCAATTTTTGGTTCAATACTGATATTCATACAAGTGTTACATACATTTAGGTTATACAACAACGATATACACATACAAGCCGAAACATTATTTAATCAATATCACCTACTACTAGTCCAATAATGGCGAGGCTAAAAATATGATAGTATAGTATGTATTTAAAAGAGAGGCGGAAAACAACTAAAGGATATTGAAACTCATTAGTCGAAAACAAGCGACGTCATGGTCAAAAAACAAATAACGGCGGAAATACTCGAAACGGTCTACAAAAGTAAACGACATTGAAATATAAAGATCGAGCAAAAAGGCAGATAACATTTTTAATCTACATATTTTATTAGGAACTGAAAATTTATAAAACAAAAATGGCATTCAATTAGTTTAACTTAATTCATAAGGAAAAGTAATGGAAACATAATTATTCTAATCGTGCTATTGCTGTGCATTTGATTAACATATACACTAGCAAAAAGTAAAAACACAAAAATACTGAACTCCGAGGAAAATTCAAAAAAGAAAGTCCCAAATCAAACGGCAAAATCAAAAGTTCAAACATATCAAACGAATGGATAACAACTTTCATATTCCTGACTTGGTACAGGCATTTTCTTATGTAGAAAATGGTGGGTTGAACCTGGTTTTATAGCTAGCTAAACCTCTCACTTGTATGACAGTCGCATCAAATTCCATTATATTGTCAACGATGCGTGAACAAAACAAACAGACACATTAGGTAAAAATGTCAAAAATAGGAGTCCAGCAGTCAACATTGTGTTATCATCTTGATCACTATAAAAACAATAAATGTAAATATTTAGCAAAATGACATGGTTATTGATATTGCATATAGTTTGATATTTTTTTTAGCAAGAAACAATAACTTCTGAGATCGAATCTTATACACTGGTCTAAACTACTCTTATTCTTTGCCTTTCTTTGGAGAGCGGAAAACGGCGGGATAGGAAAGAACCATGTGTAAAATAAACAAAATATAATTTTCAAACCTCAATAACGTCTTCTTCAATCACAATGTCATCTTTTGTTTTACTTCTACCGCGAACCTCTGCCTGCTGCAAAAAGGCCAATATAAACTCAAAATAGAAAAAAAACCGTTCGGTGTACAACAACTTAATGCATTTACAGACTGAAAATTCGAGAGCTGTGCAGATAATTAACAATATTTGTATTAGTCTTTTATCTTAATTAACAAGTTTGATGGCTTATGTGTATACGTAGTTGGAGAAAATCAACTTCATGAATCGATTGTTTACAAAATAATTGTATTGATCTACAAAATTCTATTTTTGTTGATACGAACCGCAGAAAAATTAAAATTCAAAAACAGAAAAACAACCAATCAGTACCCAAAATGAAATTGCTTTTGAAACAATGAAAACGAATGATGCAACAGAAGAACATCCAATACATTTAATCAAAGCAACAGGACTGAACCGATGTTCCTATCTGATTAATCGCTTTAAGGTCATACGATACAGTTTTGATTCCATATTCAAATTTTGCTGACAATTTCCAAAAAGGCTATTTTTGGCCTGATTCAATCAAATATGTAAAAAAATATATACCTTCATGTGCTACTTTTTGAGTAAAATGAGGTCCAAATTTTATATATTTGCTAAAAATTCGGATTTGTGGACGTATTTTTATTTCGACAGAAATACATAACTTTTTTGGTTTAAAAAGAAAAACACAAGCTGTTTTTTGTTAAATTATTTGTAAATTCTGTTTTATATGTATGTCCTTTAAATTTGTGCAATTTTTTTTTCAAATAACTCATATTTATCAAATGTTCACGGATGTAGGAAAAAAACGTAATTTTTTGCTGTATATTTATCAAATTAACAAAAAATTGCACTATTTACGTTTTCATGAAAATGGGCACACATAATCTTCTTACGTAATCAAACCAAATGGCATTTAGAAAAAGAGGGGTCCCTGAATTCATGTTCAAGTTAGATAAGTTTGAATGATAGGATTTGCCCGGATGTACTAGCAGGCAGTCATGCTTTTTTTGCTCCTGCAAAAACTCAAATTATCAGGATCTAGGCTAGCATATAAACTTACCAAATGGACTGAAGTCACAGATTCCAAGGATTTTATTTGAACGGTAAAAACTTTACAGATTTCTCAACATTAATGAAGAATATTTTTATCACTACAAGAGCATTGCTTACGTTGCTAACGTCGTCGGGTTGTTAGTGGCGATTGATTGTTCTCCATTTTTCTTTCAGCATTCAATTGCAAAAACAATATTTTTATTATATGTATTTTGAATCATAATGTCGGACTACAAAGAATTCGATACCAAAACTATATCTATATTGAACTCTGTACTTGCTGTCGTGGCAGACCTCCAGACACAATGCGGAAAGCTTGAGCGCGAAGTTACTAGGATATCGCAACTTGAGCGGAAATTAGATCTAATGGTAACACGAATAGAAAACGTAGAACAGAAGTGCGAAATTGTGTTTAACCGAAATAAAATGATCGAAGAAAAGGGAGAACAAATGGGTACGGTTGTGCATAAAATTATAGATCGCTGCAAAGAAAATATGTCTAAAATATCATTGTTAGAGGAAGCAGAAAATGTTAAAGAAAACACATTCGATATGAAATGCGTCAATGATCGATTGATAAATATTGAAAGCGATGTCGATGAGTTACAATGGAGATCAATGACTAACAATATCGTAATATCCGGAATAAAACAGGAGCCAAATGAGGATACAGAAAACATTGTAAGAGATTTTATCCGCAAAAATCTGGGAATAGGGGAAAATGTCAATTTCGTTTCTGTACATCGTTTTGGAAAACAAAGACAAAATATTCAAAGAATAATGACTAAATTTGTATCTTTGAAAGATAAACAATTAGTTATGAGGAACTGTCACAAATTAAAGGGGACACTTATTTCTGTCAGAGAACAATTTCCGGTAAAAATCGAAAAGAAGAGGAAAACACTATATCCTATATTAAAGCAGGCAAAGAAAGACCGAAAGAAAGCTATATTGATAAGAGATAAGCTGTTCATAGAAGGGGAATTATACGAACCAAGCGATGACAGTGAACCAATACACACGGATAACAAAGAAACGAAGAACAGAAACACTCAAAATATCGATGCAGATAAAAGTCCATTCATTAATTCAACGCAACCTAGTGATTTCTACCCATGGAATCGTCCGATACTACAACAACGGAAAAATCAGAAGAGGAACAGAATTGATTCTGACGAACCTTACTCGTAAAGCCTGGCCAATATTAAATCAATCCGAAGTGCATGAACTCTATTAATAATCTATTTAAAAAAATTTAACTCTACGCTAGTACTATCCTGAACTTACTTCACAAAAACTGAAAACCTCTTTTTCGATAAAAGGGTTGCGTTATTTTTTATTTGTAACATTTATTGACCAACGTATTATTTTGTATACTACATTTTGTTGCTCTTGTTGCACACAATGTGCCTGAGTGTATTAATAAACTTGTACTAAAAAACTTGTAAAAATTGGCCAAAAACTTAATCTTTTCCCGATAAGTCATAGTTTGACGTCGCGAAAATAACAATTTACGTTAGCAACGTTATTACCTCTCCTGCAACTGTATCGTATGCCCTTCAAGAAAAACCAAGGTAACAAACAAAGCATACTTCACAATTTGAAAAGAAATTAAATTGAAACGATATTGGATTTTCAATTTTTATACATATTTGAAATTTTAAAGTAGCAAACTGAAAATTAATCATATTAGTCCTTCGTAATATGTTATGTATTTGTTTGTCATCTAGTATTATCACATTAAAATAAGAATCCAGTTATTGACCGCTTTGTAATCCATGTTCGATATGCAAAAAGTCAACTTACATATTTTTTATCTTAATTTAAACATGATACATTTTCTATATGAATAATGAGTGATATATTAACAGGAAACAAATATGTTTTGACCCTACAGAATATCTTATCGCAAGACTTCGTTGGTCTGAATTAATAAACAATGACTGTTGTAAATCAAACACCTACACCTTGATAAACAAGTCATCAGGGTTTTCAAGTTCAAACACAGTATATCAATATAATATAATCTAAAATCTATAAAAAATTGGTTACCTCTCTTTGATCTATGTTATCTGTAGTACTCTCTGAATCACCCGACATGCATTTTGTGATTATTTTCGTCGAAATAGGAAAAGTATTACATCAACTGCAACAATTACTACAAACAAGACGATGCCAATCACTCCTATAATGAGCCATTGTGTTGATCCAGTTGTGATATCATTGTTAGTAGTTGATGTCGAAGCAGGTTGTGTATCATTTGACATTGTCATTCCTTTTAAAGTAATCGATATAAATTTGATGATGATAGTAATAGTAAAAAGTATTTGATTTTTATCTTTTTTTTATTTCATTATGTTAGTCCTGTCTTGTTTTGATTTTTTAATCGATTTGTGCTACATGTCGGTCTACTTTTTTCATTCACAAGACTATCTAAAAACTTTTCTACTAGAATTGCATGTACAGAGTAAAGATAAAATAGGTAATCGATACATATTCTAGTTTAAAGTTTCTTATCAGTTTTTTTAACATAATAAAGTTCTGCCTTTGTAGGATCTTCAAGAGGTATATTCTTTGTATATCTTTTTCTGCTTAAAACTAATTTGAAATTCAGATTTTATATTATATCGTTTTACTCATAAATTATATATATTGATATCGAAAATTTCATCGTATTTTTTTATTACTACTGGTGTACTCTTTCAAATTTTATACTATTAAGTATTCTGAGAAATAAACAAAAAATACAAAATTGAATTTCCGAGTAATCAATTGATAATCAAAGTTCGAAGTAAAAACATCAAGACAAGAACGTAAATAATTAAAAACAACATACTTATTAAACTTTTAATTCCTGTGTTCAATTTTACATAGTGTTTTAGAGATGCTGTATATTTAATGAATGTACAAAACAGACGAAACCAATGAGCTAATACGGAAAACAATAATAAAACAATACAATTAGAAAATGTATTAATAATGTACAAAAAACAACTTCATTTTTATAGGTCTCTATTACTTACTAATTTGTTTTAAAAACTATATGCACTGCCAATATAAGATAGAAATGCATTGCTTGGTTGGTTGATTGGTTCAGTGTGTGCTTCTTTGATGACTATTGGATATAACGAGACGGTTGGTTTTTATGGAAGGGGACAGCCGGAGTGGCTGGAAGGACTAAAACACTCCTGTGACGTGAGCGCTTCGAACTCAAAACCTCAGTTATAATAAATCATGTTATGCCTATAAGAAAAAAATTCAAGGTTGTCAAACCTTGCTTTTAAAAATGAATAAAACTATAGGTTTTAAAATTCATTTTAAAAAATTGGTTCATTATCCCATGTTTTGTAGACAGCAATCCAATATAGAAAACCTTTCGCCAGTCGTAATATAACAATAGTGAATAAAGATGGAAATATTTGATCTTCCAATACATTCAGTAATGTTTTCATCAATACAATTAGCACATGTTCACTTTTCATATTGAAACATTTAGATTCAACCTAAAACGTAGCAGTTTTTCATGATCGTTGATTGTTTAAACTAATTGCAAGTTGTAATCTATTCAACTAAATACTGTCATATAATAACACGTAAGCAAATAAACTCATTCCTTTTTTCATTATTATATTCAGTAATTTAATTCCCCTACAAATCACTTTTATTATCTATTTAGTCAACTAGATAGACGCATTTGTAAATATGTATAAGTGCAGTGTATTTAATATTAATTCATTGTTGCAACCTATGTCACCTATTATTAAGAAAACAAAATAATGTGATATATATCAACTAATATTAATTATGATAAGAGTCACAGATTGATACCAAAAGTGGTGTGGATCAATTTATCTACTTTAGAACATCAAATTGTGATGAAATTGTAAACATCCTTAATTTCATATTTTTATCATATTAGGTAAAAGTCTTACAGAAGGAAGTACAATTTGAGAAATTTAGCTCTTTTGACAAAATCTATTACAGTCACATGGATTTTGCTTTTATAAATTTAGAACACCAATTGAAAGTTTTCGATTCATCATAAAATATCCAAGTTCAAGCTAAACTTACTTGGTGGTACAATTATTGATTACACTGAATAGAAAAAATTAAAAGTAATAGTTCGGTTATTTTATATGCTAATAAATGAAAAGTGCTCTTTTTTTTGGTTTGCAATCATATATTTAAAGCCAGTTTAATTCTGATGGAATTAAAAAAAAAACATTGCATAACATGATAACAAAACAAAGAAGTTTAATATGACGCATTACTTTTCATTGGTCGACATTTTACAACAGTTTAAAATACAACATATTTAACTTAACGTGCTCTTCGCGATAAAATTTAAAACAATGCATAAAAACAAGCTAAGCAATGGTTTTTACTAAAAATGTCATGATTGAAGCATAACAAATGTTATTTAAAAAATCGTAATTGTTTAGTGTAAATCATGCGAACATTTCAAGATTGTTTCGCTTTATACAAGGTATGCTGCAATCAACGTTTGTACACCTCGATCAAATTTAAAAAAAAAAAGATTTCAAGTATTAAATATATGTTCAATGTATATAAAGTGCGAATCCAGTTTGTTCGTTTTCACTGTTATATGCGAGTATGTCTATTGTAGAATAAAGGATGACGGGGAAAATTGCGTTTGTTTACTTTTTAAAAGTACTAAATAATTAATTTAAATCTATGTTTTAACACAATTTAATAAGATTATAACTTTATAATGTATAATCACAAGATTAGAGTCCCAAAAAGTGTAGTTAAAGCAGCTGAATCCATAATATTGTTGACTGGATGCTATTCATTTTAACTATAGATGCGATGAATTATCACTGAAAGTGCAATCATTTCTGATGTGGAAATTTTGGAGGTGCGATGAATTTTCATTATTATTTTATATGATAGATCGGCATGCAACAACTGAAAATAGTGTTAAAAATGACTTTAATACTGATGATATTTACAATGCAAGCTGGTCGAAGATTCTCACTTGAATATACACGGGTATAAGCAACTTATGGTTGATTTCGGACATTGTGAACTGTTCATCGATATTTTTCTGTACTTTGTTTTATGTTTTTTTTCCGTCATAGTTCTGTACCTTTCGTAAGTAAAACACCGAGAACATAGTTAACGATTTATGAGAAATTCAAACACATATTAAGGTGACTCGATTGTTGCTCCAACTTTCTTAACTGTATAAGATGTAAATAAAATTGCATTATAAAAAAATAATTGTGAATTATGAAGCCATCTAGAGGTCAAGCGGTTGTTGCTATTAATATATGGATATTTTCAGTGGCGGATCTAGAAATTTTCATAAGAGGGGGGCCGTCACGCTTCAGTGATTCCCTATATAACCAACCAAAATTTTTCTGAAAAAGGGGTGACCCGGGCACCCTGCCAACCCGTAAATCCGTCTCTGATTTTTAGAAAAAAGTTTGTTACTGGTAAATGTGGAACGATTTATTTTCCCTCCCCCCCCCAAAAAAAAACAATTGAGTCATAGTATACTTAGAGCTAAGCTTTTTTTTACTTGAAATGGCACATTAGTTTATATGAAAACAGATTTATTTTTGCAAAAAGAACTATATTAATATTTTATTGAAGAAAATGAGTATATGTCTAATTTTCAAAATTTTATCGGGGGAAAAAAGGGGGGGCATGAACCAAAACCCTCCTAGCAGGTTCGGATCACTATGTGAAAAAAACATATTTGTTTCTTTGCCTGGAATAAATTACAAGTTACTTTGCCTGGAAAAAATTACAAGTTACTTTGGCTCAATGTAAAAAAAAATTGTCTCTAAAAAAAAATCCAAAGCCCCCAACCAAATCACAACCCCCCCCCCCCCCCCCCCCCCCAGAGGCTGATTCAGGAATTTGGAAAGGGGGCGTAATATAATTTTTTTTTTCATTTTTTTGGCGTAAGAACATAAGATAAGTGTAAAATGCGTTTTAGTTAAAGAGTGGGGGTTGGACATTTTTGGTGTCGTATTCTCTACATTAAATGATCGCATGGATTCAAAGCTATGTACAAAACTATATTATCGATGTGGGATTTGTCAGTAATAAATGGACATGGAAAATTCTCGTTTGTTGTATGGTTAGTTGGCATAACATCACAGATTTCTTGTTGTACACAAGATATACTGCTATTCAATGAAATTTACAATACGACCTACATGCAGAAAGACAAACAAGCAATTTTTATCCAAATGTTTGGTTGGAAAGTTTCACCAACAAGGGAAGTGAGGGTTCCAAATCAACCAAATGCTACGAATTAGTCGGAAATTACAATGAAGTTGTGAATGACGATCGGCACATGGAGACATATAAGCCACACCCAGCAGGCAGGTTGCAGCCGGACCTTGAAAAAATTATTCAGTATATCAGTTCGGCGAAACAGACATTCCGGTCAGATATGGGACTCACATGCACCCCACCTTAAAAAAAAAATACGCCCGGTTTTTTCCATCATGTTTAATGCTAAATAATTCTGTTGAAAACATTTTTTTCTAATACCAAATAAATATCCAAGATTGTCATTTTTAATCCAGATACGGCCCTAATTTTTAAGGCAAAAATCAGGGTCAGAATATTTTCTCTAAACTATCTCAGACTGTCCCCTCAAATCAAACGGTCCATACCTAAGACTTTAAATCTATATCTAGAGGTTACTGATTGGGGATCACTATGTTTTCAATGGGCTGTAGCGTGTGGGGTTAAACATGTTCGTTGGTAAATAATATTACTGTGGAACTTTTTTTTCACGAGAGTGTCTTGGAGTATTACTTTCTGTTGGGTGGAATTTTGAAATAGAAGTCAATTCGTTATAGCTCAATACTTTATCGCTTTGAAGGCGTCATGCTTGTCATCCTTAGCATAATATCTTTATCAGTAAAGAATTGTCTCATGAAACTAAATACACGGCGAATTCTAGTCTAATTAATCATTTTACAATAAAAGAGTGTAAGCAAAAGGGATCCGCCACTGCCCACCCCAACCGAAAAATCAAATGGTTGCTGCCTTTGCTGTCCAAGATATATGTGTACAATATTGATGGTGTGTCATAGGAATGGATATATTTAATCCTACATATAGATCTAGGTCTGAACAAATTATCAGAGAATATAGAATTGACAATATAAGCAATAAATGCCATTTTTACGGAATTTATTGATATATTACCTCAGACTTTTACTCACAAAATATGCATATATACTCAATCCTTCTGACTTCATAAATTATGTTAGAGAGTCGGCTAAATTTCGACTTTTTATGATGCATCGCATATACAACAGTAAAGAATTGCTCTACAGTGAAAATGAAAGTCTGGTATCATTATTCAACAGTAAACATAAATCGCATCACAAAAACAACAAAGTGGAATTTGATTCAATAGCAACAAGCTGAACAACAAAACCTGTTTTAAGTTATACTACATTATTAATCATGTTAAAAGGTACATTTTTCTACAAATAAAACTTGACTGCTACTTTTAAAACTCTTGCACGCTCTGTTCGTGAACTATTCTTAATATTTATCTATCTGTGTATCAATTTTACACCTGGATGGCTGTAGGCGCGATTAAAACCTGTCCGCATGAAATACATTTATCATGAAATTATAAAAACAGTACATATTGTATATTAATTCTTATTTTATTCAAAAATCGTGAATTTGTTGTCTGTTTTTTTTTTATCATTCTACATAAAAAAAATCATCACGGATACAGTGAAAATGATATTTCAGGATTCGCACATTACATACACTGATGATAATTTCCTTAATATTACACTCTTATCTATATCCTTTTATCAACCGATGTTACCTCAGTATGCAAAATCTTTACAATATCACTGTTGTATTTGTTTTAAAATTTCAAGATACAAATATTGTTTCATTTAAATGTGCTCATTATGATAAGTGATAAATGTACAACTTTTTATATTTTAAAAGATTTGAAAATTCTGATTTCAGTGTTTCAATAAAATAATTTCATTTGTCATTTTGTAGTCAACATTTCGAGGTAAATGTATTTAAACTCTATTAAAGGACATGTTTACGAATACAACATTTTATATTGAAAAAATAACTCACCTGATCATTTAAAACCTTTGCCTTCTGAATAAAGGTTTGGTAAGCATTTAAAGTGAATGCTGATATATTGTCAAACAGAAGATGCATTTATTATTAATATTGAAAAGGTTGTTGACTAAGAAAAACAGTTTTATTTGAATATCAAAGCTTTTCCCGTTAAAAAGATACCAACAAACATATGTTGACGAATAGCAGTGACCTTAAACTAGTTATTAACATACAATGTTACTTATATAGTGATATAAAAAATACTGCTATTATATTGTAAAAGTATCGCGTTCATATTAGAATTTTATAACATTTGTTTTTATAATGTACACAAGAAAAATACAGCACTGAAAATTTTACACAGACATGAAACTAACTATTAAATATATATTTAAACTTAAGTGTTGTTTATTAGAAAAACGTGTTTTAAAGTTGGTATTTTCTCAACAAAACATATTTTTCATTGCCGAACATGACTTTTTTTCGCATTGAATGACTACATATTTGCAAATCCATATACGACAATATCGCTTTTTCATATAAGAACCGTTTTTATAGATTCGCTCCTTTCATAGACTGATGAGGATGGTATAAATAAACTTACATTCATGGTCAAAATGCATGGAGGCCGGTAAGGGCCATTTCGCATTTTCTTCCTTTATAATCTACAAGGCAAAACGTGAAAACGCCAAATTGCGAAGTGGAAAAGAAATAAATGTTTTGACTTGTTTTATTCTATAGGAATAAAGTACTTAATTGGTCATTAAATTAAAGAAACAGTTATAATCATCACACACCATTTATAAATACAATAACTCAACATGAACAAAATCCGATTGATTGCAAATACATTTCATTTTGTAAACTTCTAGCTACTTGTAATGTTCAGGAAAAATCATCGTACTAAATATATATTTTCACACAGTGGTACGCTTTAGTAATCGCTTGAAATCTATTTTTTTTTGTCGTTGCTAGAAGATTTTATCGATGTCAATCATAAGTTGTTGTGAACTTACATTATTTAAAAAAAAAAATGTAAATGAAGTAAAATAGTTTTTGAATAATTATCAAAATGTTGTTTTAGTTTCTCTCAAATATATATACGATACACAGAACTTACAGTGTTATTTATGTATTAAATGCATGAATTTGTGAAGTCTGAATCAATGCACATTAGTATTATTTGCAATATTGAAATAGGTCCTTATTACATTGTAAGCACAAGTGATAGATGCTGTATATTATTTGACGATAGTTTATTTGATGGATGTGTATCATACGGAAGCGTATTAGACCCATCCTTTGAAAAAAACAAATTGTCGACCTTAATCGTGGAATTTCCAAAGTTAATCTTGGAATTACCACATTTCATCTTAGAATTTCCACATTTCAACTTTGAATTTCCACATTTCATCTTGGAGTTTCGAAATCTATTCTTGGAATTTAAAAATGTTCATCAAGGAATTATAAACTCTATGAACTTTGATCTTGAACTTACCAACTTTAATCTTGGAATTATAAGGAGAAAAACCGAAAAGCTACAAACAAGAACATCTTTGCAGTCAATATTCTTCAAAATAGTTCATGAAAGATACCATGCATACGATTTTCAACGCAAGACGCAGTTTACAACAGACTATTCAGTGACGCTCGAATCAAAGAAGAAAGAAAAATGGCAAAAAAAAAAAATTGAAGAGCATATTCAGGATCCCAAATTCCAAAATATGTGCAATCCTGGGGTAGGTAATCCTTATTACTTAAATCATTTCAATTGTGTTCGCGGTTTAATTATGAGAACATAAATAAATTTATGTCTTTAGATACAGATGTAAAGAGATGGGGAATGAGTACCAAAGAGACAGCATTCAATCCAAGCCACAATTTGTAAAAGTAAACCATTATAGGTCAAAGTACCGCCTTCAACACGGAGCCTTGACTCGCACCGAACAGCAAACTATAATAGGCACCAAAAATGACAAATGTAAAACCATTCAAACAGAAAAACCAACGGTATAATATATATGAAAACGAGAAAAGAGAAACACTTATGGAGCACATCAACAAATTGAACGACAATCACTGAACACTACACAGAAGTGCTGACTACTGGGCTGTTGATACCCTTGTGGAAGAAAATGACCAGTAACGTGTACTCATTCAACGAACATAGATTAATAACTGATGTTAGTAAATTCAAACAGCCTTTAAAATTATATAGCTTCAATTGCTCATGTACCACCTCGTTTTACCAGATATCATTGCATTATTGAATGTCGCACATATGTATCTACTGTTGCAATTTTATTTGAACTTTGAAGATATTCATTCTGTTTTAACCGATACTCTAACGATCTCATTTTCCTCCCTCTGAAGGGCATATCAACTCGAATAGAAGGTGTAAATTAAAGGCTGTTTTATCTAAAATTTATTATTGCAATTGTTTATCGGAAACACATCTATTATCTTGGGCTACCAGTTACCCCAAAATTATACTCTATTATGCTAACCATTTAAACTTATTAGTTGAACTTACCTCATTACTCAATGACATTCTTGGTTGTATTAATGTTTATTGAATTTATAACGTTGCATTCGTTAAGTAAGTAAATGACATCACATATATAAATAGAGGCATACTTATAACGGCTAAGGGTTTGCCAGACATTCGTCTATTCATAACGCCCACTGATTGAGTTTTTTTAACAATCGGCGTTAAAAATTATTTACAAATTAAAAATTTCACTAAACCAATGAAAGAAGCTTTTTTAAAATATGACAAAGTGATAAAACTTTTAGATTGATGAACATCATGGTCATTCACCAGTTATCAGATTCTTCATATCATATTTTTTTCCACTTATATTTTCCGCTGTAACTATAACAATCGACATTTATTTGATTACTTTAAAGCATACTACTTTTACTAGTATAATGTTTACGTGGGAAATATTTTCTCGTTCTTTTTTTAAGAATGTTTTTATTAGTACATATTTGCTATGAATAAATAGAAATAATAAATATTGCCCATAAAAATTTCGACCTTTAAAACCAAAGAAACAAATAAAATACTTGTAAACAGAATAATCAAAACTTTTCATGAAAAAAATACAATCATGGGTTTAGTACAATTACTGTATTGTTCCTGTTGTTATCTGTTAAAACAGATTAACTCACATTCCTTTTTACACACAGGTGTCTCTTTGTCGAATTTATTCCAAACAAAGGCATTGAAGTACATGTAGATGTAGATGAAGTCAAAGTATGCCTATATCTGAACATAAAAAGTCCATTTGTTTTTTTTTATTGGCAAGATTTACCTGCCTTACAAAAACATGTTTCTGCACTGTCGATCAACTGTTAGATTACTCAATATTATTGGTCTATATATATCCATGTAAAAATCTTACAGCCGAATAAAACTCTTTCTTAATCACATCTAAAAAACTAAATATTTTTTCTATTAACGAAAGCTTTTTAAGACCCGGTGTTGGGATACTCGATTTTATAAAGAAAAATCGTAAGACAGAAGTGTCGAATTCACAGTAATGGCTATATATTTTGGAACGATACACAATTTTGTTTTTCAATCCAGTGAGATGCGTACATTTTTTATATGACTTTTGGAAGTCGAGCTTTTCACAACATCATCATTCATTTACACATTTTGTTTTATTGTCGCGATAAATCATGGTATTCCTCTGATTTCGAGTCTTATTCTCGTTATAAAGAAGATCTTAAAAACAAGTCTCTGCATCAAAGCAATTTTCTACAGTAAGTCAAAGGTTGGTAATATTATCATCGCTATTTTACGAAAATTTTCTTTGATCTTACTGACTGATGATTTCCTTTCTCAGCCAAGTAGAGTGATATGAAAAAATATTGCTAGAAACTAAGGGCGCACGTGGCGTTGTCAATGAAAATAACAACATCGTCATAGGTAAAATAGTGATGAACAGATTATCATTGGTCACTCAACTCGATTGCTTTTCTCACTTTCGCCGTACCGGCTGAAGCAAACAAAATCAATCTCGTTGAGATGACCAAGGATAATCTCTAAATATCGGATGAGATTTCTGATCGGTGTTATTATGAAAAAAGAGACAAAAGAACTCAAAAAGTAGGCATAATAAAAAAACAACACCATTGACAAAACAAGGAAAAGATAACTAACAACGGCAAAACATTACACAGAAAATTTTAAATTTAAAAACGCAAATCCAACTAAAGCAAGGAGTCAGCTCATGTGCTGTAGAAAAAACACCTTAGTGCTGCTCCTACAACAACAAATTATGTGATATATAGACGCATGCGTTTATGTAACAAACGAGCAAAAGATGAAATTTTTAAGTGCAAATTGCTCAAATTAGGATGCAGTTACATGACTCACTTCCTTAGGGATTAGTTGATATGACTAACTTCGTTGGCGGAAAAAATAATATTCCTCCGGTGAACATGAAAGCTGATGTTCCCAAAGGAAGAGTCCAATTCATCTATCTTCATAAGATAGTAGGTAAAAAAAATACAGATTTCTTATCAAACCATACGAACATGGTCCGATATGCATGCAATATTTGCCAACAGACGTTTATCCATCGTCATCTTAGGTTCAGCTATTCTAGGATAGGTCACAGTTGATATCGTGGATTCAGAAAAAAATATTTGTTTTTAAAAATTACGACATTGAATGACAGAAAAGGATGACAACAACCCATATGGGTAGGCTACGTAAAATGTACTTGATCACACCTTGGTATTAATGTACATCAACTTTTAATAGAATAATGTAAGTGTTAATGGGTTTATATATAAATATATATATATATATATAAAAGCCTAAAAAGTGTACACAACAACACTAAATACAAAAAAAGGTAATTTTAAATGTAATTATTTATAAATAATTCGGATAACAGATATCCTTCCTCAGTTAGATTCTGATGTTAAAGGAATCATCTTTAAGTCTTCTTAAATTAAACCATTACAATCTTGAAATTTATACAATAGAAAAGTCAAACCGAACATCAGGAAATACAGCAACTGGGCGTCATAGGTCAAACGATGACGTCATTCAAATTATGACGTCGCACCAGGTATGCGATACGGGTTTTACTATGCGATACGGGGTATGCGATACGGGTTTAGCTATGCGATACGGGATATGCGAAACAGGGTATGTGATACAGACTGGAAAAAAGAACCTTTATTAGATGCGCAAAATTGCTGTATTTTGTACTAAATATATGATAAATTTGTATATATAGAGAATAATACATGGCAAACCCGTATCATATGACATATCTTCCCGATATACCAATATCAGCCCGAGGGCCTTTAGACCCGAGGGATGATATTGGTCGAAGGTGATACAGCATGTGATACAGATTTTGCCATGTTTTATACGCTTTATCATATACTTCAACAGGAGAGTATATATGAACTGCTTTCTGATCTCTAGCACCTTGGTTACCTTCAGTTCCACTTTTGTCTTGTTTTAAAAGCCTTAATAGAACTGCTCAATAACTCATCCGAAGCACCTGAGTTACCTTACAATTTGCGTGCTGTTTTTTTTTTTAAATATTCTATTTCTTGTATTTTTTTGTGTGCTTTGTATGGCATTTCATTGAGTCCCTTTTTATAGTTGCATTTCGTGAGCCAGAAAATATGAAAACTCGACGTTTGTGACGTCACATGCCAAACAATGACGTCATTCAATAAATTGCGTCACGCCCGAATGACCGTTCATTTACGACCCGTTTTGAGGGAAAATAGTTCTTGAGAAAATTGCTTAAATTAAAAAGGACTTCATTTTAAAAATGAAAAAAAAAAATGAGTAGGGGTATGATAAAGGGTAAAGGTGTGATAAAGGGTATGATAAAGGGTGCGCATCAAAGCTCCGCAATATGTATTTAACAGCAGGCTATTTATCAAATATTCAAAACTACTGTATTTCCTACTAAATATAAGATAAATATATTTATATATACATATAGGCGTAAAAAAATTCACATGTGCAGATATATATATTCACAAAATAAATAGTAAAATAAATAAAGTTAACAGTTAAATCGATTTCGACCTTCAATTGGGACTTTGCATGATTACTGAATTAGCGTCGTTATGAGCGACGTCAGTAAGGAGGCTTGTGATTTTCATTTGTTCTTAATGAACGCACACCCGTTAAAAAAGGCTATTCCCGGTCTGCCCAATATGATGTTCGTGTACAAATTGGATCTTATTATTAATTTATGACCAAACAGAAAACAACAAACTTAAGGAAAAAATGGTATACTGCAAACATGAGGTGCAAATATTTGTACACCTTATCTGGATTTAGACAAATAATGTCTCTTCAGTGATTTTAGGAATCTAAACGGTAGTTGGAAGGCCATATCATTCATATACATGTAGGCTAGAATATGAACCAACTGTGTTAGAACTTTTTTTTATGCTGACAAAGTTTTGTCTCCCGACAGGATTTGAACTCACATGATGACTTCAGCATCAATCGTTTAGATATGTTTGAGCTTTTGCTTTTTCCAATTGATTTGGGACTTTCCGTTTAGAATTTTTCTCGGAGTTCGGAATAATGGTTAATTTACTGTTTAGCCTAAGCTAAAGTCCAGGGGTCGATTTCACAAAAAAACTTACGAAAAAGATTGGTCGTAAGTCATGCACAATTCAGTATACTTACGACCAATCTTAGTCGTAAGTGTCTTTGTGAAATCGACTCCTGCTTTTTAGACCACTCGAACACATTCACTATGTAATATAGCTTCAATAGTCGTAGTGTTACATAATCACGTTTAAAGAACTGAGACAACAGATATCAACACAAATAACCAAAAACATGCACCTTTTTCATGTAAATATATATAGACATTTACTGTTTAGTGTCTTTAAATATAAGCTGTAGTGTACGAGGCTAAGAAACAGGTGTAATGCGAGCTTTAGCGAGCTATTACTCCGGTTTCGAGCCGAGGGATATTTAAAGACTCTAAACAGTTATTGTCTTTATCCTGCAATTAATTCTGTATATTGTTTGTGCTTTGAAAGACAGAAAAACTCACATTTTTTGCATTTATTTTCGATTTAAAATCCTTTGAGGCCCGCTTAGTAATAATAAAATCACAAATTCAGCTGAAGACGGATTCTCAAAAAAGAATCTTGAATGGTCAACAATAATACATTGCTCAAGGTGAATAATTATATATTTTAACTTAACAACTAATTTCAACAGTAAAAAAACAAATAACAAAACATTGTCTAATTTGAAACAGTAGTGTACGAGTTGTTCTACTCTTCAGAATTTTGAACTGAACTTGACACTCACTTAACATGCATGCCGAAATTGACATCGTTGATTTTGTTACACATGTAACGTAACGGTACCCAAATTGCACCTATTTAGCAAAAATAGCAGCGGACATCTTACAAGATTTCCTAGAGTCTACACAATTTATGATTTGATACTATGCACATCTTTCAACAGAGGTGAAAATATTTAGATATGCACAAAACGTTCACAGTATTTATCAATAGATGAAGTGTTTACTGAAAGAGCAAAATGTACTGAAACGTCGCCATGCGACGTCATCAAAACGTCATCTTTTTAAAATGATCAAATACAATATGTTACAATTACCCATTTAAAAAAAAAAATGAAGAGTAAGCATGGACTTATGTCCAATTGTTCAAAATATTTGAAGAAATTAAACAAAAGCTCTGTTTATATTTGACTTTTGACGATGCGAATTTAAGCATAGATGCAATTTGGGTATTCCTCATTTCAGAATCATTGATGGTTTCGAGGTCAGTTTAGACCATTTTTTCTATGATTCCATATGGATTAAATATCGAATTGGTATACCTATATAATACAGAAGGATACGGCTACAAAACAAACACAGAATGGACATTATTGTCTTTATCATAAAAAAAACGTAGGTAAAAAAACTGTCAAAATAGGTGAAATTTGGGTACCCTCACGTTACACATTCAAGTTAATTTTGAAATCGATGATTGTCGTCGTATAAAATACAACTGTTTATGTGTTTTATTGGGTTGATTCTTATTGCTCTAAAGAAATGTTTTAAAACAAATAGAACGTATAAAAGTAATCGTTAGTTTGCATAAGGTCAAACAATACGTCATTGGAATGCGACTGCAATACACATTCTGAGGTCACGCAGGTGCATACAAACGTAGTCCGGAGCATTCAAGTGATATATGTATAGTATACAGATACAGCATAGCGCTATCTGTGGGGCTGTATCTGTATAGTAAGACACCCAATTGCAGGATAAAGGATATTATACGGAGCTATATACTCCCCGTTTGAATTTATAACTGTTTTATTTTTACATTTGCATTTATATTTATAGCGGTAAACATCCCCCATAACAGTTCCACAATTTTTCTAATCTAGCTAAATTTCTCGCAGTTCTTATTTCGTTGGAATTAAAGAGGAGCGGAATATACCTTAGTAAAGTAGCCTTCATTTACACATATTTCACTTATAACACTGCACTATATTAAAGTAATGGTACAAAACAGATTTCTTTTATATTTCATTGAATAAAATCAAATACGAAAAGTTGTTCATATTAAAGAATAATATTGGAATAAGGTAAACATTATATTTACATACGTGTATACATATTTTGATTAAAAAAAGATTGAACACTAAAGTTATACTTAAATTAATACGATTCATTATTTTGGAAATTCCTATGTATTTTAGTTGAAAGGCGGAGTTTTACTTTTAACTTATGTGTTTACAAATCAGATTAAAAAAAAGAAGGTTGAAGCATTGTTCAAAGCTTTTGTTATTAATAATGAACGAAAGTGACAGGAAAAAACAGTCTGAACTTTAACATCCGTTAAAACATTTCCTTTTGCGTCACTGTCAATTTCTAATCAATAACGTGATAACAATTTGATTTTAAGATATGTTCTTGTTATAGTTTCCGTGATCTAAATACATGTTATTAAGTAATATTAAGGTACAAGTATAATAACCAAAAAAAAAAGCGAGTTCCAAGAAAAATTCAAAATGGAAATTCCGATAAGATTTCCTCAGCGTTTTTCGTGCTTTGAAACGAAGGTTTTGAATTCGTCAATTACTTGTACATTTATTTGAGTATATTTTACAAATTGTTTACAGATTATGAATTGGCTCGCAAAATTAAGCTATCCAGTAAAACTCATGAAATGCATGGTGGGATCGTGGATTTTTCGATCTAAGTTTGGAAGAATATGCTTAAATTAAAACCAATGAATCGGTATAATGGCTAACCGTATCCATTCCTAGAGTACTATCCACCTGTAGTATATACGTACCTGTCTATGTACTGGTACGATTTAAAGGATGCATTCTTATTGTGTCGGGTATAAACAGAATAACAGTACCGTCTAGGGTCAACTTTTCATAAGAGTTACGAACTTATTTTTACACAATATTATGCTTTACTTTTCTCCTGTTTTATGTTTATTTCCCCCTGTTTCTTGTCATCAGGTTATTGTTGTCTTAGAAGATTCGTACAGTTCTGTTTCATTTTGATTTCCTTTAATTTGGTAAAATTTAGTGAAACTTCATATAATCTACGAAGAAAGATTGATCTCCTTTAATTGTATTATGAATTTAAAGAAAACGACTCTTTCTTAGAGCGCAAAGTTTCATGAAGAATATTAGACTATTACACTTAAACTTGGAATGTTTGTTTCACAGATGATAGTGGATATATTCCTTATGTCGTTGTGTCCTCTTTTTTCGTGTTGCTCAGTCTTAAGTCTCCTATGCTGTGGGTTCTGTGCGGTTGCTTGTCTCTTATGTTTTTGGTCATTTTAACAAGGCGTGGTCAGTTTAGTTTACCTATGAGTTTGAATGACCCTCTGGCATTTTTCACCGCTCTTATCTAAACACAGATTATTTTGATAA
Source organism: Mytilus edulis (assembly GCA_019925275.1). Classification (NCBI taxonomy): domain Eukaryota; kingdom Metazoa; phylum Mollusca; class Bivalvia; order Mytilida; family Mytilidae; genus Mytilus; species Mytilus edulis. The sequence continues at coordinate 56,327,095 of CM034361.1, forward strand.
TTTATATGTGGTGTCTGTAGAAAAATTCTATTTATAATTTATAATTTTGTTCTTCAAACTAGTTAAAACACGCAAAGGAAAGGAGATGATGGGTTATCTGGGTATAACCAGACGGTTTTTAACAATGACAGGTGTAAATATTGAAACAATATATCCATATATTGGTACCTATCGCAAGTCAAGATACTCTTAAAACTGTTTTTATGTATTTGTGTGCTGATTACGAAGCCTTAATTTTTCAAAGTGTTTTATCACAAGAATTGACAGACTTGAATGTGTCATGGTCTGTGTTTCATCAAATGTGGTTGAAGTGCAAAGAGCAAATTTAATCCAACTGATGTAAAACACAATCCTGGAACACGAATTACAGAGCCTGTCAACCAAACATCATAAAAAAGGATAACAATGAATTGTACAGTTCAAGTCTTAAGGAATTTTCAGATAACTCAGTAGAATTTATTTTTGTTATTAAAACTCGTAAAATGCCAGTGTTAAAAACACTAATATTTCAATAAGTCAGTTGTTTGTATTATATCTTCTATAAAATAAGTTCAGACATTTTATTAAATGCCTTCCCTAAATATACCTAAATCATGCTGGCGTGTTTTTAACCCCCCGTTGATAAGAGTTTCTGACAATAATATGCAATATTATTGAACATTTGATCAACATAAAAATGCTTAGATGATTGTTAAAAACTGCATTTAGATGACGCGTTTGTAGATGTAAATATTCTCATCATAGATACCTAGACTTCAAAAATATTGTCCGCCAGCCGCGTATTTCGAAGTTAAAAAGGCCGGAAGTTGAAGACAATCTAGGACCCTATGTAAATTATTATCAGTCATAATAATGCACTGAAATTGTCTAACACATCGTAACTGTTACATGCTATAATACTTGGAAATTTTCTCTTAAAAAGATGTTGTGTCCAGGATTACTTTGAAGCGGACGATATAAAGGCGACATTTAAGGGCATACGATACAATTTTGATCCCATATTGAAATTTTCATGAAGATTTGCATGTAGGCTAACTTTTACCTGATTAAATCAAATATGTTATAAAAAATATACCTTCATGCGCTACCTTTATGAGTAAATTGAGATTCACATTTCAGATATTTCCTCAAAATACGCATTTGTGGAAGTATTTTTTCTTTCGATAGAAATACATAACTTTTGTTTTTGTTTTTAAAGATAAACACGAGATGTTTTTGTTTTTTTAAATTATTTGTAATTTATGTGTTATATAACCAATTTTATTTGCTTATTGAAAATTAAGCGGAATAAAATAATTTAAGACAGCAGAGAAGATAATTCTGTTTTAATTGGTTATTACTAACCGACTTAAATAAAAGAGTGAGCTATTAATACTGTAAATGTATGATGTCTCTAGTCTGGTCAAAGGGTCAGAGTGTCCTACTTAATTAAACGATAAATTGTTCAAATTAGATAACATGTTAAATTTCTCTGCACGTGAAAACATGTTATCTAATTTCAACAATTTATCGTTTAATTAAGTAGGACACTCTGACCCTTTGACCAGACTAGAGACATCATACATTTACAGTATTAATAGCTCACTCTTTTATTTAAGTCGGTTAGTAATAACCAATTAAAACAGAATTATCTTCTCTGCTGTCTTAAATTATTTTATTCCGCTTAATTTTCAATTAGCAAATAAAATTGGTTTTAAGACAGACAGCTAGATACCAGAAACATACTATGTATACACATGCCAGAGTCTGAGCTTGATTTGCTATATGATATAAAAACTAAACTGACGAAAAAAGGTCATTTATTCAAAATCATAAAATGCAAAAAATACATTTTGCAAATAAAACATTTGACATAAAAGTTCATATTTAATATGAAATAATAATACATAATTAATACGAAAATAATTTAACAGAAGCTTTATTATAACTATTGATATAATCTCACCAAATATAAAGTTGTTTCTTGGGTGCGCACATACTGTTTCAATCGAAAATATACTTAAACTTTAATGAAAAACAAGGAAAATCACGAAATTTTTCAAAATATGCAAATCAAGTCATAAGTTGTTGCCATGGTAACTTATTGAATTTCAAATTTGTTTTGTTTTTCTGAATACTTTGTACCTTAGTCAAATAATCAGTAATTTAGGAATGTGTATGATAACTTTTAAATTTACAGTAATTTTTGGGCCAAAAAAGGGCATTATAACAAATGTTCATGAATGTAGAAAAAAACCGTAATTTTTTGCTGTATATTAATCAAATTGACAAACATTGGACTATTTACGTTTTCATTATATTGGTACACATAATCTTCTTATGTATTCAAACCAAATGTCATTTAAAAAATAAGGGGTCCATGAACTGGTTTTCAAGTTAAATCAGTTTGAATGATAAAAATCAGTCGAAAACTGCATCTTTTCCCGATAAGTCACCGTTTGACATTCGCGAAAATACAATTTACGTTAGAAACATCATTACCTCCCCTGTAACTGTATCGTATTGCCTTAATACTGACAAGTCAAGACAAAAGTGACAATGACAAAGCAATACACGAAAACAATGGCAAAAATTGACGAAAAGACGAACCTATTCACACATCACATAGAAAACTAAAGTTTGAATAACACAACCCTTACTTAAAAAAGGGTTGAACAAAGGTGAATACGAAAAGTAAGTAGTTCCTGCTCCACATATAACATGAATCATGCAAGTACAAATCCGATGGTAAGTATTATTTGGTGATGTCACATTCGAGGAAATTAGTATAGAAATATAACCGTAGTCCTCTGTGAAATATATATTATATAACGGTAAACCAACTCTCGATGGCGTTGTAAATTTTTTCAACACTTGGAGCCCTTAATCAAGTAGCTTAGTTGTAGGGAGCGATATCTATTAAGGAAATCAAAATAGAAAAAAAGCTCGTATCAACTGGTTTATATATACTCCAGATGCTGGCTTTGATGGTATGTTGCTGCATAGAAATGTGAAGTTCGTAATATGTTAGCTGAAGTCATTTCGTTTCAGTCAGGATTCTACTTCGTCAAAATCATCTCCTCATTACGCCAGTCAATTTTTTACAATCGTAAAAATGGAAGATATGGTAAGGATGACGCGCTGTCAACATTGCTCTTGAAAATCTATTATCCACCTAGCACATGTACGATCCTTAAGGGGTAAATTCACTAAATAAATATACGTCATCACGGACCATCCATTTTTGGGGAGAGGAGAGCTTTCTGTCCTGTGCATTATCTGATTGGTAGATAATGTTTGTAATAAAAATTAATTCAAGACATACATTAGCATTTAAGTCAATGGAAGAGTTTTTATTGAATTTACCCTTATACAAAATATGCACTTTCACTGTACTTGTTCAAATTTCTGTTTAACTGCGGTTATCAAGGATGCACCCGTGTTCTGTTGGGGAAGCATAAAGTATATGGTAAAACATCAGTTTGTGTCCAGAAACAATGTAAATTACACTTTGACAGTTGTGATATTAATGAAAGGCATACATATTCTCCCCATTTTACATCACATTTTGCACATATTTCTCCAATTATGTTTTTTTTAAATCATTGGGAAAATCAGAATTACTTCCCTTTGACATATTACATTTTTTTTTATCTGTGTTTCCCATGTTAAGTTGTAGATCAAAATAGAAAATACTAGTAAGCACGTTTCAGGTATTTTAACACTTAAAACGACCTGACCGTATAAAGATTTTCATTTAATTTTTACATAATTCATTTGTATTAGTTTCATTAAATAAAAAAACGCAAATGTTCATGATTACATACTCTTCATCTATGAAACTAGTGTTGAAATAGTTGTAATTGGAATGCTAAGTTGAATAATTACTTTAAAATGTTCTAAATTGTTACTGTAATCTCCTGAATGCAAAGTTTGGTCATACTTGGTATTATTTTTTTCATATTTGGAACTTTTTTTTACTTCAGTGTTGGCTGACTAGTTTTGGCGAAGAAACCATCCTGTTGTAGTGGAACAGGAATTTCTGCATAGGGATTATCAATGACATTTTGTGAACTTTACAAGTAATCAAAACACAGATTTAGTGAAATAAAAAATAAGTTTTTTTTTTGTATGAAACTGCTTTAAAAGCATTTGAAAGGTCTTTTGTGTGGTCTTATCAAAGTATTTAATCAAAATATTTCATATAAGGCAAAATTTAACAAAGAGTACAAAATGTACATCAAGACTAACATGCAGAAATGCAGAAAAGTACATCAAATGAAGTTCAAAAGCTAGTAAATATTTAAAAATAAAACTGGCATATAAGGATTGTTATGGTGTTATGTAGATAAATTGGTAGAACGTCATCCCTACAAAGGGTCCAATTTTAACGATTGTAAAAAAAGTTGGCAATATTGAAGATAATGCTGACTGTTAAAGACTGCACTTCAAAAATACATCTGTTTCGCAAGCAACGCCTGTTTTAGGAAAATATATACTATTATATATATTTTGTTTTAAATGCACATGATAGGTGATGGAATTAAATTCTGAGAAAGACTAATGGTAAGTGAAGGGAAAGGGAGAATTTCAGTATAAGAAGTAAAATCACAAAAATACTGAACTCAAAGGAAAATCAATTCGGAAAGTCCATATTCACATGGCAAAATCAAATAACAAAACGTATCAAAAACGAATGGACAAGAACTGTCATATTCCTGACTTGGTACAGGCATTTTCAAATGTAGAAAATGGTGGATTAAACCTGGTTCTATAGCGCTAACCCTCTCACTTTAATGACAGTCTCATCAAATTCCGTTATATTTACATTGATGCGTTAAATAAACAGACCAAAAAAATATATAAGTTTATACTCTTAGAAGTTCAGGGCATATACATGTTGAAATTATGCCGCACAGCCCTATGTTTTACCTTTGAATAAAAACAAACTGTGTGTATCAACTTTCCATTCCAGGATTTGATTATTTACGAAACTTCATAGCAAAAGTGCCGTTTAAGCCGTAGAGGGAGTTCCTTTTATATGGGTCATTGCAATGTCTTAATTTACAGAAAAGCAATCTATATTGGGTGAACATGTATAATTTCCCCAAATCGGGTTTATATCAGAGATTGAAATGAAGTTTACTCAAATATAAAGTTTAATACATATTTCATGAAGATTGGGAAAAAACATGGGCCTTTACTGTGGTGTATCAGCATACTTTTACAGTTTACAGTATGCATAGTTTACATAAAACTAAAATATCCTTGATGAAATTTGTTGCTGGGGCTTTTTGTCCTGACACTAACCTTATTATAAACCGTACCACCTGAATGTGCCTTTTTTCACCACGGCATAACAAAATACAAGCTAGAAATAACAGTAATACCTCAATAACACTTACAATATTGTGTTCTATCCCAAATATGTACTAAATATTCCATATCTACTGAAGAAGCAGAATTATTTAGGAAAAAAGGATAGTCAAGGGGCAAATAAAACCAGGAAAATGTCTACCACTTTGATCATAAAACAATTTATTTAAATGCTATGATTATTTTTTTTTATGATTAATGTCTTTTATAAAGGCAACTATAACTGTGCTTAGAAATTGTGCACAAACAGACATTAGCAGTCAATTTACAAACATTTTTGTGAATGTATTTATCAGAGTTGTACTTGCAAGCATTCATCTTTGCAAAAATTGATTTATTTAAACATTTTGAGTTTCAAACGGAACACAAGTAAAAGAGGGACGAAAGATACCAGAGGGACAGTCAAACTCATAAATGTAAAATAAACTGACAATGCCATGGCTAAAAAGTAAAAGGACAAACAGACAAACAATAGTACACATGACACAACATAGAAAACTAAAGAATAAACAACACGAACCCCACCAAAAACTAGGGGTGATCCCAGGTGCTCCGGGAGGGTAAGCAGATCGTACTCCACATGTGGCACCCGTCGTGTTGCTTATGAGATATCAAATCCGGTAAATAGTCTAATTTGGTAGGTCACATTTATGAAAGGGAAGGGGATTGTAGTTACGACGTAAGGAACATATCCGATATTATTTGTGAAACGGTTATTTCATAACGGTCAACCAACTCGTGATGGCGTCCGTAAAATTTACGAAGAGGTGATTTAAACTACACCATTTGGAATTCTTGATTTAATAGCTTCCTTGTGAGCAACAACCCTCTATCAAGAAAATCATGATAGGAAATGCAAGCACTGGAATATCGTATCAATTGGAAGATATATACACTAAGGCTTATAATTATACGGTCTGATATGACTTGTCTCCATTCGCCGGTTTCATCATTTAAGATTTTAGTCGGATAGTTATAATATTGTTTAATTAGTTCTTTCCGCTTTTCTGTGGAAAGACCTATTGTATTTGTTCTGGTTATTGTATTTATTCTACAGCAAAATTTGTTTCGTGCCCTGTTTTAAATTTGTTGTTTCGCAAAATGTTTCTTAGATTTTTGCATATGATAACAGTTATTGCGCTTTTGAGACTGACCCTTTTTAATCGAAGCATTTTTATTGTTATAGTTATCTCCCCAAAGATTTATATGATCTCCTCCGTAACCGTAAATTGAAGCGGCATATATATCCTCAGGTTTTTTGGTCAAATTTTGGCGGAAGCGGTACAAAAACTCCATATGAGAGTTAATTACCCATCTGTATTTGACATAATCATTATCAAGGCCAATGTCAAAAGTCAAAGTCATATTTCAAATTTTAACTTCTCCTTGATCCTTAAAAATATCAACCGGAAGTGACCTTAGATAAACGCAAAGTAGCCATTTTTTGGCACTTACTTTATGGAAAATTATATAATTTAAAAAAATGCATGCATAGACCTAATTTGTTTAATTTTTAAGTTTAATGATAAAGGGGAGATAAAAGTAAACATTTTTAGAGCTTGAAATCATTATTTAAAGTATTTAAAATAACTTTTAGAAAATGTCATCCCATTGTAAATATACAACAGACAATTTTCAAAATTATTGACGAGAAGCTACGTCCGGTTTACTCAAAATTACTATTGGCGTCCAAGCATAGGTTTTTTCATACTGATTTATTAAATACATGTTTCTATATATGTATGCATGAAAAAGGGAGATAATTGTCTTTCCCAGTTTAAAAAAGGTCACTTCCAGATAGCTTTATTCACACTGATTCCAAAAATATATGGTTTCTACATACTTTTGTCTGTAATAAGGGAGATAATAGGTATATCCGGTTTATTGAAGATCACTTCCGGTCTCCAATGATAGGTTTATGTATACATATACAGATATATACATCAGAAATTTTCCATAAAATAAGTGCAAAAATGGCAACTTAAGGTTTATTCAAGGTCTTTCCCGTTGATATTTTCAATGTCATACTTCAACCAACAGTTTGCAAAAGACCAAATGGCTTTATCATGTTCCACGTTGGAGTAATAATTAATAAACCTCAAATTGATCATCTCAGGGAAAATATCTCCTATAAGATTTCATTGGATTGTTCAGACCAAATGTTTCATATATTAATTACAAATAAGAAAATATTATGCACTGGTATCTTTAAAAATGACAGAGGAGATCATGGAACAAGAAGAAGTCAAAAATTAGAATATGACCTTGACCTTTGACCTTGGCCTTATTTTCATTAAAATGAACCAAGGACATCGGACCAATATACCTTTGGTCTCTACCACTTACCATTCATGCTATACATTTATATAATAACTAAAACAAACCCGTGATATCGCGGGTCCGTGACTGAATTAAAGTTTATAACCATGCGTAAGGCTTATTTTAGTATTGGAATTGTCCTCTGATTTTTCAGCCGTCATGGGGTAAAAACGACAATTCAATAACTTTATATATATAGCTAATACAGAACAATGGTGTTGATTAAAAATTATACCACTCCAGATCCTTTTGTTTTCCACATAATTAATATTGTCAATAATTAACAAGTTCCGGGTCGAATCCGATACCGATACTAATAGCATATTCACATGTTATCTATTACTTTATCTGTACGTTCCGCATCTGACAGGCGCACCACCAAACGGTGTATATCGGATTTTGCTATATACACGGGTCATATTCACAGGGTTGACACTACTAAATTCAATCATTGTCACATTGTTCTCTATTGTAGAATTTTAATTAAAGTACGACTTTCTAAGATGACAATACGAATATCAAAATTTTAGACCTAAAACATTTGTAAAATAAAGCGTATAGAAAGTATTCAATTTGTTTGCCGGAATCAAAGAATTCAACTTTTGTTTTCCAAATAATTAATATTACCAATAATTAATAAGTTCCAGGTCGACGGGTTTCAAACAGAAAGATTTTGAAAGAAGAGAAAACTGTACATCTTATAATCGGCATGACTTTATCAGATGACAATACCAATACTTAAATAAGGCTTAGGCATATTTATAAACTTTAATTCAGTCACAGACCCGCGATATTACGGTGTGTTCTAGTACAATAATAATTAAACAATATTATAACTATCCGACTGAAATCTTAAATGATGAAACCGGCGAAGGGAGACAAGTCATATAAGGCCGTATAATTATAAGCCTAAGTTACTTGTGTTAACATGGTTAACGTATGTAAGTTTCGTTTGAAACTTAAAATTCCCTAGGTAGACGAAACGCGCGTCTTGCGTATTAAATTATAAGCCTAGTAACTTTTATAACTGTTAACATTACTTGGTCGATGAAACTGCTGGTGGACATTTCGTCCTCGAGAGTATCACCAGCCAAGTAGACAGCACATCGGTGTTAACATAAATATCAATTATATGGTCATTTTCATAAATTTATTGTTTTCAAAAGTATGACTTATTCTATATACTAAAGATGTTCTTATCCCATTCATAGATTACCTTACCATAATAAGCCAATTTGGAACAACCTTATCGAATTTTAGGTCCCCAATGTTTTTCATTTTTGTGCTTGTTTGGCTTTCTTACTATTTTGATCTGAGCGTCACTGATGAGTCTTATTTAGACGAAACGCGCGTCTGGTGTATGATATCATAAGCCTGGTACAACATGTACCTTTGATAACTGTTGGAATGATTAGCGTACTAAATTTTACATAATTTATATTATTCTGAAATATTTTCAATTTGTTATCATAATAGTTTCAAACAGGTTCTAATTATTTTATGTCAGAAAACATAGTTCATGCATGTTAAGACGTCAACAATAAATGCAATAGGAAAGTCTTACAATAGAGAACGTCCGGGATGGAGGTCGGGGAAATTCGGAGAAGCCGAGAGAAAATATGTATGAATTGGATAAGGACAGAAATTTAGCCTTGCAACAGGCCACGAACAGACCCTTTAAAGAATTGTTGCAAAGTGCGTGTCACTCTCTCGATGTACATATTAAAGATTGTTACAATTTAGCTCCCAGGTTAATCAACAAAGTAGATTCTGCTCTGTTAAAATTTAATTAAAAAAAAAAATACAGAAATTATCGTATTATAATACACAACAACAAAAATGTAACTTATTTTAGACAGAAAAAAGTGTACAAATTTCAAATGAAATAGAATTCCGCGAAATTGCATGAATGGACTTGGCGCTTCAAAGTCATTTCGGTAAAAATTGCAGAGAGGAAAAATATACCAGAATGACATTCGAACTCAAAAGTAGAAAACAAAACTTACAACGCCATGATTATAAAAGGAAACGACAGACAGAAAAAACATCAGTACACAAAGCGCAATATAGAAAACTAAGGACTGAGCAACACAAACCCAACGAAAAACTTGAGTTGATCTCAGGTGCTCCGGAAGGGTAAGCAGATTTTGCTACACTTAGGCAACCGTTAGCTTTGTACATGTTATTTTCCCTAACAAAGTGGATGACCTTGAACAATTGTACTCTATTAAGATACAAAAGTAGGTAATACAGGTGGATTCTTTCATGACAGTTAGAGAAGGTTTGTTCCATAAAAAAAAACCAAATGCAAATTACATATAAAACCTTGTGTGTTTTAATTATTTATTTATAATCAGTTGGAAAATACATTTAGTGTGGACATTTACTATAGCGTCCAACACATTTACATACGCGTTTTAGTTATAGTTATTTATCGAGTATAGGTCTAAACAAAACAGCTAACATACTTACAAGGAAGACGAGACAATATCTTATTTACATGTAAGTCTCATCTCTAAACAACATTCAAAATTTAATAAGACAATATTATAAAACATACAAGAGCCACTATTTAAAATGCGTATACATTATTTGCACTACAATAAGCAATATCAAATACATTTTCATTTCAATAAAATTTGATTGCAGATTTTGGCAGTATTCATCAAAACGGTTACTTTTTGAATAATGAAGGTATTTGACTATTAGATATAGTTGAATATATATATACAAATTAACAACACTGTCTCCTCCATTTTTCATGCAAGTAATTGTTTACTCTTGTTCTTTATTTTCTAATAGTGTTATATGACCGCTGATAACAAAGAGATGTACATAGACAAACTATGTACCCGTTATTACATAATGATTGGTTTCTTTAAAAGATTTCTGAGCAAATTTTATTTATATTTTGTTCTTGCTTTAAATATCTCGGTCTTCGTCTAATGAGAAATTTAATGTAACCATAAATACAAATTGGTTGATTTAGAAATGCATTAGTAAGAGTTTAGCAACTTCGTCATCAAAGAAAATACAATTTGCCACTAGATGACTGTTTCCAAAGAAACAGTCGCTCCTTGTTACAATATACAATCAAATTTACTTGTTTCGTGCATGCAGTTAGTTTATCTAGTATCTTTCTGTATCCAATTGCAGCAAAGCTAATAATACATTGAATTAAAGTTCAATTTAGCATTCTTCGTCAGATTTTATAAAACTTTGACTTTTTCAAAAAACTAAGGATTTTCTTATCCCAGGCATAGATTACTTTAGCCGTAATTGGCACAACTTGATAAGAATCTTGGATCCTCAATGCTCTTCAATTTTGTACTTGTTAGGCTTTATAAGTACTTTGATATGAGCGTCACAGATGAGTCTTATGCAGACGAAACGCGCGTCTAGCGTACTAAATTATAATCCTGGTACCTTTGATAACTATTAATAAACATTGTAAAGTTCAAACGTATTCAACACATGGCATATCATATATTACAAGAGAATCCCGTGTATAAATAAATACATATCTTTGAAACTGATGTGCATTAAAAACATAAGTGTAAAAAATAAGTAAAAAGATAAAAGGAAATATAAGCAGTCTACAGAAGCGTAAAAACATTTCAAAAGAGTGCAGTAAAAGTAGTTGTAAATCAACGCCAATAGATTGAATCAAGATTATTTGTTAAAAAGAAAAGTACTTTAACTGCTTGTTATATCTAAAAAAAAAATGAGAATACCATGAAATGTCTTATATAATGTAAAAACTACTACGTTCCACATTATACTGTATACTCAATTGGTTAACTCATATTACTGTTGGTTTCAATAACAAAATCATATTTTAAAACATGTACCAACAAAACAAAAATCACAAAAATGTCATATCTACATAATATAAAACAGGGGCGAAAGATACCAGAGGGACAGTCAAACTCATACATTGAAAATAAACTGACAACGCCATGGCTAAAAAATAAAATGACAAACAGATAAATAATAGTACAGAAAACACAGCATAGAAAACTAAAGACTAAGCAACACGAACCCCACCAAAAACTGGGGGTGATCTCAGGTGCTCCGCAAAGGGTAAGCAGATCGTACTCCCCATGTGGCACCCGTCATGTTGCTTATGTTATTTCAAATCCGGTAAATAGTATAATTCGGTAGGTCAGATTCGTGAAAAGAGAAGGGTATTGTAGATGATAAGAAACATATTCGATATCATTACATTATATCATAATAAACTCAAAATCTACATTAATTTTTGCTTAACAGGCTAGTCGTGTCAAAGCCATGTCATTCGTGAGTTTAATCAAAGCGATGAACAATGCAAGCTCTTTCAAAACAAATGTTGAATTATTTCATTACTTAGTGAAATGCTTTAACTTTTGATATACACATTTGTAAAGGCATCGACCACACGAATCCAGAAAGGAAATAGGACACAATCAATAAAGTTACAGATGGTCCGAGTACACAGTTATTTCGTAGTGCATTTCTTATAGACAATTAACGGAAATAAAAAACATATCCCAACTGCTCTTTCTCAATAAAATTTCTGCAGTGTGTTGTACTACTTTTGAGAAAAATAATATCAAAATTATAGAAAACTTCATTGACTCTAACTAAAAATATGGACAATTTTATATAAGGGTGTCTTGAAATCTTTTGACAGCTTCTGTAATGCTAATTTTTAACATTTTCTAGCTGGACCTAATCACTACTTTACTTAAAAATATCATGAATCAATTTTTTTCACAGTGTATTCTTGCTATTTGGGGCATAAAACATGAAGAAATAATTTTGGAAGGGGTATTAAAAAATGGCAAGTAACTCACTATCCACACTAGGAACTAGTACATTCGTGGACAACAAAAATCAAGGGACGATAACTGTGTACTCGGACCAGATCAGTGAACGTTTGTATTATTTTAAATAGCTTTAAGACCTTGACTATATATTTCTCGAGAGTTTAAAGAAAGCGACTCATTCAACTTCAACTAAGAGATTCCATGGACCATGGGATATCGCAACAATTGGAAGATTTATTTCTAGTTTTCATAATCTACGTTTGAACTATGAAAGTTTACATTTTCACATTTGATGACGTTTACTACTAATGTGTTTCGATACAGTTGATCGGGGCTGGAATCAGTTGATGCGTTTGAAGGAGTTTTTTCACCGCTTGACGTTTCCGATATATTTTCATAAAGTGAGTCTAAATATTCTTGTTCTGATCCCGTGGTCTGTTCTGTTCCTTTTTTTTCAAAGTCATAATTTTCATAGTTTTGTTGATTATTACGGAAGGATTTCTCTTCACCAGGTCCATCTTCATTTTGTTTTATATAACTAGGTTCTGTTTTCTCAGGACATTTTTATGTTTGTGACTTTGACAATAATGTTGTATGGTTGATGTCAGTAGAATTATGAAGATTTGTAACTTCATACACATCGACTTCATGTGCCACTTGATCAACTTCTTTTTTTTTTTTTGTTAGATTAGTACTGCCTTTCTTTGTGTCATGATAGGCCCCTTTCCCTTCTCTGCGATTTTTTCCTTTACCAACCGTATGTTTGGATATTTGTAATGCAAGTTTCGTTTCGGATTTTTTTGGTTTATCAGTTTGATTTGATGTTTTCGTTCTCACCTGAAAAAGATAGTAATAACAACATCTGTGTTTGCTTTTCAATAAAAAAAAAAAGGAAAAAAGAAGAAGATATAGAATGATTGCCAATGTGACACCTCTCCACAAGAGACCAAATAACACAGAAATTTACAACTAACGGTCAGCGTACGGCCTTAACTAATGAATAAAACCCATGGCCATATCGCATATAAAAAGATATAGAATAGTTGCCAATCAGACAACTCTCCACAAGAGATCAAATGACACAGAAATTATAGGTCAGCGTACGGCCTTAACTAATGAGCAAAACCCATATACACATGTAAATTTAAACGAGAAACCTAACGGCACAATGTATGTATAAAATAACCTTGGACAGTGGTGTAGAAGTACAACACAAGAAAAACCAATAAAAATTGTCAAAACTCTTCAGTACTTTTGCAATTATTTTGACACCTATATTGGACAATGCAGCGTCACAAAATGATATCTTCTATTGTCCTTAAACATGTTAAAAACAATTTGACAAACCAGATCACAATATACACTGGGTTAAAGCTGATGACCTTAACTGCATTCACGGTTATCCCAAGATGTCGGATGAAAAATTAGGTCAGTTTCTGTAGTGTCTGTTTAATTGTTTCTATATCATTTTCGTTACAAAGCATACATTGAATCAGATACGATGTAAATTTATAAAAGATTCACATGAAAATCACAAATTACTACATTCACAATAGGCAACTGCAAAGTAGGAGCATTATCACAGTTACAAAATGGTTAAAGCACCTACCCTACAGTTGAAAGTGTGAACGGAGAATGTAAGATAAGATAACTGTTTGGCCTTTGAAATCGAAAAGCACGAAGGATTGTTAATCTACCAAATACAACCCGTTAGTGTTAATATGTTTGTCGGACATTTATATTTTTTATTCTATAATTTTGTTTATCAACAAAATAAGCATAAATTTGAAAGGTTTTGATTAGTTGACTATTTTTGCAATTTCAGGGACCAAATATTGTCTTGTCCCATACCGCCTCCTTTCTTTGACAGCCTACTCATAAGCAATAACGTATTCAGACGTATATCAGATAGTTCACGTGTGTGTAAAACGAAAATATGGAAACACAAAAGCAATGTTTTTTTTCTCAATTATTCACAAATAAAAATTAAAATAACACACAGAAAAGAGAAAACAAAGTATACACGAAAAAGATTTAGTTATATTCTGGATATTACTATTAATCTGGAATACTTAGAGCGTGTAAGTGTAAATGCATGGCGATCAACAACAAAAAAACTTCATAGAAGATGACAAAACGAGTAAAAACTTCATGAAATAAATCACATTAACCAACGCATAATTACCAACATACATTTTAAATATAAAAGACAGAGTTCGGAGTTCCTATGTCATGCCCCGCGTTGCACATATTTTATCTGAAGGATCAAGGCTAATTACTTAAGATAGTTCAAATTTATTTTGTTCCTTAAAACTTTTTATAAATATCTTTGAGAAATGAAGGCTTGAGAGCAATGCAATTCATAATATTTTTATCAAAACTCTTTTTAAAATAATTGATCGACACTGATTTTGAACCTTTCCAAAACATTGCTGACTTAAACCTATAATGTAGCATATTAATCTATTGCAATAAAAAATCATAATATCTAATAAAATTTGAAGATTTAGCTAACAAAGTCCTTGATATTTGTATAAAGTAACATTCGTTTATAGTGGAAAATTGTTTTAACGTTGAATAAGCTACAATTAAAAATTGCTTACTGGTCCCTCTCTGTGATTACCATTATATTACGCTGGTTCGTTTCCCAATCAATCTATCACCAAGGGAAGATAAAAAAAATCGATTTTCGTTCATATTCTTTTTCAAAAATGAACGGTTCTTTATATTGGTATGTAATCATTTTAAACGTTTCAAATTTATGAAATTATATTCGTACATCAATGTTTTTGATACACCAATAACAAAAACTGAAATATATTGAATTGATACATTTTGTAATTATTCAAAATTATATCAGAAACCTAAACTTAATTATAAAATAATGAACCTGTTAAGGGGAGAGAATACTCGCATAACTTTTTCGAATTGGCACATAATACAACGGAATGTCACTCTTGCATACAAATGGCACATCAATATAATTAATTATCTGCGAAATCGTCCCCCATCTTCAATGATGATTCTAAATTATAAATATAACCAAAAGTTGTTAATCTATAGATAGTTAAGACTAATGAAAGCTAACCCACTGTAAAAATATTTCTTTGCAATTTTCTAAAACTTCCTCAGAAAAATGCTCGAGCCACTTGACTTTCATAGCTCAAAATTAACGTTTTTACACAATATTTGAATAAAGTAGTTGAAGATTATTCGCTTCTCAAAGTGTAAGACGCAATAAAAATCGTATGCTTGCACCATCCTACCGAAATACGGATTTAATTAAGTCCTGAGCATTTCGACATTTCTTCGTATATTTTGATCAAAACCGGTTTTAACCAAATCACAAGTACGTGTTAAGATCCGACTTATTCCTATTTTCCGATATGGTCAGGTAAAATTGCTATATAATGTAAATTTCATAAAAAAATCTTGAAAAAATTGTACATGTGAAAGCGCTCACGATGCAATTTTCCAGATAATTAATTTTTTAAAGGGGTATAACTCTTTAAAAATAATTGATCGGCACTGATTTTCGAACTAGTTTAATACATTGCTCATATGTTCCTAAATAGTAGACCTTTGTTAATTTATATATCATTGTCATTTTACTGAGTTTGCTCTGTTACCTATTCTGACATCGGACTGAGTTTTAATATACGTAATAATGTTTGTTTGTTTTACGCTGGCAGGAGATATAGGGGTAGTTGAGATCTCACAAAACATGTTTATCACTACCGAATTTTTCGCAGTCTAAAGTCTGGATACTCTGGACTTCGTTAGTTTTGTATATAAAATTTATTTTTTAGTCCATATTTATGTTTTGAAGTCTGATGTATTTTTACTAAACTAGCACACTTGTTTGTTTAGATGGCCTTGTGCTGTTTTCTGCTCCTTGCTCTTATTGTTAACTCCTTGACACATTCACCATTTCAATTTTCAATTTAGATATCAGTTTGATAAAAACATATTGCTGAATCGTACATGTGAAAGCGTTAGCGATGCAAACTTCCATACAATTAATATGCCAGGGGCCATAACACGTTGTAAAATAATCGATCGGCACTGATTTTCGAACTCGTCGAAGACATTGATTATATAAACTTATGCTATAAGTTCCATTAAATCTGGCAAGATTTGTATTATCTATTATATAAGTTGTTACCAGGTCATCACTATTATCTTTAGTATGTATTGTAGGTCTATTTGTGGTCACAGGTTCTTCATAAATGTAACCGGTATTATCCTCAGGTACAATTTTCTGAAATATAATATTTTCTTGATGTTTATACAGATAATTTGTGGCGGATAATGTAAAGGTTTCCACCACAACATAGTAGTACCAGAAGATAGTTAATAACCCTGTTGAAGCATCAGCCTCGGTTCATTTTGGAGTTTATGCAATTTTCTCCCGTTCATGAATTTTGTTTTTGTTTTTTGTTATTCTGTTTAGTGTGTGTTTGTGTTTTTTTAGTTTCGTTTTTTTTTTTTATCTCGATTTGTATTTCCATATAAATTTTCGCGTTTAGAACAGCAGTAAAATACTTTTGCTTTTTACATTGGCCATTCGTTGGCCATTCGTTTTGGAATAACTAATTCCATATCATTTTAATCTGCAGTCTTTACTTTTAGAAAGGAGAATACTCGTGAGAAATCAACCAAGGTGGTCGTATCCCATTTTTTGTTTACATATTGCACATGCAGAAGGATTTTAAGTGTACGCACTTTTACTGAAATTTAATGTTTACTGTCGTTGATAGAATGAAGTTTTAAGTTTTCGCTTTTGTTTCTTGAAATGCTTTTCAATTTTATGTTAGAATTTGGCCTTCCAAATATTGATTTGATTCAAACGCAACTGATAAGTCTGGGTAAGACGGAAAGCGCGTTTGGTTTTAATTTATAGCCAATGGGTCAATGCCACTGTTGGTTGACGTTTTGTTCAAGAGGGTATCAATATGCCGGAAGTTAGATACAGGAAATTGACATGGAATATCATTAAAATGGTACTTTTCTCTATGAAAACATGGTATATAGACGACTTGGATTAACACAGTTTATCGGAATTATTGGTTTGCAATACTTAAACTTATTTGTTTAATTTGGATTTCAAACTTTCATTTCGAGCGCCAATGTTGAATTGTATGTTGACATTAACAATTATGAGCCTGGATTTCACACCAGAGTTACAGTTAGTTGTATCGTAATGTCTCTAAAGTTCGGTTTTATAGTTATGGAATAGTTGTTAGTTATTCGTAAAATCAATTTCGCGGAAGATTTGGCCAACCATGGAATACAATGATTTTAAAAAGATACTTATGTAATGGTATATATGATATGGAGTAGAGTGAAGGTAGAACATGTCATTATAGTAGGCCTTTTATAGATGACTATGCAGTATAACTATGCGATGGCACATTCAGAATCGTTTGGATTGAAACAAAATGTTTTAGAACCTCACAATAAAAAAAGCTAAAAGTCTAGAAAGAAATCAATGTAACGAAAATCGGTATAGTTCATTTGTTTTGATGTGAAATACCAGTTGTCTTTCCCTATTAATTGTGTTTCTATATGTATATAAGT
The DNA here is from genome assembly GCA_019925275.1 of Mytilus edulis. NCBI lineage: Eukaryota > Metazoa > Mollusca > Bivalvia > Mytilida > Mytilidae > Mytilus > Mytilus edulis. Next base: position 56,345,157 of record CM034361.1, read on the forward strand.
TTCTCCATAGCTGGAGCACTGTCTATTACTTAAAACACCCCTAAAATTGGTATAGTCTTGATTTTCACCCCTTCAAGTATAATGGACCGTTCCATATCGTAGTATATAAACCAGCTCAAGACAGAGAAACTTTGTCAATTATATGTGGACCATTGAAGTGATAACATCAGGGATTATTTTCCAACTGGTAAGTAGAGTGAATTAAGTGATTCCAAAGGATATATAAATAGTGTTCGGATTTATATGTGGTTATTGCAATAGTGATTGTGATACAATGTATAAAGTGAATCTGATATATATAAGTGGTTATTGTATTAATGAGAATACAAGGTGTATACTTGCTGGTGTTGCAAGTTGTACTATGTGGAAGTGTGAATACTTCATAGATTTGTATTAGTGAGAATACAAGGTGTTTACTTGCTGGTGTTGCAAGTTGTAATATTGTGGAAGTGTATTAGTGAAAGTACACTGTGTTAAACCTTACCAGTTGGATAATATTCATTGTGTGGGAACTCAAAGGGATAGTTAGTGCGTGAGTTCAGCTGTTATATGTTATATGTATATATTCCTTGTGGTGAATTGAAACATTGTGTAAGTGTAATTGTGTCATTGTGTTATTGTGGTTAGTTGCAGATTAACAAGGTGATATTAAATATAGGTGGACGTAGTAAATAGAAGTTGTATATATGTGATTTTGTGTTCATACGTTTTGTGTGATACGTACTTGATGCATGTTACAAAGTAATCTGTTGGTGACATTGTGTAATAAAGGGCCGTATGCATGTTGCATAGTAATATGTTAATGACATTGTGAATAAATCGGTCTGATACATGTTGCATAGTGATTGCATAGTGACATTGTGTATATATATTCTGTTATGATACAGTGTGTTTATGCATTGTGGATGAGTTCCTTCACCTTGCATTTTGATTTATGTGCATTGGGCTGTGTATATAGTTTTTGTTGTGAATCAATTTAAGGATGTGTTAATTGTTTTGAATAGGACAACTGGTTGTGGTGAAAAATTGAGTTGAACACTTGAAATCCTGATTTATTCAGATACTGATCCATTGATCGCCCGGTTACACGTTACATCAATATGATTACCGAAAGTGCCCACAGGATCAATTTTGAAATACAGATGTATAATTGTATTTTAATATTGAACTGTGTAAAATATAGCTACATGTATATTCAGTCTGATGAAATATGAACAGAACATCACAAATTCAGTGAAATATTGTTCCCGTACGATTGAGTAAAACGTCAAACATGTTTAACGTAATGATCAGAAATCACTTTCTTTAATGACACCGAAGAACAGTATTTCGTGAACTGTACTTAGTCTAGTTGTCGTTGACTTAATGAATAAAAGATGAAAAAGTCCCAATTTCGTATCACTTTGTAAGATATGCCTACCAAATTAACGCATTTGTCGATTCAATTAATTACATCGTTCTTTGTTCAGAAATACCACATGCAACAATAAAAGAAATATTTATTATTAACAATATTTATATATAACTGTTATATGTTGTCTTACCGTAAAGCTTCTATGGTCAACATAGTCGTATGACTGTCTTTTCCCTGACTCTGAAATCTGTTTGCAATAAAAACACCAGTCATACGGGGTTTACGAGTATCAATACACTTAATAATACAATGAGTAATACTAGAAGCAACTCTACAAATTATAAATTCCAATTTTAAACCAGAGTAAACCATGAAAAAACGTTGATGACGTTCAGGTCACAGGACTAAATTATGTCTATGAGCTGATAAACAAAACGACGTCAATCAATCAGAAGACGCGTTACATCCAAAATTAAATTATTAGTAAATATAGTAGTTTAACACAACCCTAGTACCCTTTACCACACCCTGTATCACACCCCTACTATTTTTTTTCTTCAATTTTACATAACGTCTGGTTTAATTTATGCAAGCTTCTCACGAAATATTATTTTTCAAAATGGGTCCTAAATGAACGGTCATTCTGGCGTGACGCAATTTATTAAATGACGTCATTGTTTGGCAAGTATCATAAACAAACGTCGAGTTTTCATGTTTTCTGGCACACGAAATGCAAATATAAAAAAAGAACTCAATGAAATGCTATACACAAAACACAAAAAAAGTACAATAAACAAGATATTTTTAAAACAATAGCACGCAAATTGTAAGGTAACCCAGGTACTTCGGACGAGTGAGTGAGCAGTTCTATAGTTTTAAAGGTTTCAAAACAAGACAAAAGTAGAACTGAATGTAACCCAGGTGCTAGGGATCAGAATGCAGTTCATATATACTCTCCTGTTAAAATATATGATAAAAGCGTATAAAACATGGCAAAATCCGTATCACATGCCGTATCACCCTCCACCAATATCATAAGACCCTCGAGCTGATATTGGTATCTTTGGATGATACTGCATATGATACGGATCTTGCCATGTATTATTCTCTATGTATTTCATCAAAGTCAAAATCTCTGCTAATAACAAACGTAACAAAACGATACTTAAAAAAATAGAGTTAATATATTTATAAATTAGACAGTTAGTTTTTCAATTGAATTGTTTCATATTTTTCATATCAGGGCTTTTGAAGCCGACTATACGGTATTGATTTTATCTCATTGTTGAAGGTCGTACGATTGCCTATAATTGCTTACATCTACTTTATTTTCAATTTGATGGATAGTAGACTTACCTTTTTTACATAGTCGTATCCTTGGTTCTGATTTTTACTTTTTTCCATTTTCTGTTAAAATTGAAATTATTTGACATTAAAAGATTTTACCCTTCTAATAGATTACTAGTAATTAGAACACAATAACACATATGGATCTGTGACACTTTGAATGTTATAATGAATCATATATTTTTAAAACTCTTAGTAACTGGCCATGGCGTAAAATATATCTCCAAGGATTTTACTCTACATCTTTGTCTATCAATATGAAGGTAAAAGCTTTACCGACCCCATGACAAGTTGTTTGACCGTGATAGTATTTCTATGTTAAAAATTATCACGGATGTACAATGTATGTTATAATTTTCGAATGAAACTTACCATCGGATCTGTACTTTAATTTAGCAGCATGACGGTTGCCACTAGTGAGGCAGTATCAGCCTATCATATCGAAGGATTTGAGATCATCCCTTCTTTTAGGTTAGGTTCGTGTATCCAAGTCTCAATTGTTATGTATTGTTATGCAGACTTCTTTGTCTAATACTGTCTTTTTTTGTGTGTGTTTTTTGACATGACGTTGTCAGTGTTTGACACCCCTTTGAACGTCAGTACTAAAATACAAATGTTTACCATTGTTGGATCCTTGATATAACGTCTTGTAGCATTGTATTTGTATTGATTGCTGGACTTATCCATATCTTCTGGATCAACTGTCATCTCCTGCAAAGGCTGAAATATAGATTGTAATTACACCTTATATAAGAATGCCAGCTTTTGATTGGCTGATAGCCAGTGTATTTTTCGCATATTCTAACATTTCTTCCTCATTTCAAACGAATCTGACTGTTTTTCACCACTGCCGGTGAATATGCCTCAAATACCATGGTATTTGCCATTTTGGATATTCCTTTTTTACCCTCGCGAGCATTTTCCCGCCATTTTTTTCGAATATGACGTTACATAAAGACAGCGCGAACGCGTATAAGTACATGTATAGTTCCCGCGGTATATTTTATGATAGTACTTGTCCTCAAATAAATATTTCCTTTTCCTAGTACAGAGAGTTTAAAGTAAAATTCATTCGGTGTAATTAAACAGATATATCATGTTATGGAGGGGTATTTGAAAAAAAATACAAGTCTTGGGACAAAATTTCCCTTGCCTAGCGGCTCGGGAAATTTAAGTCCCTCGACTTGTATTTTTCGCAAATACCCCTCCATAACATGATATATCTGTTCAAAATAATCGTTCTGATGATTAGATTCGTAATACATTTGTACTTAAAAAAACTATGGTATTGTACAAAATTTAGCAAAGCAACATTATAAAACCTATTTTCTATCAACACAATGTACAGCTTATTGGAATGAACCAGTATAAATATGCAATAGAGATTATTATATATACTTATGAACTGAGTGTAGATCCATACAAGGAGTTATTGTAAAGTACATGTACAGAGGCTTGCATTCGGAAAATAGTAAGACATTATTTACAATTTCAGTTGACAAAACTACAATGGCACAAAAAAATATATTGCTCGCAGTACACTTTTCTTGTATTGTTTATTTGGCATATATTTATTAACTTTATTTTTTCTAATGAGAATAATAAAAGCATTTATAAATACTTATATTTAAATAGTTATAGCCATGCAAGTATAGTTTAAAAGACAGTGGCATTCAATAAAAGTTCACGAGCAAGTGGCATGCGAGTATAGTTCAGTTTAGGAGAGAGTGGCATGAAAGTATAAATCAAGAGAGAGTGGCATGCAAGTATACTTTAAAAGAGAGTGGCATGCTTTGATAGTTCACGAGCGAGTGACATGCACGTATAGTTCAGGCTATAGCAATATTAAAGTGTAGTTCAGGATATAGTGGCATGAAAGTTTAGTTCGGGAGAGAGTGGCATTCAAGTGTAGTTTAGGAGAGAGTAACACGAAAGTACAGTTCAGGAGATAGTTGTATGCAAGTATAGTTCATGAGAAAGTGGCATCAAAGTATAGTTTAGGATAAAGTGGCATGGAGGTATAGTTCAGGAGTGAGTGGCTTTTAAGTATACTTCATGAGATAGTAGCCTGAAACTTTGGTTTAGGAGAGAGTGACATGCAAGTATAGTTCAGGATAAAGTGGCATGAAAGTAGAGTTCAGGAAAGAGTTGCATGAAAGTATAGTTCAGGAGAGTGGCATGAAAGTATAGTTCAGGAGAGAATGGCCAGCAATTATAGTTCAGGAAAGAGTGGCATGAAAGTACAGTTCAGGGAAGAGTGTCATGAAATTTTAGTTCAGGAGAGAGTGGCATGCATGTATAGTTCAAGAGAAGGTGGCCTTCAAGTATATTTCAGGAAAGAGTGGCATGAAAGTTGAGTTGTTCAGGAAAGAATGGCATGAAAGTATAGTTCAGAAAAGAGTTGCATGCAAGTATAGTTGAGGAAAGAGTGACATGCAAGTATTGTTCAGGAGTGGGTGATACGCAAGTATTATTCAGGACAGGTTGATATGCGAATACACTAGCAGATTTAGGGGGTTTGGGGGGTTCGCAAAAATCCCCCCGCTTGAAAATCTTAAAATAATTTTTGTATTAACCATTTCTTGTTTAAAATGTTATCTTTACTATAAATTGAACTAGAACACACCCGCGAAATCGCGGGGAAATAGAGCGTATGTAAACTGTAAAAAAATATTCAAAGGTACTATAAGTAAAGTGTGTTTGCTTTTTACTATCAATTCTTAGTTAATTAATCAATCCACGGCAGTCATTGATATATTATACAGACCCGATGATTTTTTGTAAAAGATTTTATGACTGAAGAATTTCAGAAAAGGTATCAAAAGTTGTAGGTACTTTGGGACATGACAATTGTTAATTCTAACCCGGCTCCTAATTTTTTCCTCCAAAACTCCTATATTTTTTTTTCTCTATTGATTTCAATAATGTTAGCGTTTATCTGTATATATTATGAACATACATTACTATGAATAAAGTGTATTTGCTTTTTACTATCAACTCTCAATTTACTTATCCATCCACGGCGGTCATTCATGATTGACATATTATAAAGACCCTCTCTATTTAATAAACTCAGTGACCGCCGTGGATAGTAAACTTGAAAATGATAGCAGATAGCAAATACACGTTAGTCATAGTCTTTGGTATGTACAAAGTACAGAAAAAACGCAAACCGGATGTCTAGTCTGACTTAAAATTTCGTCCAATGACGGGAAAATATCCGGACGCAGTCTTTTTCGTTTTCTCCCAAAAGAACCCAAACTGAATAATCATAAGAATGGATGACAAATGCGACAATACATGGTAGCTATAGGACACAGAGGCATGATGATTAATTTATTGTGGAAGGAAGAGAAGCGACACACAAAATGAGGTCTTCTCGTTTAATAGTATAGAATATCTAGCACTGAATAGGGTGACACGTTGTCTCTACACTCCTTTAAATATACACATGTCATAATATTAACATTGCCCTGAGGGTAACTTGATAATTTGATTTTGATTTTAAACATATTTTATTCATTAAGATATGAAAAGGATTGAGCAACAGGCACAGCCTATAAAAGCTCTCTCCATATTACATACATGTACAAGGTATAATTAAATTATAACAACTGTATTTAAAATAATGCAATATAGTGGAACATGCATGCTTCTTATGAGCACACACGAGCGAATATATGTTTACAGTGTTACTAACTAGATGCAAAGTATATTTAAGTATATAGGCAATTACTCATCATTTATTCCTTGAAACATGCAAATATCCTTTATAAGTCATTAGAAATATATATATATAATATATGGCTTGAAAGAGACACTAAACTTGCTTATTTGATAAAATGAATTAATGTTTAAGTGGAGGAGAAAAAATAAAAAATAAAAATAAATGAAACAAAAAATAAGAAAGTTTCAAACAAAACGTTGAGTGTCACTGATATATTTTTGAACAGATTTAAAAATAGCAGTTATATTCATATCATATGAAAATAATCTGTTTCCAAAAAGTAATATTTTAATATTTATATCAACATTATCAGCAATGGAGTTAATGGAATCAAGAAGGATCTGTCTTACACCATTGAACTTAGGGCAAATGAAAAAGAAATGTTTGTTATCCTCAACAGGGTGAATACAGTTTGCACAAAAAGTGTTCTCGGATAAGAACTGATTAAACAGATGAGATTTTAGGTTGCTAGCATTATTTCTGATTTGACAATGACTTATATTAAGTTTCCTTATCCCATAGTTGAAAGGTTTAAATATATCATCAGTCCTATAAAACTTTTCCAGTCCACTTCTAAATATACCCAAACTTGGGGATTTTTGTAAACTCAAAGGAAGACTATTCCAAAGTCTTATAGTGGAAGGAATGAAACTATTAAAATAAGAGCAAGTTCTACCAAGAGGCGGATGAAAAGTGTTATTTTCATTCCTCAAAGTATAAGGGATTTGTCTGGGAAGAGATGGCTGGACTAACTCATATAAGTATGCAGGTGTCATCCCATTTAATATTTTATAGAATAGTATAAGCTTATGTTTATTACGTCTATTTTCCAGAGTTTCTAAACCTAATTCAATATACAGTTTTTGTCTGGAGGAATTACGTCGTAAACCTGCAATAATTCTAGCGGCTTCTATCTGAATATTTTCAAGAAGCTCAGACTCATGCTGGGAGCAATTGCCCCATACAACATCACCATACTCTAATATAGGTCTAATAAAAGCATAATAAATATGTATAAGTGAACTCCTATCTAATAAATGTTTAACTTGACGAAGCACAGATAGACGAGAGCATGCTTTTTTTTTTTTATAAATTATATCAATATGTGAGTTCCATGAAGCTGATGACCGAAATGTTATCCTAAGATGACAATGAATATTTATTTTCTCAACCTCTTTTCCGTTTATCCCAAAAAAATACAGGTGAGTGCTCCCTTTCCCTTCTAGTAAATACAATATTTTTAGTTTTCTTAGAGTTAAATTGAACAGCCCAAGATTTTGCCCAATTTGAGATAACATCCAAGTCATCAGTCAAAGAAGCAGCTGCTACAGCAGGACCATCTTCTACTATAACAAATTCTAATATCATTAGCAATGTCATTTACTATATAATTTATATAGATAAGAAACAGAAAGGGTCATAAAAATGATCCCTGGGGAACACCTGCATGTATACTTCTTAGAGTTGACGAAAATCCTTCTGAAATGACCTTTTGTTGACGATCTGAAAGATAACTTTCTATCCAAGATAAGAGCTGATCATTTATGCCAGATTGTTTAAGTTTAAATAAAAGGCCTTCATGCCAAACTTTATCGAAAGCTCTAGATACATCACAAAATACAAACCTTACATCCCTCCCACTATCCATATTACTAATAATTTTATGATATATTTCAATTAGTTTATAATTAACAGTAGAGTAACCTGGCTGGAATCTAGATTGAAACATTGACAAAAGGTTATTACTCCTTATATAATTATACAAATGTTTAAATAGAACTTTTTCCATAATCTTACAAACAATACTAGTAACAGATATTGGACGATAGTTTAGAGCTGAATGTGGACTACCTTTTCCTTTAAAAATAGGATTAACATGTGCAATTTTCCATAACAGTGGAACCTGTTTAACTGATAGAGACATATTAAATAACTTAGTTAATGGCTTAGAAATAAAGCTAGTAACCTCTTTTAAAATTCTAGGACTGATACCGTTAGGTCCAGCTGGTTTGTTAACATTCAAGATTTTTAACTGATCTAAAATTTCTTTCTCAGTGATGACAAATTTATTTAAATGACATGGAGGAGGCTCATTATTATCAGGAATTTCTGTTTCTGTATCAATATTAGCTATATTAGCAAAATGATTGTTCAGGATCTCTGATTTGTCCAATGGATGAATAAAAATTTGGCCATCATGTTTAAAAAAAGGGTGGGGAATCTCTATTTTTAGTAAAATTTGATACAGACTTGGCAATGCGCCACCATTTACCAGGAGGAATATTTTTGTCAATAAGTTGAGATGTCAGTTTACACTTATAATCTTTTTTTGCTTATCTAATTTAACTGATAATTTCATTACGAGTTTCTCTAAATTTTTTCCAGTGATCTGGATTATTTGAAGTTTTTGCTTTGTGGTGATTTCTATTACGATGTCTTATCTTGTTTCTTATCAAGTTGTTCATAAAAGGTTTATCATTTGGTCTTACTGTAATAGTTTTAATAGGTATATATCTATTTACAGTACTTTCGAATGTTTTGACAAAGTTCGTATAAACATCATTTATATTATTTGCATTAAAAACATCATCCAAGTCAGTATCATTCAATTGGTTTTTATGACCTTCATAATCTGCACGCTTAAAATCACGAATTTGTCTTTTACAACGAGTGTTGTTTAAAAGTTTTAAATGAAATTTCGACCAATCTAATTAAAAACCGATCTCTCATCGGTCCCGTTTTCTCGACATATCAGAAAACGGGAGCGATAAGAGATCGGTTTTTAATTAGATTGAATTTCGACTGAAACAGGAGAATGAGAACTGCATATCGGTGTAAGTACAATTACTGATTTAATTAAGTTCTTGCGATTAGTCACACATAAATCAATTATACAAGTTGCAGTTTGGGTTATAAACATGATAATTAGAGGATCAAAGGATTTAATTAAGACATTTTTTCTTCTGGAATTTGATGGAATGTCTGCCCATACTGGAGGAGGAAACAACGCATTTTCCTTTATGTATGTTGATAACACGTAATCATCGAAATTTTGGACAACATTTATAGGTACCATCAGCAAATAATTCCTGTGACATTGTACACAGAAATTTTAAACATTTGCTTGTAACAAACTTATGATTTTGATGGCAACAACAAAATACTAAGGGAATATAATGTTCATTCTTAAAGCCATTTATAGTATAAATTTGTTTGAAATATTTTGGACAACATTCATAGGTACCATCAGCAAAAAATTCCTTTGACACAGAAATTTTAAATTAGCCTCGCATCCTAATAGAATTATCCCGCTTTCTGGATCGTTACACAATACAAAGTCATCATTTTTTACAGGTAAATGTGGCGCAATTTCATTTCATTTATTGGCGCAATTAATACCAGCAAAATAAAAGAGAGTGGCGCAATTAATATCTTTTCAAAACTGCAATTGGCGCAAATTGATTCTGCCCAAAGGTTTAATGATTAAAACGACGTTTTTCGTTAGCTTGATTTGAAGAAAAATACTTTTTCACCCTATCATATAGCAGATTATTATTTTTAGAAAATGACATTTGCTGAATCTAAGGATATTGCAAACTTTATTTCCACATCTGTCCCTAGTGCTCAAATGTTTAGCATTCTAAATGAAAACTGGAATCCACCTAGTTCTTTTCTTTTCATAAACGTGAAATGTACGGGTTAAAAAGACGCCTCTAATATGCGTGGCTGCACTATTTCCCATGCACTGTTGTCTATTCAACTTCACGGGATGAGATTTTTAGCAAATTTTGAGTTTTGTTCGCTACTAACGACAACCCCGGACAGTTTGTTAAAAAAAAACACGTCCAGATTTGGGTAAAGCAAATGGTGAATGTTAATCTCACAAACAAACAAAAAAATACCACCAAACAGCCTTATCAGTGTATGTAAAGTGCGAATCCAGCTAGTTCATTTTCACTATCATATGCGAGTATGTTTATTGTAGAATAAAGGATCATGGGAAAACTGTATTTGTTTACGTTTCGAAAATACAATTGATTTGAAGGAAAGTTTCAACATATTTTCATTGTGATATCTCTTTTTAATGTACAAAAACAGCATTTAAGTTCAAATAAGTGTTATAAAAGCAACATAATATAGCATATCGATTATTGAAAGCGATCCATTTTAACTATTAGTGCAATCATTTCTGATGTAGAATTTTCGAAGATGCGAGGAATTTTTATTGTAGATTTATGTGATAAACAAAATGTCAACTTAAAAAAATTGTACTAAAATCAAGGTGAATGTTATTAATGTATACTTGATGCAACTGGATTAATTTTAAAATTGAAACACCACACATTATTTTCTGAGACATCAAGAGAAAGAGAAAGAATCTTTTTTTTCAATATGAAGATCTTACAAACGCCATAGTATGTACGGTGGAATTGGATTATTAAAAGTCAAACTTCACCAGTATTCCTCACTGACAATCCTTACAACATGTATAATGCAATAGGACAAACGTCATTGCAGACTCATGGGTGACCTTCGGCTGTTATCTGCTCTCTGGTTGGGTTGTTGTCTCTTTGACATATTCCCTATTTCCATTCTCTATATTTTTTTGAATTCATCCGTATTATGAAAACGAACACTTGTAGTGTACTATAGGTAAGGCTCTCAAACATGAACTAAAACTACTGGTTAACCGGTTAATCGGTCTAACGACTATCCGAGTAACTGATTAGACAAAATTGTACGATTTGACAACACTCATATTAAGCCCATTATAAAAATATTAGAAAAGTAGTGTGTTTTTTATCCCTTTTTATCTCATCCCGTTTCGGTTTGAGCCATAGATAGATATAAGAAGATGTCATATGTGACAATGAGACAACTCTCCGTCCGAGTCACAATTTATAAATGTAGACCATCATCGGTCAAAATACGGTCTTCAACAAGGAGTCTTGGCTCACACCGAACAGCAAGTTATAAAGGGCCCCAGTGTAAAACCTTTCAAACGGGAAACCTACGGTTTAATCTATATCAAGATGTACGTAATTAGTAATGGAGTGTCAAGGAAATGGATAAATAAAACCAAGGATAAACATTCCTACGATTTATAAGAAATTAAATGGAATACATTTGAAATATATGTTATTTCTATTGAATTTATTAGAGTGTTAAATCAAACTTTCCTCCGCAAGTTAAACTTTATCAAATCCTTCTCTTACTTTATCTATTGTTTGAGCAAGTCGGCTAAATTAAGACTTAAAAGTTTAATAGATAAAAAAAAATTAAAATTCATATAGTGAAAATGCACCGCATATACAATACTAATGAATCGCTCTACAGTGAAAATGAAAGTATAGTATCATTATTCGACAGTAAACATGACTCGCATAAAGCAAGCATCATAGTGGAATTTAGTTCAATATGAAGAAACTGAATGACAAAACCTATTCTACGTTATACAACTTTAATAATTGTGTTGAAATGAATATTTTTCTGCAACAACATCTTACCTGCTAGTTTTAAATCACCTGCACGATCTGTTCGTAAAATGTCCTAAATATTCATCTATCTCGGTATATATTTCACAGCTGGATGTCTTTAGGCGCGATAAACCCCCGTTCGCATCTCTAACATTGTCTACTAGTACTATTTATTTCTAAACATATACATTTTAACTAATTTTCTTCATTTTCTTCAAAAATCAAAAATGAATCGTCTGTTTATTTATCATTCTACATCAGAAATTTATGGCATATACAGTGAAAATGATATTTTAGGATCCGCACTTTACATACACTGCTTATCAAGATCACAGAACTTTACCAACACACATGATAAGACGCGGCTAGTGGAATAGATGCAAGGGGTGATACAGCAATTGCAAAACGGGTAGATAGATCTGTATTGAATAATTAAATTAAGCAAAATTTATTTAGAGTAACCATATGCCGGATGAACAAAAAGTGCCATTGATTGAAAAACATATGGTTTGGTATAACAAGAAAACTTCTCTAGTCTTCAAAAACATTTTTTTGAGATTACCTCAGAAGATAGCCAAAGCCGTAAAGGTCATATAATCCAAGACAAATACGCGCATTGTAATATAATGATAATTTTTGTATAATTTTACCTGCATTATTTATTTGTGGTACATGTATATTCAGTCAAAGAAATGGCTTCCTGATTCCAATTCTTCAACTGAACATGCCTAGCTTATGCGTAACACATCTCCAGTTAATGATTTAATTAAAGTGCGCATTAAAAAATATGCATACTTCTGCTTCTTTTAATTTTAACCCGAAAATTAACAAGTCTCTTATAGACTACATCAAAAAGTTATTTCGTTCTTTTAGTCGCAGTGCTCCTTCGGTAGGATATACAAGACAGCACCGAAAGTCGGCAATAGCAACTGTGGTTACTATATGATTATAGTCTACATGAAAAATAAAGTGATATCGTAATTCAAACTTTTAAAAGATAAAGAGAATTCACAAGAAAAACAACTTTTTTTTGTATAGTCAAACTTCGTCACTTTGTCAGTTTTGTCGGGGAAACATAATTATTATAAAAGAGGGACGAACGATACCAAAGGGATAGTCATAAATCGAAAATAAACTGACAACGCCTGGCTAAAAATGAAAAAGACAAACAGACAAACAATAGAACACATGACACAACATAGAAAATTAAAGAATAAGCAACACGAACCCCACCAAAAACTAGGGGTGATCTCAGGTGCTCCGGAAGGGTAAGAAGATCCTGCTCCACATGTGGCACCCGTCGTGTTGCTTATGTTATAACTATAATAAATAGTCTTATTCGGTAGGTCACATACATTCAAGGGAAGGGGATTGTAGTAACGACGTAAGGAATATATCCGGTATCATTTGTGAAAGGGTTATTCCATAACGGTAAACCAACTCGTGATGGCGAAAAGTTGAAAGTGATACAAAGAAGATAGAAAGATACAAAAAATCTCCTAACCTCAACAACTACTTCTTCTATTGATGTGTCATCTTTAGTTTTATCTATATCCTTTACTTCTGCCTTCTGAAAAAAAAGAGAATAGCTCATATTAAAGCTTGCAAAATATGAAAATTCAGTGTGAAACAACTGTATGGCTTATTATCTTACTATTTAAACTTTTTCAAGCTTGTTTGTCCTACAAAATGTACAAAAACACTAAGCCTAACTTAAAAAAGTATAAAAAAAGTACACAACTTTAATAACCTCTAGTAGTAATGACACATCATTTAAGGTGAAGAATTCGTCTTTTTGCGAGTATTTTATAAGGTAATCCTCTCATTTCAGTTTTACATTAAATACTCACATGTTAACAGGTTATTCAAATCAAATCATAGTATATTTCAATTAAAGAAAAGAAATGCATTACCTCAATTTGGTCAATTTCATCTGCAGAATGTGAATTTTCCACAAGGGATTTCGTGAATAACTTGCGTCGAAAAAAGAACAGTATTCCTATAAAAACTACTGCTATCACAAATACCACGATGCCAACAACTCCAAAAATGAGCCATGCTATTGATCCAGTTGTGTTATCATCGTCAGACGACGGTGTCTGTGTAGATAGTGTACTATTAGGCATTTGTATGCAAAATAGTGTCTTCTGAAAATAAACATATCAGTATTCAAGTTTTTGTAATGTGTTCAAATCACAATTTTGTCTATCTAACTGTAAAATACTGTTCACTTAATTTAATCATGCAAACTGAATGTCATTCAAAAGCGTAGTTACATTATGCATTTCATGTATTTTCAAAAAAAAAAATATTTTAGATTCTACCACTGCATCGAGGGTATTACTATAAGTTATCTACGTTCATATCGGTAGTTATAGATATTTTAACACCCTGAAGTATTCAAGAACAAGGTGCTGAAGGGTGTTCAAATATCTATTTCAAATATACACGGCTGGTAATTTACACACGCAGAACAATCGGTTCTACAATGAAAACCGTGAGAGGATTTTCCGGTTATTCTTGAGTGGAGTAATTGTCACCACTTCAAAAGGTATGTACATTTCAAGATCGCACTTTTCTAATTCAACTGATCAAAATATTGTAAATCGGAGAACTCTATGATGTGGTGAATACTTTAACAAAGAGACACATGTATCATTTACTGTTTTGTATAGAGTAAAACTCCTACAAAATCAATCGCCCTAAGAGTAATTAATAAATATAAAAACAGCCATTTTATATTATTTCATGCGTTAGGGGATCGGTTCTGATTGAGGACATCGTTAATACGTGAGGGGAAGTGCAAGCATTGTGATCATCTCAGCTCAATAACTGTGATCAACGTATTTAAAAGCAAACTTTTTCGTATATACCCTAAAAGATGTAAATATGATTATATATAAATAAACCTGAGTATGTTCGAGATCACTTTTCAAACAAATAAAAATTTGGAACATGTAGATCATGATAAATGAGACGTGTACATAAGTCATTACTAGGCACACATTTAAGTATGGTCTTCATTTAGGCGATGTAATGTTTTGTTTTGTATAATAATGAAAAGCTGACTTAAATAGCATACATTTGACTAATAACAGCTTCATGTTTGCATCACATATGCCTTGCACATTTAAAAGGCACGAAAGTTTATCCTATAACAAAAGTGTGTTAAACCTCTGAGTATAAGTATTTGTCTTATAATAGATATCAAGGTGCATCTAACCCAACAAATAACATTCAGCATTACGTAGATACTAAAAAATCTTATTTAATTCATTCTAATGCTACCAAGTGCTTGGTCATTGGTGACATTTATTTTGCTTAGAAGAAAACGGTCAGTGTAAATTAATTCAACTACGGATGATATTGAACGACTGACCGACGACTAGCTTATCCGATCTCCTACCTCGAACACGAACCCTTCTTTACATTAAACATAAGGTTGTAAACACTTGGAAAAAAGGAGATTTTGCGAAATTTCTTGAAGTTGCCTTATCAAGGCATGGTAAAAATTTGTTTGCAAATTCATATATTCTCTGTCTATTATCACTGGGGTAAAGCTGATGACCGTAACTGCATTCACGGTCATCCCAAGATGTCGGATGAAAAATTAGGTCAGTTTCTGTATTGTCTGTTAAAGTGTTTCTATATCACTTTCTTTACAAATCATACATTGAAACGACATAAATTCATAAAAGATTCACTCGGAAATAACAAATTACTACCGAGAAATGTGCATGAAATGGGAAATTCGATTTGAAAAAATCGTTAAGATGATCGTAAATCATAATCAAAATATTTTCAAGATGGCCGTAACATATAACAAGGATGACTGTGATTGGTAAAAAGATGACCGTAACTTGTAAAGGATGACCGTAATTTGTATAGGCTGACTGTTATTTATAAAGGACGACCGTCAATTCTAAGAAATATCCGTAATTGTATTCAAAGCTTTTTGTTGAGTTTGTCGATTTCAATAGGGGCCCGGTTAGCGGATATAAATATGTTTCATCAATTTCTTTTTTTAAACTATTGGCCGTATTTTGGGTTCATGACAATGATAGTAAATTGCATATTTCTCGTAAACAATGAAATATTTATTGATAACGACGTTGAAATTTTAATAAAAATTGACAGCGATACGACGAAAATTTGAAGAAACATGAATGTGTCCCTAGTACACAGATGCCTCATCTACACTATCATTTTCTATGTTTAGTGGACCGTGAAAATGGGATAAAACTAATTTGGCATTAGAATTTAAAAGATCATACCATAGGGAAAACGTGTACTAAGTTTTAAGTTGATTTAATCTGAAGCTGGACAAACGGATAAACGAACAGACGAACGGACGAACGCACGCACAGACCAGAAAAACATAATGTTCATAAATGGAGCATAAAAAACATTAATAATACATTCATGTATGAATATTCAGTTATCGAGCCCATGTCCATGTGTAGGGTTCCAGAGGAAGCTGATTAAAATCTTAATTTGTCTTGATATATGCAGGCGGAAACCCAGTTGAAATAGAACAAAAGAATCGTAGCTCTTTGTTAGAGAAGGCGATAAATGTTTACTGTAATGTTTACTATAGTAACACAATTTTTAAAAGTTATTAGAAAAAACTAAAACGAAAATTTTCTTCTCAATTACGAAGTGTTTAATTTTAAAAACACTATTTGCCTAAGTTTTCAATTTATCTATTACATAGTAACGCAGAACAATAAGATATCAAGTCGACGACATGGGCACTATAAGTTGGATGTAGAAAATGCATAACCTCCGATTGTTTTTTTTACCACGGACGGAGAACATTTCAATCTAATAGTTCAGAATTTTTCTTGTCTGCCCTTCCATTATGTGAATCAAGAAAAAATTCCCAAAACTAGGTAACGATTGTATCGAAAAAGAAAATCGAGTGTACCTTTTTATGTTAGGGCGTGTTTGATTTGTATATTTTGTCTTTAAATAAAAACGTACAAAGCAGGAGTATTTGATATAGCATCTCGCTTCTGATTCTATAATTTTTATATATCAAAGCTACAGGTTGACTTTATATAACGTAAAAAAATGACAGTACGAAAAGATGAAATATATGGGTCAAGTGAAATACTTAAGCTTATCTAATGAATCACAAAAACAGAGTAGGTGTGTTTAAATAGCTATTTTTTTCTAAAAGTACTTTACGACAGTCTTTTAATTTGGATGATGAAAATGCATATCTTCGAAAAAATATTTTTTTTGTGTGTGTGATAACTAGGGTTTATAATCTTCAACCACTGAACATTTTAGTCTGCCCTTCCATGAAATATTTAATCAGATTTTTTTTTAAATGTTTAAGAATTTTCGAAAATTCCACCTGACATCCGTTTAGACAATAGTTTTAAGTTGAATCAATGCAGACAAAATCATTTACTGATGCTCATTAGCTAGTAGATACATTTGTCTTTTAAAATACAACTGACATATAAGGATCGTAATGGTGCTATGTGGATAAATTTATCGGTTTTCAAAAGCAAAATTGGCAGCGCGTCATCCCTACAATGGCTTTCATTTCTACGATTGTGAAAATGAACTGTCTGGCGTAATGGGGAGATAATTTTGACGAAGAAGAATCCTGACTGTATGAATAACATTTCTGTATATATACAAATTGACAACGTTTCCCCTTGTGATACGCTATTCGTACAAGACTATTTTAAGGACCTACTTTGCTGCAGATCACCATCACTAGTTTAGTCGTATGATATTTTCAAAATATTTTCTGTTATTTTATCTGCACGACAAAATGGAAGACGATATAATATCAATGGGTGTTCATGCATTGGCATTTTTAAAAATGTGTGTGTATTTATTATCCCAGAAATAAAAAAAAATCTTTTGTCTTGTAGTTGGAGGCTGTGCACCGCATTTTTTTCCATTATACTTGTAAGGTGTCATTTTATCGCACTTTTGTTGCATGGTTTCCCCACTTGTTCATGTGCATGTCTTGTTGCAAATTCATTTTAAAAATTCAACCCTGTACTGTAAAAAAGATACATACATGGTGAACTATGCATTTGAAGGACGTCTTAGTTTCTTTTACTTATAGGATAATACTCTCATATTCATACGTTTATACCAACACGATACAAAAAGGTAGTTATATAAATACGGATATTTCTAATAAATGACGGGCATCCTTTAAAAGTTACGGTCATCATTTACAAATTACGGTCATCTTAAAACCAATTACGGTCACCCTTGTTATGAATCGCTGATTCTGTTACGGTCATCTCGGTTGTGATTTACGGTCATCTGAGCGATTTTTTCAAATCGAAATTCCTGTTTCATGCACATTTCTCGGTAGTAATTAGTGATTTCCGTGTGAATCTTTTATGAATTTACATCGTTGAAATGTATGACTTGTAAGGAAAATGATATAGAAACACTTTAACAGACAATACAGAAACTGACCTAATTTTTCATCCGACATCTTGGGATGACCGTGAATGCAGTTACGGTCATCAGCTTTACCCCAGTCAGTGATTATGACGGTAGCTAGATATTATAATTGTGTTATTTAAATTGTCCATGATTTCAATTCTTTCCCCTGAAAACCACTTGTCGTCCGAAAGCTTGGCGACGGTTTTGTCTCTAAATATGCAAGGTGATGACCAACTTTGAAGTAACGCCCACTCTTTGACAGGTTTAACTACACGATAATAGCATTCGCAATCCACACACAATATACGAACATCGCAAAATACGATTGTTTTATGGAAGTGTTAACGATCAAAAGTCCGCTAACGATTGTTAGCCTGGTGTTGAAAATATAATTGGACCTATACATTTGTATTTTGAACGGAAAACATATACGCAATATGTAAATTCTGATAAAAATTCTTCAAAGCTTTAAAAGTATAGTGTCCCAAAGTGTATCAAAAAGAAGCATCATTAGTTTTGATACAGATAATGCTGTTGAATAAAGGAGAACATGAATATCACGAACCTTATTCGTTTCAAGGTTGTGTTTTTTTTTCTTCTTTCAAAATTGCTCTGTTTTAGTGACCGAAAGGTATTTCACACAAATAATTTCTTTAGTGTAAAAAATATCACATTCAGTATGATTCCTATTAATAGAAATACAAAAATAGTACCTCGTCATTTGGAATTTTTAAAAGTATAAATTTAGAACCCATGGATTTTCCAAATTTATTTAAAGTTTTACGAAACGAGTTTCTGTCATTGTAATGTTCAGGAAGTTATTGCATCAATGCATTCCCGTAATGTCTGTGCACGTTGTTTAACATTTGTTTATTATGTTATAAAAAGAACTTTTTTAAAAGAATAAATAGAAAAAAAAATCTATTAAACTGTTTTGGTATAATGTTGTGTTTCTGTTGGTTCGTAGTTCTCTTATATTTGATACGTTTCCCTTAGTTTTAGTTTGTAATCCGTATTGTTTTTTTCTCTATCGATTTATGAATTTCGAACAGCGGTATACTACTGTTGCCTTTATTTGGTAAACAAGGATCACATGACCATGATGACTTCAAACACTCATGCATGTTGACCAGGAACTATATTGTACCTTCATAGTTACATTTGGGACGTATTTGTAGGAAGTTACGATGAAAAAGAGTCCTCTAATTGGTACTATTAGAGAAACATTCCAAATTCTGATATGTGGATGTCAACATCATAACACAATATTTTAAAATGAGAAGAAAGATACAAATGGAATACTCAAACTCTGAGGTCGATTACAAATTTAACTGTGAAATAAGAAAAACAACAGTAAACAAAACACATGTACAACATAGACAACTAGACATGAACCCCACTAAAACCTGAGGATGATCTCAGATGGTTCGGAAGCGGAAGTTGATCGTGCATACATTTTTGCAGCGTCGTGTTGCTCGTGGAAGTACCAACTCAATTATACATCTAATTCGTTGATGCCAGAATAGAAGACAGGAGGATGTGATTTGGCTACAACATTAACACTCAAGAAGATTCACAGTATTTTGAATTGTAGTCTTGTAATTATCATTGCAAAACATGATGTGTTCCATACCATTGACGTAATTTTTGTACTCTTGCAAGAAGATAAATCAGCTCTAATCGGCAAGTCCTTAAGCTTTCGAGTCACTGAAAGCCGGTATGGGTGGTTCGGGAAAAACCTTGGATATAGTTTAGAATGTTTTTCAATTTCTTTCACATTTTTGCAGATTTGTTGTGATCACTTGTCAAATTTGGGATGGTAATAAGCACAAACGGCATTCCTTTTTTGATAATTTCTCTGTATAATGTTAAACATCATCTCAGCTGTAGTTGTTAACAGGAAATAAACCTCTTATACTGCCTTTTCCTGCGCAGCACCAATCACAATGAATTCGAATTGTACTACACAAACGACATCATATATCCATATTGATAATAATCTTATCAAAGCCAAACCGGGAAACATATAAAATTATTTCAATTTCTTTGTTATAATTTTGATATCTGGAGAAAGCAGTTTGGTTTGTAATATGCATGAAGTAATACATTTTGTAGTATTGAGAAGCTGAACATAATACCTAGGTAAGTTTTATGACCGAAACATTAGTTAACCTACATGTACATTAGAGAAACTGGCATCTGAAAATTAACGATCACAATATAAAAAAGAGGCTCTTAAGAGTCTGTGTCGCTCACTTTGGTCTATGTGCATATTAAACAAAAGACACAGATTGATTAATGACAAAATGTGTTTTGGTGATGGTGATGTGTTTGTAGATCTTACTTTACTGAACATTCTTGCTACTTACAATTATCTCTAACTATAATGGACTTGGGCCATTAGTTTAATACAGAAAAAAATATTTTGTTAAAATTTACAAAAATTTACAAAATTTATGAAAATTGTTAAAGATTGACTGTAAAGGGCAATAACTCCTTAAGGGGTCATTTTGGTCGTGTTGATTTAGTTGTAGATCTTTCTTTGCTGAACATTATTGCTGTTTACAGGTTTATCTCTATCTATAATAATATTCAAGATAATAACCAAAAACGTCAAAATTTCCTTAAAAAATTACTGATTCAGGGACAGCAACCCAACAACCTGTTGTCTGAATCTTGGTTGGTTGGCTAGGTCACCGGACAAATTTTTTTAAAACTAGATACCCCAATGATGATTGTGGCCAAGTTTGGTTACATTAAGCCTAGCAGTTTCAGAGGAAAAGATTTTTGTAAAAGATTACCAAAATTCACAAAAAAATGGTAAAAAATTACTTTAAAGGGCAATTACTTTGCTGAACATTATTGCTGTTAACAGTTCATCTCTATCTATAATAATATTCAAGATAAAAACCAAAAACGGCAAAACTTTCTTAAAATTACCAATTCAGGGGCAGCAACCCAACAACTAGTTGTCTGATTCGTCTGAAAATTTCAGGGCAAATAGATCTTGACTTGATTAACAATTTAACCCCAAGGCATGTCAGATTAGCTCTAAATGCTTCGGTTTCAGAGTTATAAGCCAGAATCTACATTTTACCCCTATGTTCTATTTTTAGCCATGGCGGACATCTTGGTTGGTTGGCTGGGTCACTGGACACATTTTTAAACTAGATACCTCAATGGTGATTGTGGCCAAGTTTGGTTACATTTAGCCTAGCAGTTTCAGAGGAGAATATTTTTGTAAAAGTTAACGACGACGGACAACGGACAACGGACGACGACGACGACGGACGACGGACGCCAAGTGATGAGAAAAGCTCACTTGGCTTTTTAGGCCAGGTGAGCTAAAAAGCTAATTTCATCAATTCACATCAATAAATAAAGCCAAGGAACAAAATATACAAGAATGAAGTGGCAATTGTAACAGTTGTATTTGTCATAAAAGTTTGAATTCTGCAATAATACCCACATCAGTCTCTACAATTACAGAACGCAATACGGCCAAGCCATTTGCAATGCGACACAATAAATTATGAAAGGAATGCGTTCCGACAGTACCTGATCATCCCGAATATTGCGGCAGTTTTCTAATGAGGCGTTCACACAGTGCCAATTATTGCTCACGTTTGAGATCAGACAGTGCTTAGACATAAAAAGTAAAAAAGTCGGATTGCTATCCTCAATGATCTGGAATGTCCTATAATTGCCTGAACGCTATAGTATTCGTTCGTAACAGATTCCTACAGCTCGGAGAGGTCGGCCAAGCATCCCCGACAGGACGTTGCGTCCCGTAACATTCGGGAAAACTCCTCCGATTTTGACTAGTGGGATTACAATGGTGATTATGATTCTGCTTTATCGGATCAAAATCGTAACAATGTTTTGTGTTTTCTGGACGATGTCCTGTGGAACGGGCGTAATGTAGAGATTTGTCATTGCTGGTTTTTTTTTGCCGATTGCATCCCGAATGCGAACCGTCTCTGACGAAACCGTTCCAGAACAGTCCAGTTATTAATACGAAATTCGTCAATAATACACTCGTCTGAGTACCTACAATTACAGAATAAAACGACTGAGTCCAGCTAAAGCTGTTTGCAATGAGGTGCCGCAAACTGTGATAGGATTGCCTTCCTACAGCACCCGATCATCCAAAATATGGCGACAGTTTTCTAACGGATATCTTCCGTCAGCGCGATAAATAATTTTTAATTACAGCTTCAGTGTGTGCGAACCGTCTCTGACGAAACCGTTCCAGAACAGTCCAGTTATTAATACGAAATTCGTCAATAATACACTCGTCTGAGTACCTACAATTACAGAATACAAAACGACTGATTCCAGCTAAAGCTGTTTGCAATGAGGTGCCGCAAACTGTGATAGGATTGCCTTCCTACAGCACCCGATCATCCAAAATATGGCGACAGTTTTCTAACGGATATCTTCCGTCAGCGCGATAAATAATTTTTAATTACAGCTTCAGTGTGTGCAACGATTCGTAGGATCTTTATCAAACTTTAAATTTCTTTTGACAAATGTTAAACGGGAATGGTACTGTTAAGGACGGCTGTAAAAATATAGAAATGTAGAAATATTTTCTAAAATTACAAACAAAAATGAAGTTTCCTATTCAGCAACTAAGTTAATTATTAATGACTTACCTGATTTAGAAAAATAGAATAAACGGACTTCTATTTTGTTTAAACTGCTCATATACTTCTACCTTCACGACATATGAAAGGAAATATTGTTTGGGGAATTTACCACAAAAGATGTAGACAGATAAATGGAATTTAATAATATGCTGGATGCCCTCTTGTTTTTTAAAATCTATTTATAGGCCTAGATTCGAATCCAGCATTTCGAAGAAAACAAAACAAAATTTTGTTTTCTTAAAATCAATCTTAATTTAATTTTGGGGACTTTGAACACTAATATGAAACGTGCAAAAAAAAAATCAAAACTAAAAAAAAACCTGTTAGATTAGGCACATCAGAGAATACTTATAATTCAATCTTTCATGAAATCAAACAAAGTTTAATTTTGGAACCCAATTTGAACCAACCTTGAACATCGGGCTCAATAAAAAATTAAAAACTTTAAGATTGGGCATATCAAAGAACACCAATAATTAATTTTTCAATCAATCCTTCAAAACTTTAGGGTTATGGAAACGTGAGGTAAAACACATTCAGATCCAAACTCTTATACGCAAGTTATCGTTCTTATACAACAACAAAAACCCCGCCGCATTTTTGCGCCTGTCCCAAGTCAGGAGCCTCTAACCTTTGTTAGTCTTGTATTATTTTAATTTTAGTTTCTTGTGTACAATTTGGAAATTAGTATGGCGTTCATTATCACTGAACTATTAAATATTTGTTTAGGGGCCAGCTGAGGGACGGCTCCGGGTGCGGGAATTTCTCGCTACATGGAAGACCTGTTGGTGACCTTCTGCTGTTGTTTTTTTCTATGGTCGGGTTGTTGTCTCTTTGACACATTCCCCATTTCCATTCTCAATTTTATGTATAAGTACTTTTTGGTACTTATAATTAGGTCCTCAATGCTCTTCATCTTCGTACTTTATTTCGCCTTTATAACTTTTTTGGATGTCAGCGTCACTGACGAGTCTTTTGTAGACGAAAAGCGCGTCTGGCGTAAATACAAAATTTAATCCTGGTATTTATGATGAATTTATTTACGACAACAAAACAGCTACGACAATTACCCTTTAAAACAATTCCAACATTTCTATGGTTAATTGGAATCTTTTTGTAAAACTGCACAGAGGTCTATACTCTTATACACAAGTTATTTTCCTGTACTAGAAAATTGTGTTTATCCCCTTTCTGACCCCTAATTGCTCAACAGTCACGACAATCAAATAAGCTTTGAAATTACACCTTAAACCAATCAACCTTTTGATTGTGGTGTTGAATCTTGTGATAAAATTTCATAGAGATCCTTACACTTATATTAAAGATATTGTCTTCAATCAAGAAAATGGTTCTTTTACACCCCTTTTTGGTCCATTTTTATAGCTATGACAATAACCTCTAAAATCATTCCGAACCTTCATATAGTCAAATTGCAACGAGATCCATACAGACGTTACGCACGGTATTGGTGCCACTTTGCGTTACACGACGTTCCTAATAAAACGACGATTTTGACGTTGTTCCACAGAAAGTTTCAAACGTTGACCTTGTATTCTACAACCCGACCATAGAAAAAAGAACAACAGAAGGTCACCAACAGGTCTTCAATGTAGCGAGAAATTCCCGCACCCGGAGGCGTTATGCATATCATTCGAAAGGAAATAAACCATAGAAATCAATAACATAGATGAATGTGTGCTGGCCCCTAAACAAATATATATTTTGTACTAGTTCAGTGATAATGAAAATTGTAATCAATGAAATTTTTTCATTGATTACAATTTTTAAATCAGGATTGTTTTACCAGATTATTAAGAAAATTCATGTTATGTAGGAATTTACACATTTTGTATATAAATCAGGCCGTTAGTTTTCTCGTTTGAATTGTTTTACATTTGTCATTTAAGGGCCTTTTATAGCTGACTATACGGTACGGGTTTTGCTCATTGTTGATTGCAATAGAGTAACCTATAGAAATTATTAATTGGTCTTTAATGGAAGTTTGTCTCGTCATACGGCCGCATCTTCTTACTTTATTATGAGAACGGTGATTCTGTATTGTTGTGTTTTTGCTTTCGCAAACATATTTTGCAAGCTATCCTTTCATCCGATATTTTTTCACAAATTCAAGCTTCAAAAAAGGGTCGGCGATCAATATTTTTTTTATAATATTTGAAATTATAGAATTTGGCAAAGTATAGAAAATTCTTACACAGACCAATACCTACCTCACAGATAATCAGCAGGTCGAAATCCGATTTTGAATGATACAATTATTTTCATTTTACTATAGATGTGTATTTTTAGTAATTGCTATATGTGCATGTTCACATGGATAAAAAAAATTCTCAAGCGAACAACTATGGACCAGGAATGCATTCCATGCTCTTTTTATATACTATTGGTTATATTTGGTTCAGCGCCTCTATTTTCAACATATAACAGAGTATATCGGTTTACACTAAATCTTCTTAGACTTTAAAAAAAAAAGTTTCCAAACTGATTATTTTTATGTTTTCGGTTTCAATCTGTTTGTTTCGAGTTTGCATTGTTTTACAAGTATAATCAAAGTACTGAAGTACTGAACATCGGATGACCGCAAGTTCTTGTGGATGGTCACAAGCACTTGTCTCAGAAAAAGATCACATTTCTATACCTGAAACTGAGATTTATGATTTTTTTTTCTGAGAAAAGTTCGTGCGTGGATGATGAATAAATGACAGGGAATTCAACCTCACTGCTTTAATATCTATTATATTGTGGTGATACAAATCAGTATATTCTGATGTGTTGTTATATATTAAATTAATATTTGTATAGCAGTTACATGTTTGTATAATTTTCATCCAATTGTTTATCATTCTATTATACGATTCTAATAAAAGTGCAGTACACGTGCATGGTAGACACTCTTCAATAACAATTCGATTTTTTCAATAGATTAGATTTGAGTAGACATTCATAATTTTCCACAGAACTTTCTTGTGATATTCCTCCGCATGCGTTAACACATTTCTTTTGTACGTGTGCATATATTTTAACATATAAATATTTCAAACGACACAATATGTTTGTATTATTAATTTCCGTTCTTATGAGTATTCATTGCTGAAATGAATTTATAACAAGCGATATATCGATGATATCCGCGTAAATATGCGATCGGTTTCCAGTCAAAAACGAAAGTCAAATCTCTATGGCAACAATACATCGGAATTAATCCCCTCACGGTCATCGCGATGTAAGAATCAATCTTCAAGCTATGTTTTGTGGCGTTTTGTGAAGATTAAAAAAATCTACTTTACACAACAACAAAAAAAACATTTGCACACAGAAGATTGATTTGTTATTTCTTTCTTTCTCGAATGAGTTTGGAGTGTCTGTAAATTAATACATTAGAGCTAGCTGCTACATGTTTATGTGCCATCCATCATATATGTCGGACAACTACTCTATACTCTCTCTCTCTCTTTCATTCTTTCTCAAATTATGACAAAAGAAAATTTTTAATTTTCATATACATGCCTATTTACCAGGCAATTCTGTTGGAGATTCGAGAAAATAAACTTCATTCTGTCACACTACTTCTAAATATAATAACCACATTTTTCATACACATTGCTGGGTAGATGTACTCACAGTAGATTAACAAAAATGATCGTTAGCTATACTGAAATTTTATGGCATACGAGTATTTCTCTGATAAAACTTATGGTGTTAAATGAATCGATGCAACAAAAGAAAAAATGATTGCACGTTTTACTGATATGTTCATGACTAAGGAGTACTTTTTCTCCGGAGATTTATTGTGAGAATTTTCATTCATGTGTATAGCTTCGATTTTTTTAATAGCATTGCTAGGAATTACAGATACTGTCTGGCTGAGAAGGATAATTAAGAAGATCTCACTTTTGTTTGCATTTCCCTTTTCAATGTATCTTGCATGCTTTTATAAAGTGGGGGTGTGGTCATTAGTAAGTTTTCTCTTTGTTATAGCTCCGGGGCCTTGTCTTTATGGAGTATCCCAGTTAAATATTTCGACATCTTATATCCTTGAAACAATGCAGACTTCCATTTTAATGCATATTAAACGAGAACTTTATTTTATATAGATCAGACCATTTCATTTAAATATGTTATGCCAAATATGCAAGAAAAGTCGTATACCAGTTTAACGTTATTATAACGCGAACGTCAAATTACGGTTACGGGGACATTTCATTGGACATCTTAGATCGTTTCGGATTTTCTACCTGCAATTCAAACAAAAGTACATATCATATCATTTTAAAGGAAATTAAATGTATTTTCCATTCATATCAGTCAACAGGTGATAAAAATTAGAGATATAGTAGAATTTCGTTTGATAAAAAGCCTCTGAATTATTCTTTGTGTTATTTTGTCCATCGGGACATTTTATTGGACACGGGAAAAATGACGATGTTTTTAAAATAAGACCGCAGTTACATAATGATGACTTCAGATGGCTTCTTCGGAACATGTTTAATTTTTCTGATATTATTAAAATCCATTTTTGAATGTTATATATTATGAAATTGAAGACAGAAAGTTTTTTTACGGGTTGAGCAGCAAATTGGGACATTTTTTCTCTTGTTTGTTTAAACTTTTCTGACGATCTTCCTACTCTTATAGTTAAAAACGTCTATTACTTCATTTAACGTTAAATTTATACAATATAGTTGTAAAATTTTAAACCATTCTACTTTCTAATGAATCCGCACTGGGCTTTCAAAGACGCACATAAAACAAAATTGTAACAGCGGGACACCCTTAAAATGACGTTATAGGCATCGAAATGAGCATTTTTTTACATTAAAAAATAGACAAAGCACAAATTCATCTATGTCATTGATTTCTATGGTTTATTTCCTTTCGAATGATATGTATAACATGGCTATTTATTGTAAAGGATAAGAGCTTGAATTTGAATAACCCGCCATCTAACCCATATTTCCAAAGTGACACCAATATCGTGCGCAACGTCACAGCTATTCTCAAGTTATTTGCTGTGAACTAAGTTATTGTCAGCGAACCAGAAAAATGTTTGTTATGGTCCGTTTTTGTCCCTAATTATCCCCAATAAAACAGCTTTGACAATAACCCTAAAAATTAATTCCAACCTTTTTAATGTGGAACGAAATTAAACCTTGTGCAACAATTTAATCAAGATGCACACACTTTTACTCAAGTTATTGTCTTCGACGACGACGCAGACATCGCTAAAACATAATACGAACACTGAAATGTTACAGTCGTTTAAAAGCACAGAAAAAATATGAACTGCTGACTTTAAAAACATGTTAATAATAGGTACAAAACTCCTACCAGTTTTTGACTATTAATGAATGAGAAGCTTATAAGATCACCATACTTTACTGTTACAACCTTCATTAAAGTGTAAATTAACGGTACAAGTCCTTGATAAACCAAGTGGCGTCATTTTTATTTTATGTCTGTTGTATACTAGTATAAACAAATATGAACGTCAACGTAGTGAAAATAAGACATCTGGTTTAATTACTAATACTAGATTTATTTTATAAAATAGTGAAAATAAGACATCTGGTTTAATTACTAATACTAGATTATTATAAAATAACAACGATTACAAGGCTATTTTTTTTTGTAGCAACTAGGTAATTATCACAAATCTATTACACTGAAATGGTCATGTGCGTCAGAATTGGTGAAATATATTGTAATGTCCGCGAATCTTATTTGGTTTCTTTTTTTCTT
Organism: Mytilus edulis; assembly: GCA_019925275.1. Classification (NCBI taxonomy): domain Eukaryota; kingdom Metazoa; phylum Mollusca; class Bivalvia; order Mytilida; family Mytilidae; genus Mytilus; species Mytilus edulis. The sequence goes on from CM034361.1 coordinate 56,373,900, forward strand.
GGCATTCAAATTCACTGCATTACAGTATTACATGTTATTCTATATGAAAATTGCAATTCATTGAGAGACATTATTTTTTTTATCAAATTATTATTTTAAGTGAAAGTTGTACTTTTGCCATGTTTAAGTCTCCTTTTAGATAATATTTCGATAACAAAAAACTTGTAATTTAAAGACTGATGTTTAATTACTGCAAAAACTAGTACTAAAACCAAATGCATGCACCTTTTTGGAAACCATAAACCACAAAGTAAGGACTTAGCATGTCGACTCCTCACACCGTTACACTTCAATAATGACCTGTCTTATCTCTAAAAAAGATACAGATTTTTTACATCAACTGGAAGGTTAAGTTAGCTGTAAAACCAGGTTAAATCCACCATCTTGTTCGAAAAATATCTTTACAAAGTCAGTGATATGCCACTAATTTTTTTTATTCCGTTGGTTTATTTAAACGAACGTTTAATATTGTCAGGTTTTAAGAACTTTCCCTTTGTCAAATTTACCCTTCGGTTCAGTATTTTGGTTAATGCTTAATTCATATTATGTTTCCATCTTTTATAACAACTTACAACAACGCTAACACTACAATAAGAAGAGCATAAAGCCTGAATTCCGCGAGATTTTATTTTTTAAAGTTTGACATCTATTCATGGATATGAGTACCAGAGATTTTTGGCAAATTGAATAAAAAGCACGAACTGTACAGACCTCACTGAAAACCGATAACAAAAAAAATGAACGGAAATCACGAAAACTTTCTTTAAAGAATTTGACAGTTCTGTCTATCGTAATTGACTGTATCATTAATATTACAAGAAGTAATTGTAACAGGATGCTGTTACGAAGTCTCCCAAACAAAGCTCCCATAATTTGCCATTCATATAGTCCCATATTCATTTTATTTGTTTTATTGTCCCATACAAGAATATATATGGTTTAGGGGTGGGGATCTTGACCGTTTACAATTTATCGAACCTGAGTGGGTGGGGTGACCCCCATGGACTTCACCTATATTTCGTTTGATTTGTTTTGTTGTCCCATCCAAGAATATACATGGTTTAGGGTTGGGGATCTCGACCGTTTACAATTTATCAAATATGAGGGGGTGAGGTGACCCCCCATGGACTTTACCTACATTTCATTTGATTTGTTTTATTGTCCCATTCAAGAATATATATGGTTTAGGGGTGGGGATCTCAACCATTTAAAAGTTTTTCAAACATGAGGTGGTGGAGGTGACCCCAATGGACACTCCCTATATTTCATTTGATGTGTTTTATTGTTCCATACAAGAATATATATGGTTTAGGAGAGGGGATCTCGACCATTTACAAGATACTAGTATATTTTTAAATTGAAGAGGTGGGTGTGACTCCCCAGGGACTATATTACATGTGATTTGTTGTATTGTCCTTAGATCATTTCTGAAGACTGCATTGTGTCTATCACTTACAGTTTTCAAGTTACAAATGTATATTCATTTGAAATTTTTAGAAAATAAAATCCCATAGGGTTCTATGGTAAATCCCTACCTACTTTAAGCCCCCCAAAATACCTCGTAATAGACCCCAATCAACAAACGAACCTAGAAATATTAGTCTAACATTTTATAAAACCCTAAGTAAATCTGACCAAGCGGTTTTGGAGAAACTGTGCGGACAAGTTCATTTTTAAAGTGGAAGAAGAAGAAGAAGAAGACGAAGAAGAAGAAGAAGAAGAAGAAGAAGAAGAAGAAGAAGAAGAAGAAGAAGAAGAAGAAGAAGAAGAAGAAGAAGAAGAAGAAGAAGAAGAAGAAGAAGAAGAAGAAGAAGAAGAAGAAGAAGAAGAAGAAGAGGAAGAATAATAAAAATAATAAGAACTGAGCAAAAACAATAAGTCTCTTTACTTGATTTTGGAGAAACGGTGCGGACAAGTTCATTTTTAAAGTGGCGGAAGAAGAAGAAGAAGAAGAAGAAGAAGAAGAAGAAGAAGAAGAAGAAGAAGAAGAAGAAGAAGAAGAAGAAGAAGAAGAAGAAGAAGAAGAAGAAGAAGAAGAAGAAGAAGAAGAAGAAGAAGAAGAAGAAGAAGAAGAGGAAGAATAATAAAAACAATAAGAACTGAGCAAAAACAATAAGTTCTCTTTACTTGGTTTTGGAGAAACGGTGCGGACAAGTTCATTTTTAAAGTGGCGGAAGAAGAAGAAGAAGAAGAAGAAGAAGAAGAAGAAGAATAAAAATAATAAGAACTGAGCAAAAACAATAAGTCTCTTTACTTGGTTTTGGAGAAACGGTGCGGACAAGTTCATTTTTAAAGTGACGGAAGAAGAAGAAGAAGAAGAAGAAGAAGAAGAAGAAGAAGAAGAAGAAGAAGAAGAAGAAGAAAGAAGAAGAAGAAGAAGAAAAACAATAAGAACTGAGCAAAAACAATATGTTCACAATGTAATGCAAACGATCCAATACAGTATAAAACAGGTTTTCGTTAAAGATAAGAATGTAGGGTTGCATATTATTAATAAAGTTTATTCATAGAACTACTGCAATAATGTGTCATGTATCAAGGAAATTTACAATTCTTAGACTCGTCGTATATACGTATTAGTATAAACAAAAGAAAGTTAACAGGAAACAGTGGTTTTTTTTTTAACGATAACAAATATTTTTATTCAATTTTTTACTAACTATTTCCTGATATATAAATACCTAAGAAGCCCAGGTCGCATACTTAGGGACCCCTGTATTTTAACAGCCTCACTTGACCAGGAGTAGTAGAGATTGAGAGTGGCCTCCACAAGTGAGAGTGAGGAAGTGAGAGTGTGGATAATGAGGGTTTGTCTAATCCCCTCTAATCTTCCAGCTTATGGTACGATTTAAAACACATCTTTATATCTTGATGGAATAGTGATATTGATTAACGATTGTAAATCATCATGTAACGTACATGTTGTACATGGGCGACAACGCTAGACCACACAGGGCAAGGATTATAACCGAGTCTAAAGGGCAAAAATCCATTTTCACTATCTTTTGGCCTTCCATAACTCCATACATGAACATGACTGGGATGCCATTTGCAGAAATTTCAATCGCAGAGACCCACCTTCACAAAATTTTGTTGATTTAAAAGTGGCAATTCTTGATGAAGTGTTTAGATTTCCTCAACTGATGTTTTGAAGGATTTTAACGAGTATGAGACGTCGTTTTATGGAACTGTACCGGGCTATCGACTCAATTATTGACATTAAATTTTTCGAACATACCAAAAATTATTTGTAGAAAATTTAAATGATATTCTGTGATTTATTCTTGTAAAAAAATAAAACTTAAATTCCGTTTCTGATTTGTGTAATTTACACTATTTCTATGAACGCAAAACCTAAATGCATAGAACCTTCATAAGTGACCAAAATTGTATTTGTGGTTTGTTTATGGTATATGTTAGCAAAATTGCTACATGAATGTTTTCTTTTTTTCGAGGAATAATTGCTTTTTTAATTGGAAAAAATTTCGATGCAATAAAAATAAGTGGTGCTTAACTTTTTTGCGGACTGTATATATAGAAACAAAATTATGAGATATGAGTACCAAATGCGATATCTTTCCATTTAAAACACAATCTAATAAAGTACGCAATCATAGGTTAAATGCTGAAAAGTAAGCTATAGATGAAAAGAAAAATAACAGTTTTAGATCCAACACTGCAATTTTCGCAAAACAAGACTCAGTTCGCGTCCTTGTTTCACATACACATGGATAACATCATAAATGATTTTATTTAGGGTTGGCAAATGTCCGAATCCGTAAAAAAATCTGACTTGAAAAATAAATAAAATCTCCATCAGAAAGAAAAAAAGTAACTTTGATAAGAACAAAACAATATGAAATTACAACTGATTGCTTCAATACCTTCAAAACAAAGGAAAAAAATTGAAATAGAAAAAAAATACTGAAATATGTCAAAAATCAATACTTATAAATTTTGTTAACATTGTAAGATAAGAATAAAAAAATGTCTTTTGCAGTTTAGATGAAATATAATTGATAATAGACATGGTGCATGTACCTGTCAAATTCTAAATATGAAAATATTATTTAGTATTCTACAGTAAATATCTCATAATGGAATCTTTCTGAAAGATGTTTGTATGCAAAATTAAGGAGATGTGGTATGATTGCCAGTGGACAATTATCCACTTAAGTTTAAACAAAGTGAATGTAAGTGAAGATAGGCAACCGTGATGCCTTCAACAATGAACAACGGTGAAATTTTAGTGACCCCAACAGATATTTGACACACTCTAAGTCTTCCCCTTTTTACAAACACAAAATTCAAGGATCTCTTATTTTTTTTTTAATATCTTTACGAAAGTTTCTGCCCTCGTGAATATTAGAACCTACTGTTATCAACAGCTTTACACTAGTTAGTTTGTCTAATTGGTAATTGTGTTCTTCACTGTTGTTTCGTTGCTGTCTTGTGCACAAATACATAACATATCCGTGTCATCATCAATCATATTAATGGCTATATAATATATTGGCTTATTCAAACACTCGTCTCTTTGCATATAAACAACTCTAACTTAGTTAATCTGAGCATGGAAAGAATACTGTACATCACGAACTATAAATGTGTGTACAAAAAGTGAAAAACTAAGCAAAATTGTGAATCCCGCAGTGCATGAAAAATTGTGTTGTATTTCAGTAAATAACAATTTCAGTTGATTGCAAACATGTAGTAGTCCATCATGCATTGTTACTCATTTATTGGATTGGTCAAAAACCTAGGTAAAAATAAATTGCGTCACACGTAAATAAACAATTAAATGTGCGAGGACAAAAGTATGCTAATTTATACATATCCATATAAGGTAGATTTCCTACGGAAGCCGATAAGGGCATTAGAAAAAAAAATACGTCGTAATTACTACATAGCATGTCGTAATTTCGACATAACATGTCGTTATAACGACATCGCTATGTCGAAATTTCGACATAACATAGCTATGTCGTAATATTAAACGACATCGCTAAAAGAATATGTATTATGATTGCCAAGAGACTAAATGACACAAAAATTAACAACTATAGGTCATCATATTGCCCTTAATAATTAGAAAACCCCCTGCATAGTCAGCTATAAAAGAGGGACAAAAGATATCAGAAATGCTGTGTGGCAGACATGTTATTCTTTTATATATATAGCTATGTCGTTGTAACGACATAGTGATGTCGTTATTACGACATGTTATGTCGAAATTACGACATCTTATGTCGAAATTACGACAAAGCGATGTAGTTATAACGACATGTTATGTCGAAATTACGTCATTGGGTCATTATAAAAAAAAAACATGCAAAACTATGTTATTGGGTCGTTTTAAGTCACAGACATGAAAATATATCAAAATAACACTTGCATATGTTAGATATGAAAATTTTGTGATACACAATATACAGTTTACAGTATGAAATGTTATAAAAACATCCTTAATGTTTTCTTAAACCCTTGAAGATAGCCAGAATTTACTGTTATTTTTTACTGTAAATTCTTTCAGACTTGAAATAGGACTATTATTCATATCATTTGTTATTATGATTTATCACTTTTTATTGCATTTTGATACATACAAACATTTTTTTAATGATTTAGAATGTGTATGTTGGTTTTATAATAAAAATGTTCACCAAAAGGAAATGTAACACCATTGACCAGTTTAGTAACACCACTGAATATATTATTTTTGAGACCATTTTAATTCTTATTGTAAATATATGCAGTTGTTTCTTAACATTTTCTTACACCCCAGCACATATGAATTATTACATATCTTTTAAAACTTTATGATGACAATCCTATGAATTAATTATGATATTTATTATTTAGTGATTATTATAACCAAATTCAGTCATCTGTATATAATTAATTGTTTCCCTATGTTTTTAAGGTGTACATAGCTGTTAAAACTTTACCCTTTGGGTAGTGCTTCACAATCAATGGAGGAAACTAAATAACTATCATGACAATCAGCATTGTTTTGTGTTTCTTTCATGTTTAACAAGCGAAACATCATATTATTTATGAAAAACAATACTTATTTAACAATGTTTAAAAAATATCATGTATTACATATACACAGTTTTCACAAACTGATGTATGCTGGTAACACCAATGACACTATTTAGTAACACTATTGACATTTTTAGTTATGGATGTTATGTTATATATTTGAGATTTTTTAGCCTAAGAATTATTTTTTCATCTTTTTCTTTTGCCCGGTGATCTTGGCTTTGTGTTCAGTACTTTCAATTGAATTGAATTGAATTGTGTTCAGTACTTGATAAAGGTAAAATTTGAAATGTGATGTCAATGGTGATACTTTTGTGTCATTGGAGTTACTGAAGGGTCAGTGGTGTTACTATATAAAAATGTGACATTTTCTTTTTTATCTTTATTCATAAATGAAAGTGTTTTAGGTCGTGTACAAAGGATTAGGTATGTTATTATCATTTAATCTTATATAATTCACATATATTCAGTTTAAGTGTATTTTTTAGTATTTACAACGGCCATAATTAGGACAGCCAACTTTTTTACGACAATGTATTCTGAAATTTATGTTTAAATAGAATGCACAGATATATATGATTAATGTCAATAGGTCGTAATTTAAACCTAAACAACAAAGTGGGACAGTTGTTTGATGTTAAACAATAATACTTAGTACCTAAATAGATGCTTTAAATTGGTAACACCATTGACACGATTCTATCAAAGGATGACCTAAAATTGTTAAAAATTTTCCCATTGCATATTTCTGAATATCATTGCTACCATACCATAGAATAGCGGGACACATTTAAATGTTTTAAACAATGACATCATTTTTCAAAATATTACCTCGTCGAATTTTGCACTTTTTTTTATAATGACCCAATTACGACATAATTATTATTTTTTTTTGAATGGCCCTTATCGGCTTCCGTAGACTTACATTATACATGTGTTGATTAAAATTGTGAAAACTATATATTTGATAGAGAAAAAAAATACGGATGCCGATGGGAAGGGCCATTAAAAAAAATAATTTATGTCGTAATTTCGACATAACGTGTCGGTATAACGTCATCGCTATGTCGTAATTTCGACATAACGTGTCGTAATTACGACATCAATATGTATAATATATAAAATAACATGTATTATGATTGCCAAAAGACTGAATGACACAGAAATTAACAGCTGTAGGTCATTTTCATTCCTTCAATAATGAGGGAAAAAAACGCATAGTCAGCTATAAAAGAGGGACAAAAGATACCAAAGGGAGAGTCCCCGAAATGACAGATGTTTAACAATTTAATTCAAACGAGAAAAATAACGGTTTTAATAATGTACAAACAAAGACCGGAAAACAAATATGTAACACAGCAACAAACGACAACCACTGAATACAGACTCCTGACTGCTATGTGATAATAACGACAACCTTAAGAGTTTAACTTTTTACTCCCGAAGAGATAGGAAATTCAAAATGGTCGTCAGTAAAGGCATAGTTTGTAGCGTAAACAAATTCATTTTTTTTTAGAGAAAAATGAACACTATATGCAATCAAGCTTAATTAAAGTTATTTACTTGCACCTCGAGACTTGCACATACTAGAAATGTATTTTATAATCAAGTCAAATGAGACCCAGTTGAATAGGAGAGCTATGCAAGCTCCTTTGAGCCCCTATTTAAGTTTGGCATGTACAGATTTGTTAAAATTATGAAGTCCTCCATTTCCATTGCAGGTTCTGAATAAGATGAATTTTAAGCTTTTCCCAAAAAAGACTAATTGATAAGCTTTGAATTCATAGTGCTTCAGACCCACGGACCTCTGTACCTTCATTTGTACACAATTGAATCTAAATGTTCTACTGAGACTTGATGCAAATTATAACTGCATTGCTATTGTTGGTTCTTAATGAAATTCTTCAAGCGTCCTCCCCATTGAAGCCTTAATTAAACTTTATACCCCAAGTTCTTTTAACCACGGTTCCCCAGGACAACTATTCATACAAACTTAGGGGGACGGTTTGGATCCCGCTAACATATTCAACTCCGCCACATTCTTTATGTATATGTCTGTCACAAGTCTTTAATTCAGTGTTTGTTGTTTGTTGATGTGTTACAAATTAACCTTCGTCCCCGAGGGTATCACCAGCCCAGTAGTCAACACTTCGGTGTTGACATGAATATCAATAATGTGGTCATTTTTATAAATTTCCTGTTTACAAAACTTTGAATTTTTCGAAAACTAAGGATTTTCTTATCCCAGGCATAGATTACCTTAGCCGTATTTGGCACAACTTTTTGGAATTGTGGATCCTCAATGCTCTTCAACTTTGTACTTATTTGGCTTTATAAATATTTTGATATGAGCGTCACTGATGAGTATTACTGTAGACGAAACGCGCGTCTGGCGTACTAAATTATAATCCTGGTACCTTTGATAACTATTTACATTGTTGTTTTTCGTGCATAAACTAGGTAGTTACTTTTTCTTGTTTGAATTGTAGTTCATTTGTCATTTCGGGGCCTTTTATAGCTGATTATGCGGTATGGACTGTGATCATTGTTGAAGGCCGTACGGTGACCTATAATTGTCAATGTCTGTGTCATTTGGTTTCTTGTGGAGAGTTGTCTCGTTGGCAATCATTCCACATCTTCTTTTTTGTATTTACTCCTCGTAATATAAGGATCAATAGTTCTTATAGAAAATATTTTCAAAGCTTTTTCCATTGGATTTCATGTTAAACTTTGGACTCCTAATACTCGAGCCTAATGGATCCCCTGACTTTCGCCTATCACACAAGAAGTTGTGTCTAATAGCCGAATTGGTATACGAGCCATTGTTATCGCTTGTTGTCCGTCGTCGTCTGTCGTAAGTGTATTTTTTAATCTCCTTTGAAACTTCTGTGCAAAATTCTTTCAAAATTAGTTTGATTATTTTTTATAGAATGTTTCCTTTACAAAAGACGTGCATCGATTTTTGACCCCCTAAAAGCACAGCCGCTGTTACTTACTTGAAAAATATGATATAATGGGCACACATTAGTTTTTTGATAATATATCGAAAACCGTTACATTTATCCCAAAACTGTCGAGGGTTCATCATGACAAAATGGACCTATGCCGAAAATTTAAGAATTATCAGTTTAAACTATATCTGAGTTGTGTCCTCTAAAACATTTTTTTGATAGCTACATGTATTGTCATCACTTGGCGTCCGTTGATTATGACCGAACACCAACAATATGGAGACTGACACTTAGTTAGTAACGGCAATAGTAGAATAGATAGAAATAAAAGTAAACGGTTTCTGCAGACGATGACAAACAATTGCAAAAGCATACATTACCTTTCGAGTACCAAACACATCTTCTTGCTACATATATGCCAAATATAACAGAGGCTCCACGGAGCCTGAATTGATCACCATTTATATGGGTCCTATTCGACTTGATTATGAAATAAAGTTTTATCATGTGCAGACATATAAAGTAAATAACTTTAATATCAATCAAGCTTGATTGAATTCAGAGTTTATCATTCTCAAAAAGAAAATGAATATGTTTACAATAGGGTTTTGATACAACCTTTGTCCTCACTGGCGCAGCCTATGGAAGAAGCGAATCGATTTAAACTTTTCTTATATCAACGAGCGATATTGTCTTATATCAACGACTTGCATTATGGGAAATTTCAGACGAATGTTAGCATTTTGCGAAGAAAGGCAGATTTCTCGGTATTAAGTAATGACTCTTTTCTTAAAACAGGATGACATTTAACACGACATACATGTACGTCTGCTGTATAATTTCCATGAATTATTTTATGTAATAACAAGCAAGGTGTATTTTTGTCAACACAGGCTTGCTCTGTTTGATGGGATGAAAGAATGACAAACAAACAAATATTTAAGAATTGAAAACTGTCATTTATTATTAAAATGACGAAGAAGCAACACAATGAAAAACATGTAAAATGAAATCAATAAATCTTATTTATAAACAACATATTATATGGTTATAATGACAAAACCTTATTGACCCATCCCATCAAAGATGGGGTTACATTCGCCCATCAGAGATGGTGTTACATTCGAATATAAACACTGACATATTGTTTAACCAAATAAAACATGAATACACAATATTCATTATTAAACAAAATTAAAATATTTCAATTTAAATTGGTTCAAACATAATGACAAAATCCGAATTAGCTATCCAGGGAGGGATGGTGGGTATAATGTTTAGTTCCAAAATTTTCCTGCCACTTCTAACTGCAACTGAAGCGCCTTCTGAGATCATATAACATGATCAGGGGAAGGAATAACTTGATATTTGCGTTTCTACCAAATAAGAACAAAGAGTTGTGCCGCTTTCCATAGTACCGCCTAGTTTGCCAAAAAATCATTTTTAATAAAAATTAGCATTTTTGTCAACACAGGCTTGCTCTGTTTGATGGGATGAAAGAATGACAAACAAACAAATATTTAAGAATTGAAAACTGTCATTTATTATTAAAATGACGAAGAAGCAACACAATGAAAAACATGTATAATGAAATCAATAAATCTTATTTATAAACAACATATTATATGGTTATAACGACAAAACCTTATTGACCCATCCCATCAAAGATGGGGTTACATTAGCCACAATATTGTTACCCAAAAGCCTTCCTTGTAACAATATCCCCCATCCAAGCCAGTGATAAAAAACTCTAAAAAAAAAAAAAAAATCCTAACTACCAAAAATAGGAAAAACAAAAAATATCAAAAAAGAAATCACAAATCTGAATAAAGCTACTTCTATCTAAGAGTATTCATTCTATAAACTAAACGATAACTATCCCATGATTATAATGTATTATTATGAGTATCAACTATACTGTCAACAAAGTTATTACACTCTTATATATAAAAAAGAAGATGTGGTAGATTGGCTTTAACAATGAGCAAAGCCCATACCGCATAGTCAGCTATAAAAGGCCCTCTTATACATGTAATGAAAATACACTTCTAGATCTAAACATGATTACCCGTTTATGGCACAGTGGCAAGAACAAGGAACCCTTCAACGTATTTCATGAAAAGAACAGCCTTGTGTCGTATCAGAGGTCCATATCCCCATGATACAACATCAAAACACATAAAACAGATTCAGATGTTAAGAGTCATTCTCTGTTAGCATCAAAATCATGTGGAAATGACATGTCACAGAATTGGTTCAAAATTTGTAAAAATGTTCTAACAGTTGAGATATACTGAAAAATACTACCAGTTTCATGTAAAATTATGTGGTTGCTATGGTAACGACTTGAACACTTTTTGGTCAATTTTGGTAACGAAAAAAGGCTAAAAATGTGCAATTTCAGTTAGATGAATACAGCCTTTATGAGAATAAAAAAGAAAATTGTGTTTGTTATAATGAATAATTATGGTTACGACATATTTAAAAATTGCATTTAAAAAAATATATTATATAACACTGATGTCAGGAACCTAGCTCCAAAAAGGGTCAAATTCCATGTGTATTAAAAAACCAATTTTACCCTGTTTTGAAAGCTTCGAAAATTTTCAACCCAGATTTTCCCAATATGGCTAAAATAATTTTTAAATAGTTTAACCATTGCTAAATCAAAATACAAAAAATCGGGAAGGGTATATTTGAAAATTTTGCAAAATTCAATTTTTCTAAAACATGGTTTTTCGAAATTACTGTTTTTGGTATTGTTACAAAAAGAACATTGAAATTGACAAAAATGCTTTATTTGTCTGCAAATACTTAATCTTGATCTCAGAAAAAATAAATGTTATCAAAATTAAATATAACAACTGATGAACTCTGAAATCTCAATTGAAAGCCCATTTTAGTTACCCCAGTGTAGCAGGAGTAGCTTCCCCTGAATTACTCTTCAAACAAGAAGACACAAACGGTTTTGTTTATCTACAATCATGACAAATGTATTTCAAAGTACTATAAACACAATATAATGTGTTTTGTTTACCGCTCGAGGTTTAACCACAAATAAGACTGTTGAAAACATCCCCAGCGCTCTACTGAACTTGTGAAAATGAAATTATTCCATCAATTGGTCATTGTGATAAACTTATTTTAGTTGAAATTTTACAAATGAATTTTTTGTAATGTTTAACCGATTCCCAACAATTGCTCATGCAAAATGCCATTTAATGGAGAAAGGAAAAGGTAAACTTTGTGCCTGGTGTTGAGCGAAATTGGAACACACCCAACATGTAGACAATTAAAAGAAGAGGTTGGGTCGAGTAATACTTGCTGTGAACCTGATTACAAGTCATTTAGAGCAAATGTTCTGCCAGAAAGAGACATACTTGTGACACGAAAACAATATCAAATCTTTAACTGTATGAACGTGGTAAGTAAAAAATACTTTTCCTGAAATTATTGATGTGGGGGTTTGGCCAAGGAACAGAACTCCAAGCCGAGATCACCATTTATAGCATTATCTACTAAACAGCTGCGCCATGAGCGCATGATACGTCCGTCATATTTTCAAAGAATAAAGTTAAATTACTTCTCAATGTCATATTAGCTAATGTATGAAAATCAAAAGTGAACTTGCATCAATAGATATAAACAATTCACCAACGTTTCATGATATTGCAGAAAGCATTTTTGAGTTATTGTAAAAAAAACCTGGTATATATATCCCCCTTTTTATGAATAAAACCTTATGACTTAGAAATGTAAATAGTAAAATTTGTAAGATTATAAAGGAAGCTTTATACATCAATAGATATAAACAATTCACCAAAGTTTCATAAATTTGCTGTAGGCATTTTTGAGATATTGTCCAAAAAGTGGAAAATCCCCCTTTTTCATGAATAAAACCCTGAATACTGCATACCTGCAAACTGTCACTATTTGCAGGGGATTTCCTCCATGGAGGCTCCTAAATGGAAATTTGGAAAGAGCAATTTTGTCCACAATTTTAAACAAAACAATTAATTTTAAAAGGGCTATAGGCTTGTAACATGATGAAGAAGCTTATAAACAACATTAAAATAATATAAAGGCCCTCTTGAAGGTTTTGTAGGACTGTAAGAGCAATCTTTCACGCACAACCCTCATGGGCATTTTGCAAAGTTGGCAGGTATGATAATTGGAAACGTAAAATCTAGAATTTAAAAAAATCAAAAAGGAGTCCATGTCAAAAGATACAATGTATAAAGAATTCACTAAAATTAGTTGCAAGTTGGTAAAAAAACATTTTTGATTTTCGTCCGAAAACTGGAAAATTCTCCTTTTTAATGAAGAAAACCCTATACACTCAGACTGGTAAAATCTAAAATTTTTAAAAAAGAAAGGGAGCTCACGTCAATAAATAAAACAATTCACCAAAGTTTTATGCAAATTGGTAAAAGCGTTTTTGAGTTAATGTCCCATATGTTGATGACGGACGGACGGACGGACATGTGTCAAAGAGAAAACAGCCCAACCATAGAGCAGACACAAGCTGATGGCTAGCGATGGGTCTTCAATGCAGTATACCATATTACATCCCATAAACAGGCGTATAAAAAGTAGCACAATTCTGTTGTTGACTAAACATCTGTTAGTGATCTTAATGCTTTGAAAACGTGACGGGCGTATCATGTGGTCAGGACATGTATTTCCATTCTCTAAAGTTAACCTCAACCAAATGTTATAAAACTTATACACAATGATAATAACCACAAAATACAGATCAAGTTTGATTTTCTGTGATGTCACTTTAACTATTCTAGAGTTTTGCCTGCATGCTAAACTTTTGAGACCACAAGCCTGAAGATCAAGTATTTAAAAAGTTTAGTTGGAATAGAAGAATTTTACTTAAAGTTTAGTGCAGAGACTGCGAGTTATGTTCTTTTACATATGGAAGAATTGCTAAATTTTTCATTTCAGTTCTCCAACTTACATGTAAGTTTGCCTAAACAAAATGTTATGAACTGTATACTAAATACTTATTGCCACAAACTCTGATGAAGTACACATTTGAGTTGCATCACTTTCAAAATCCCTCAGTTATGTCTCATTATAACTTTATATGATATGCAAGCAAGGGTATTATATGTGTCCAATGGAAGTTATTTAAATAACGAAAAAGAAACATTGCTTTCATGTTACACTTTGAGGTAAACATTTTCTAAAAATCGCCATATTTGGACGAAGACCGGTGATGATTTTTTTTTCTATGTTCATATCTGTAGATAAGATATATATTTAATTTATAATTTTACTGAAGATTAAATGTATAATTTGCCCACTGTTATTTTTTGAAAGGGTTGAAAGATCAATTTAAAATTCAAAGCAGTATAACATTAACTAGGTTAACAATGATTGATGGTTTGGGTGCTATAAACAGTTTCGTACTAAAAACTAGGGGTATTTCCCTAGTGAGATTTACATACTGATGGAATTCCCTGCTATTTATATACCACTAAATGAAAAAGTTGATTGTTTTTTATGTTCAATGTGAAAAACATATATTGAAGTTCAATTAAAATGCCACTTTTGTCAAGATTTAAAAAAAAAAAATGTTTTTGTGACTTCCTACTATATGGGAGGCAACTCCGTAAACAGCTGATTTTCACCTGTTGCAAAAAGCACTTTGATTTGTCAGGTAAGATAGCTCCTTTCGGAGCAGGCGAACGTAGGCTGAAACTACATTTTCTTAAATCAGCCGGATAAGCTCTTCGAAATGCATATTATAAGAAATCTCAAATATATGCACAGGTTACTGATCCGTGTGTCCAAAGGTGGTCTGTTTTTAAGGTTTTTTAGGGGGAAAATGCCTAATTTCCAGCTGATAACTTGTACCAATTTGCATGTTTAAACAAGAGATGTTGGATTTTTTTTTTATTTATTCAGAAAGTTCATAGAATTATCTTTCCATTGATGTATAGATATCTATATAACTATGAATATCTGACTTCTGCATGATGGGTCCACTATTACATGCCCTGTTACAGAATGACGTCACGTAAAAAACTGTTGATTGCACCCTTTGTATGCCACTTCCAGCAATATTGTGATATTTCGAGACGTTTTGGATGCAACTAGATGTCCTGAATATCAGTTCTCAACCAACCAGAATCAACATTGAATTCTATACAAATTACAATTGTTTCCCTTGCTCAAGGGAAAAATGTTAATTTGTTCACCTGATAAAGTTGATGTTTTCCGAGGTCAGAGTCCGAGGGAAAATGTGACTGTTTTAGGGTGAACAAATCTTTATATCACCCTCAGGCATTGAAAAAAAAATTTTGTTTCATTGTATATATTTTTTAACTTTCTGAACTTAAATTACATATTGTGGAATAATATCTTTTATCAAAATGTGTATATTTTTCAGGAAATGTAATCCAGAAACCTACTGATTCTGTTTTGTTCTTTTTAAACAAGATTTAACACAATATGATGGTAGTGTCACTAGAACAACAATCGAATAAAGATGTTACTGTTTGTTCCAACGATCATTCCATTACTTTTTTCGAGAAACATTGAATGAGAAATGCCAGAACAAAACTCTGGATAACAGTCAACTTCAGCTTGAGATGAAAATAAAGCTGAAGCAGTCATTGAAGCAGAATATAACCTTTATATTGATACACCTAAGAAAACAAATAGCAATTGCCTCTACTAGTGAACCATTTTTTTATCAACATATAACTGATGGACTTTGAATTGAAGGGAGGTAGAGAAAAATATGATATTTACAAACAAAAAAAAGGGAATTTCTTATTCCAATATTTAGCGATAAAGATTATGTAGATACATGTACCAAGAAAACCATAAAAGTGTATGAAAGTACTCAATATATTTGATAAAGTCTGAAAGCGTAAAATGTTTGATATGAATGATTTAAAAAAAAAAATTAGCAAATAATAATCCTGTTTTCCAGTTATGCAACAAAACATGATGTGGCTACAGAGCAATATATTACAATTGTTTTATAACTGACTATGCAGCATGGGCTTTGCTCATTGTTAAAGGCTATATGGTGACTTATATAGTTGTTAATTTCTGTTTCCTTTAATTTAGTCTCTTTAAAGAGTTGTCTCATCGATAATCACACCATATCTTGTTTTTAGTTCACCTGACTCGAAGGGCCAAGTGAGCTTAACTCATCACTTGGCGTCCGTCGTCCGTCATCGTTAACTTTTTACATTTTGAACTTCTTCTAGACAACCACTGACCGGAATGAAACCAAATATAGCATGAATGTTCCTTATGAGGTTTTGACCAAGATTGGTTACTTTGTAGCCGATCCATCATCCAAGATGGCCGCCAGCGGGGGACTTAGTTAAACATAGGACCCTATGGAAAATACATACAAATTTCTTCTTCTAGAGAACCACTGAATGGAATGAAACCAAACATAGTATGAATTTTACTAATGAAATGCTGACCAAGTGTTGTTACTTTGTCGCCAATTCAACGTCCAAGATGGATGCCAGTGGACGGACTTAGTTTAACATAGGACCCTATGGGGAAATAAATACAAATTTCTTCTTTTAGAGAACCACTAACTGGAATGAAACCAAACATAGCATGAACATGATGAATGTACCTGATGAGATGCTGATCAAGTGTTGCTACAACTTTTTAGCCGATCCATCATCCAAGATGGCCGCCAGCGGGGGTTTAGTTTAACAGAGAACCTAATGGGAAAAGCATACAAAAGTCTTCTTCTAGAGAACCACTGAATTGAATGAAACCAAACATACATGTAGCATAAATGTTCTTTCCTAATGAGGTGCTGGCCAAGTGTTGTTCCTTTGTAGCCAATTTTATCTTTTTTTATATGATTTCGAAACTTAAGTAGAGTCAGGTGAGCGATACAGCTCTTCAGAGCCTCTAGTTTAAACTTTTTGGAATTTTGGATCCTCAATGCTCTTCACCTTTGTACTTGTTTGGCTTTATAACTATTTTGATATGAGAGACGAAACGCGCGTCTGGAATACACAATTCCAATCCTGGTACCTTTGATAACTTATTATAATTATCATATAGTGATAATGTTTGTGTCAATTAATTTAATCAATCAAACTATCGAGCATTTTATCATATAATAAAAAGAACCACCTAACCCCCTTGTCCCAATAAAAAATGAAGTCAAGTCTTTCTACTTAAAACTCCAAGATAGTAATACAGTCATATCTTAAAAATTGTTTTATCGTTTCATATAACATAGTTATCCATTATTCATTCTTTGCTTGATTTACTTTTTATCTTATAATAATTATTGCTGTATCAACTTTGCAGAATTTAAAAATATTTCTCTGAATAAAAACTACAATATCTTTATCTCACTATGTTGGATTTGAGCCTAGTATAGTATTTGGATAAACAAATGTATGCATTATTCGACAGAGATCAGTTGTCAATAGCTCAATTTATAATGCAAGTTAGTAGATAGCCAAATTGTAAACCAAATTATTCATGAGTACCAAATTACATATACATGATATACTTATATAATATAATGCTAACAAAATTTTGATTTACAGTTTAATTGTTTTGTACAAGTTATCGAAACATAAGTTTTGATAGCAATAGTTATTATGGTTATGAAAATAATTAGGACACATTTTATGTAAAAAGAAAAGGCAGATAATTGAAAGCTTGCAATCAGTCATTCATTATAAAGTTACCAGTTTCCAACAACTTGCATGCAAAATGTAGATTTCAGTTGTCTAATCAGGGAAGGTATGAAAAAGTCAAAAGACTAAGATCATTCGAAGGATTTTTTTAATCATTTTGCGTATAAAAAACAATATCTAGTTATTTTTTTCATTGACTACATGTATGTAAGGTATCAAAATGTGTGTAGTTTATCTTCATGTTATTATTTGATCATAACTAATCATTTGATATGATAAGGATTGCAATAATAACATTTATGCCTGGAGTTTTTTTCCTAAAAAAAGAAAATCAAAAGTGACCTTCTTTCAAACAATATTTAAAAAAAAATAAAAAATATACCCTCTGAGATATTTTTTTTAAGAATGCACCAGATGCCATTATTTATAATGATGATCTTCGTTTATGCCAAAAAATCTGGGAAAAAAAAGTTTGGAGCCATAAAAATGGGTTATTTTGTGTTTTTTTTTGCAAATCTTGATTTTTGGAAAAACATCAAATTTTAAATTTCAAAATTTTTACTTTAGATGAAAGAACTTTCCAAACTTTCAAATATATTTTGAAACACTAATATATAATAGTTTGATAGCAAAAGAAAAACTGGGGATAAATGTGTCAATTCTACTACAAAAAAAACCCGGTAAAAATGGAATTTTCATCGAGCATTTTTGGCGTTTTTCAACCAAAATCAGAGTAACTAGTTTCCATGGCAACCAACACTTCAAATTTTGAAATCATTATTATTTTTGTTGTCAGTATACACTATTCTAACCCATGATATGAAAATAAAGGATATCCAAGAGTATGCATTTCTCATTTTCTTTGAAATCCTTTGATGCTTACAGAGAATGACTCTTAAGGACTGGTATCAGGGCCCCCTTCTATTGGTGGAGTTAGAATCGGCGTTCTCGTGTTTGGATTGTTGGCAATCCCTCCTACTATGGTCTCCACCGCAAACCTGGCAGGTGTGCTCGTATCTACAAATTCTTGCCGTGCAGCCTGATTTATTGTTGAAAGCATAACAAAACCTTTTCTGTTTAAGGGCTGGAGCCGTGAGGCTTTGTGTAAGAAAGGGCTGTTTCATGGCATTAGTTTTCCCTATAAGCCCCATAGCTAACGCCTCATTGAATAATTCCCCATTTACACCATCCCATGGTAAGTGCAAAGGGTCTACTTCCCTCCACTGCCTATATGTTTGATCATAAAAAAAAAAATGCAGCCTCAATTCCAGCTTTTTCTGCCAAGTTTGCAATGATAGCCGCATATTTCATCAGCTTCGGGGATTCAGTAGGGTATTTTTCAAAATAAATTGCCCCATAAATGCGAAAAGCTTCATGCCACTGTGCCATTGACTCAATTTTTGCCTTACTACTACTATTTTTAACAAATGTTAAACAATCATCTTTCTCTATTGGAACATACTTTACAACTCTGGATTTGGATTTCAAGAAATCCTCCAGATTAATGTATTTGTTAGACCAAATATCAGCTTTCAGTTTTGGGTCCACACCCAAAGCCAGTGGGCGTGATAAACCCTGGCCTCCTAACTCGTTTGAACATGTACCTGTGTTTGGAGTGCCCTGTAGAAGATTGTTCACCACCTGTTGACTCGGGGATCCTTCAGTTGGCATGAAACACTGTTGACCGCTTCTGCTAATCACATTTGAGCAGGACGGATGACTGCTCTCAGATGATTGATTATCAATAATATTTGTTGAGTGGGACTGGGATGGTGTCGTCATCTCTGTTGTATTACATGTAGTGGTATCTTGCCTTGGTGGACAAATGGAATTAACACCTTGGTGTGTTGGTATCAAAGTTGGATCTGGTGAGTTTACATTCCCGCCTTGAATAACACCAGTGCTTTTGAGTATTGTAACTATTGTTTGGGTGATAATTGGAGTTGCGACCGTCAATATTCTCAGAATTTGGTCATCATTATACGTATTTGGATCAATTGGATTGGACTGTACAGGTGGATTATCAGCTGACAACTGGCCGGAATTAATATTTGGATTTGAAGAGCTTGGTACAGAATTGTCTATAGATACACCTAGTCCCAAATCTGAACTGCCTAGGTTTTCAATAACTTCTCCAAGCCTCTGTGTGCTTTTCCGTTTACGATTACTTCTTTTTGGTTCTTTGGATGGCATTTCTGATAAAACGGTTGCTGGAAAAAGAACACAAGATATATTGAATGCATGATATAGAACTACCATATCAAAATAAGTGCCATAAGAACATTTTGAACATATTTATACCATCTGCACTTCTCTTTTATACCATATATACTCTATACCCTTAAATTCATTTAAGTGCCGTGTGCACCGATTCTTAATATTATATTTTATTAACCACAACAGAATTGACCTAAGTACCCTAAGCACTGCCCATCAAAGCACCATTTTTACTAGAGCGTCACAAATTCATCTAAATGCTATTTGCACTCAAAACTAGATACAAAGAGTACTCAAACACAACAAATCTATCTATATGCCATATGGGCATGCTCCTCAACGCACCATATGGGTACTAGAGCCTCATAGAATTCATCTAAATGTTATAGGCACCCATCATGCATACAAATATGTACTCAAGCACGACAAAACTATATAAATGCCATATGGGCATTGCTCATCAAAGCACCATATCATGCATATGTACTAGAGCCTCATAGATTCAGATGCGCTTGTGTTAAGTACATAAACGTATCCAAGTACACTATTTATCTCAGTGGCTCATCAAAAGAGCCTTATAAATTCATGTAGGTGCCATAACACCTGTTTAAAGTACACAATGTATCCAAGTACAAAATTTAGGAAAAAATAAAATAAAAAATTAATCATATTCTATATATATAAAGCACCATTTGTACGAGATTCATCTAAATGCTATTTGCACTCAAAACTAGATACAATAAGTCCTCAAACACAACAAATCTATCTATATGCCATATGGTCATGCTCCTCAACGCACCATATGGGTACTAGAGCCTCATAGAATTCATCTAAATGTTATAGGCACCCATCATGCATACAAATATGTACTCAAGCACAACAAAACTATATAAATGCCATATGGGCATTGCTCATCAAAGCACCATATCATGCATATGTACTAGAGCCTCATAGATTCAGATGCGCTTGTGTTAAGTACATAAATGTATCCAAGTACACTATTTATCTCAGTGGCTCATCAAAAGAGCCTTATAAATACATGTAGGTGCCATAACACCTGTTTAAAGTACACAATGTATTCAAATACAAAATTTAGGAAAAATAAAATAAAAAATTAATGATATTCTATATATGTGTCATATGCACTATTCACTAATAAATATGTGAATTCTAATTACAATGATTCTTGGTGAAAAAGTCTACATGTATAATGTTACACTTATAACAAAACGCAAGAAGAAGATTTAAGCTCTGTAAATATACGCAGTTCTGTTGCCCGTATTTAATTACCCACCTAATTTGCTATGATAAGGATTGTTAAATAAATTTCTCTTAGTTGTTTTCATGAACTCTATCAGACTGTCTGAATGACCGTTAAAATTAATGTAATATGCAGCTGTGTTTTAATTTGTTAGGGATAAGGTTGTTAAATAATTTTATCTTAATTGTTTTTATGAACCTTAGCAGACTGTCTGGATGACCGTTAAAATTTATGGATGATGCAGCTGTGTTGTTACTATCATGACTTTAATTACAAGCCGTATAGTTTATGAGTTTGTTTATTTATCTTCTGCTCCTATGTGTGGTCCCGATTCGATACAACCACGCGAGAAAGTATCCAAGGAATATAACGTGTTGTTATCATAAAAACTGTTATAATGATATGACACTCCGGTTAAAACCCTAATTTTAATATAATTATTATTGAAACAAATCATCCTGGTATAAATATACCATAGTTGCATAAAACTATTCTTGGAACATAATACCCAAATTATACCTCCAGTTTTGAAAGAAATTGAACATTAAATTGTATTGTTCTGTACAAGCATGTTTATGGGGAATTTCCCTTGAACTTAATATAGCTTTTAACAAATAAATAAATAAATAAAAACCTGTCCAATACTTAACTGCTATTAACTTTCTTCATTTCATAGCTTGAATAATTGACCCTCTTATATTTCGAAAATATTTTGGCATGCCAACATCATAGTTAAAGTGAACACCATTAACATAGTTATTGCGATCCGAATTTTTCACCCCTGTTATTTTCCAGTAACGACAATGTGGTTGGTCCTTTATTTGAGCTTTCAAAAATCTGTTAGTCTTAATAACTAAATCATTATACACATTTGATGCAATGACTCGTGTCGATTCTCTTGGTAGAAGTTGGCATATTGTTACTGACTTAATCTCAAATCGAGTTGTCAATGTTTGGGATAATAAAATCAGCCGTAACCCCAATTCCTCTACCGTATCTTCAGAGGCTCCTAATATATCCAAATCGTTACCACCAATGTGAACAATTACATGTTCGGGACGATTTTTTTCTATGAAAGACAAAATAGTTTGCACATGATCTGAATTTGAAACTTTTCCGCCGCCGATCCCAAGACATTTTACCTCACAGTTCATCAAGTTGAAATTATGTAATGGAGGTCTATTATAAATAAAAGTTCCCAATCTACGAACGTGTGAACTACCAACTACGACAATTTTCATCGTAAAATTATACAGTCTCTCTAATTAAACTATAATTTTTCCACGGAGCCTGAATTGATCACCATTTATATGGGTCCTATTCGACTTGATTATGAAATAAAGTTTTATCATGTGCAGACATATAAAGTAAATAACTTTAATATCAATCAAGCTTGATTGAATTCAGAGTTTATCATTCTCAAAAAGAAAATGAATATGTTTACAATAGGGTTTTGATACAACCTTTGTCCTCACTGGCGCAGCCTACGGAAGAAGCGAATCGATTTAAACTTTTCTTATATCAACGAGCGATATTGTCTTATATCAACGAGTTGCATTATGGGAAATTTCAGACGAATGTTAGCATTTTGCGAAGAAAGGCAGATTTCTCGGTATAAAGTAATGACTCTTTTCTTAAAACAGGATGACATTTAACACGACATACATGTACGTCTGCTGTATAATTTCCATGAATTATTTTATGTAATAACAAGCAAGGTGTATTTAAACGAGAAAATTGAATTGTTGAATAAATGAAACATAAATGCACGATTTATCAATTGTAGATGTACACATTCAATAAATATCATGTAGCAAATTCAGTGGAATGCAATTGAGATGAATTCATTGTTTGCTAAGCTAAAATCACCTAGAAGTCAAAGATACTGCTATATTTTATTATATCAATGCGATGTTTGTTATATCATAGCGATGTGTTTTTAATATAAATAAGTTATGAATGCAATACTTTCTAATATTATAACTGCTTTAGTTTTCTTTTATAAAATGATTACGATGACACGTCACAATGCATGTCAAGAAAACCGCAAACATAATTCACAAACTTAGTTCATGACCGGCTTAATGTTTGAGGAGCAATATCACGAAAATTTCGTATCTGTAACAAAATTAACGCTTACATGAACTTATCATTTCGAGAATGTTGCTTGACCCTATTGATAGTTGAAAGTGTTAACAACCGGTTCAGTCTATTGTTTTCAATCACATGGTTTAACCGCCTAATTCTATTTGAAGTGATGATGCAATGGCGGAGTTTAAATGCGGTTGTAATTAGTCTACCGACCTATTATATTCTAATATAGGTCCAGTGGCGGATTCAGGGGGGGGGGGGGGGCGGTGGTTGAAACCCCCTTTTTTTGGCCGATCAATGCATTTGAATGGGGACATATGGTTGGAACCCCCCTTTTTATCCTGGGTTTGGAACCCTCTTTTGAAAACGGCTGGATCCGCCCTTGAGGTCACACTGCTATAGCCTATCAACATGGGTAATATCGAAATAGACAAAAAATATCATTACTTAAAAGAAAAAAAACATTCATTCAAACAATCCAATCCAATACAGCTCCAAATTACAATGAATATTCAAATGGTAAAATAAATATTCCAAACAAATTAGAATGTACAAATGCTGATGTCCCGAACTTTGAAGATACCAACTGAGTAACCTCAGCCTATAAATTGAACAACTTCAGATACAACGAAAATCAAAAATCTTGTCCAACAGAAAATGTATTTATTATTAACATAGAAAACATATATTGAGAAGGAAAACGGTTCTTTTTAGATATCAAAGACTTTTCCCGTTGGTAAATTGATATCTCTATGAACATAATCAGCTCGCCGCGTGGACGCTCTTTTACATCGCGATGACCGTGAGGGCATTCCGATGTATTGTTGCCACAGATATTTGACTTTCGTTTTTGACTAGTAACCGATCGTATAAATACGCGAACATTTCTTAGTGCAAAATAACAATCCGTATCGCTTGTTTTAAATTCATTTCTTCAATGAATTCCAAAAAAATGTTTAGAAAACAAATAAATAAGATGTAAATGTCTGTTGACGTTAGAACTGTGTATATATCGTTCAGTGCAGTTTATTAGGGTTTTTTATTGACGTTATCGTTCTTGTAACATCATAACAGTCGTTACCGTTAGAGCTTTAGAAGTGTGCTAGTTCATATTGCGCTTTACAAAAGATTCAGCACCCAAATGACGTTTTTGGAGGACTGGAAAGCAATCATTTATAAGGGGAAATTTTAAAGATCTATAGATATAAGAAAATGGTGCATGAGTTCGAGTGAGACAACTTTCCATCAAAGTAATAATTTGCTTCAAGTAAACCATTATAGATCAAAGAAGGGCCTTAAACGCGGAGCCTTGGCTCACAGCGAACACCACGCTATATAGGAACCAAAAAAAATAATAGCTTTAAACCATTCAAACAGGAAAACCAACGGTCTAATTTGTATACAAAAAGGAAATTCAAAAGTTCAGGTCAGATTTTGTCGAATCAATTTGAACGAGGACAGTCTGATTCATCTTTGTCAAAAGTTAGTTTCATTGTTATCAATAAAGAAAGTCTCCCATGGGTGCGTTGCTAGCATATCCGATATATTTCGGTGCGTTCATTATAAAATTTGCTAAATGTTATATATATATGTGAACAATAATCTTGATACTTAGTTATTTGATTACGACATTGTTTATTAAACCCCATCGGTACTGGCATTTTCAAATTTTGAAAATGGTGGATTGAACCTGATCTTATAGCGCTAAACCTCCCACGTGTATGACAGTCTCATCAACTTCTGTCATATTTACAACGATGCGTAAACAAAACAGACATAATAGGTAAAATTGTCAAAATATGGATACAGCAGTCAAATATTAATACTATTAAGTACTAATATTGATATAACAAAAACACCGCTATGATATTTTAAAAGTATAACATTGATATTAGAACTAATAGCACTTGACGTATATTTATGTATAATATAAGAAAAACACAGCACTTCAAATTTTATGCGGACATAAACGTTTGTTTCTAACTAACTTCTGAATGTATATTTAGGCTCAATTGTTGTTTGTATTTGAACAATTAGTTTTATAAAGTTAGTATTAATATTATGAATTCGTATATTTTAACAAATTTCATTCGTTTAGGGATAGTCACATGTTAAACTATATTTTCGAAGGTAGAGAGAAAACGGCGGATAGCAAAACGCATATTGACCTGCAAAAAGCATATTGCACGGTTATTTTTAGAATATCTAAAAACCAATATACTTTGTGACGTCATGTATCGAATTTCAGGATATTGTTTAACGTTTTGAAACACATGATATCTGTGATCGATTATTTGACGAAAAAAATCTTCAAATACATAAGATGTCAAAAAAAAAGTGAATGAAATAACAACTAATATGTTGTAATTGTCAGGGAGACAATGTAATATCTATAAAATTCCAACAAACCTAAATGACGATTTTGATACAAATATGGTCAGAAATTAATAATATAACAAATATAGCCTTATATATGTGATATAAGAAAAGTTTTTATCGATTCGCTTCTTCCATAGACTGTGGCGGCCATATTTAACTTAGGATCATGTCAAACGCAACAGCTCTTCTTAAAGACATCGGATACTAGGTAGACAATGTATATGTATACTAAGTTTAAACATGTTAAACTCAGTCATTTTAGTGTTTCTTGAGAAGAATATTTTGAAATTTTTTAAAGTCCCTTGGCGGTCATGTGTTTTTTAAACCAATTTGAAACTATAAATTACAACAGTTGAACAGGACCTTATAGGGCACACGTATATCAAGTTTGATTCAATTTTGATAATTGGTTCTTAAAATAAAGATGAAAATGTTGTTTCCCATATTGTTTCAATGCTCTCAAAGTAACAAGGCTAAGGTTGCTATAATGATATAGCGATGTCGTTATTTCGACATAACATATTGTTATTACGACATAGCGATGTCATAATTTCCACATAGTGATGTCGAAATTACGATATATAACGACATATTATGTCGAAATTACGACATAGCGATGTCGTAATAACGACATGTAATATCGAAATTACGACATATTTTTTTTTGAATGACCCTTATCGGCTTCCATAAAAAAATAGCTATTATAATATTACATATGGTGTAACATTTTAATTTGAATTGGGAATACTTGACTAAATGTGAATGAACAAAAATTGAAATGGTTCTGTGACTTCCGTATGGATTATAAAAGTATAAAGCACATGTGGTGAGTATTAATGTATTAAGAAACGTGATGTGTGTAATGTACTAATTAATATGCATATTAATATTTACAGACATGGATTCAAATATCGATTACAGTACAAATCTTTCTTTCTGTAAAAAAAACCCAAACATATTGTTCCCTGCGTTCTTCCTAAGATATAGTAATATTATTACAAATGGAATCAAACACACCTTTAGTTTAGAGCAGTTGAACTAAGTATTTTTTTCGATAAAGAGTTCAATTTTTAATCTACCTATATATTTTATTTCTGAACGTAACACAAGTAGTTTTAATTCGTTTTTATATGTAATTTCAACAAAGCCTGTATAGACTGCATACTCAGTTTATTTTTTCGAATTTGCATTTATTACGTATTTTCAAATAGCCCATTTAAAATAAAGTAGTATTGAGTTAACAATTATATTATTCGAATTATCTAAACAGATTCCTAATAGAACATCTTTTTCAACAAGGGCATCGTTACAAAGTTGTAAATTTTTGATAACTGTTTCTATCAATGGTCTAACATTGTTACATTGATAAAATAAATGCTGAAGAGTTTCAATATAATTATTATTTTCATCACAAAAGTGACATTTTCCATTTGACATAAAAAATAAAAAAAATATCCATTATTTGCAGTCTTTTTCGGTATATATAATCCTGTGTATACATTTCCATTGAAATTCTTTCACTTTTCTATTAAAAATATCCAGTTTACTAAGATTTAGCTAAATTTTTTAACTTTCCTAATGTATATACTCGCTTTACATATTTTCCCATTTTGTTTTACATTTAGGTGTCTCAGTTATGTTTAAGTTTAACTGAAGATATTTTAATGTTAAATCTTTGATTTTGATGATTTTATTATCTGGATTTATGAATTCAAAGTTTTCAGAAATTTTGATGTCGTTGATTTTTAAAGTGTGTTGAACATCGTTATTTTTTAAAACCTGTATAAAAGTTTGTAGTACGGAACTTTTAGTTCGTGAATATTCCGAAATACAATTAAATTTAATCTATTAGTTGTTGATATAATTCACTGCACGATTTAAAACCATTGGTATTATCATCCCATATATCACCAATGGTTTTTATTAGACTTTTTGAAAAAGAAGGATAAAATAAAGATTTTCTTTGAAATAAAATATTTGAGTTTTCAAATAGAGGCTGTTTCTTAACTTCCGCTTTATAAGATATACCCTGTGTGATCCTTGTCAATTTTGACCACGATAAATATATTTCGCATTTGTAATAATGTGGTAGGTTTCTTTTCTCACGAGCTGAAAGGTTTGAACATCTACACAGAAAAAGTGTATCTGCAAATTTTTATCATATTTTTTAACCAAAATTTACCTATTGCATTCCAACTAGATAATGGCTTGTGTAATATTATCGAATATAATGATTTAATGTATTTACTTTCTATCCAACTATCCAAATTTACCATTCCCATGCCCCCCATTTTTGTCGTCTAAACAACTAACCTTCAGGTCTACTTGATTCACTTTACCATCCCAAATAAAATCCCATATTATCTTATTTAAATCTTTTTTTTTTATATGTTTTTCAGGTATACCTCTTATTTCTAATTCATACAACCACAAACTGAAATAATCAAATTTTCAACAAAAAGGACTTTTCCAGAGTATGTCAATTATCTACTTTTGCAGATGTGTACACAATTTTTTACTTTTTCCAATATTGATTTCCATATTTTGTCGTTATCAATGTTATAACCATGGTGAATACCTAGTGTTTTTATGTTATCTGTTTTCCAGCTTATCTTTTTAAAAGTAGGCCGTCTGTGTTTATTTGCGTCAATATTTATTCCCTTAGTTTTTTCGTAATTAATTTTTGAACCCGAGGCCTTTTCATATTTGTCTAATATTTATCCCAGCGGCACCAGCATATACAGTATTTGTGTCTCTATTGATACGTTACTCTAGAGCTAGCTCAAAGTACGTTGATTTTGTTGAACGAGGAATACTGCTTTCTCAAAAGTTGCAAAGACAGGGCTATGAATCAATCAAATTAAGGTCATCACTCAAGCAATTTTACGGTCGCCATCATGGACTGATTGGCAAAAGTTTGTCAGAAATCATATCTGATATTCTTCCACAGCCCTAATAACCTTCCATCATTACCGAACTGATCAAAGAAATAACACGGCGGGTGCCGTATACGGTGCAGGAAATGCTTACCCTTCCGGAGCACCTGATTTCACTCCCGGTTTTTAGTGGAGTTCGTGTTGGTTCTTATTTATTATTTATAACTGTTGATGTAAATGTCCTTTTTTTTTGGTCTTTGTGTACTCATTGGGTTTGATTGTTATTATCATTTCAAATGATTTTCTAACAGAACTTTCATTTTTATTAAATAATTGCGTGTCATCTGCAAACTAAATTCAATTTGGTTTCTATTAGCTCCCCATTTTCTTCCCCGGGCAACATAATACATGCAATGTCTTTTTCTGCCCTTATCGCGCAGGCCAGGGGCTCTGCTTGTTATATATATATATAAAGGGTGCTATAGGACACCCCTGCCTTGCTGATCTTGAAATTGAAAAATATTTAGAGACGTAGCGATTTGTTTTTATACATGTCTTTGAACGTTTGAATAGCATTTGAATCCAACCACGAAAATTATCCCCAAAATTAAATTACTTCGTAACGAAGTCTAGCCATCCCCATTCAATCCTATCAAAGGCCTTTTGTTGGTATAAAAGACAATAATACCCTCTTCATCTTCACTATCAATATATTCTATGATATCCTGTATCATTCTATTTGCTTCCGTTATATGTTTGACTTTTACAAACCCTTTTTGGTCGGGATGTATAAGTTTTGAAAGGACTATTTCTAGTCTTTCTGCTAGTATTTTAGCTATGATTTTATAATCACAATTCGGTAGTGTAAGAGGGCACCAGTTCCGTATGTTTTCACTTCCCCCATCCTTAATTCGAAGTGTTAAAACTCCTTTATGTTGTGAGTCCGACATTGTTTTTTTTATTAAATATTTCTTGCAATAACGTACAAAATTCTATTTGTATGGTATCCCAAAATAATATATAAAATTCTGATATATCAACTTTATTTCCTTCTTAATGAAGATATTGTAAGTATAAGACAATTTCTGTACAATAATAATACATACATATTGATCAAGACATTTTAGAGATTGAATGATTTGAATGTTACATATTAATTAGAGTGATTGAATCAGTTGAATGTCACTTTAAAGTAAATGATAATATTTCTGATAGTTAGTTTACTGTTATAAAAATACTGCACATTCGATGAACATGTGTAATACAAGTTTTTGAGAAATAAATACTTTTATCATTATCTAAATCATATTCCGTATAACATGACAAAAGTGTTGCTGTGAATGTGGATGACGTTAGATTGTCTAGATACACACTGAACACAATCAGATTAATACTTATTTAGTCCTCCAAAAGCTTCGCTCTTAAGTCTAATAGACGATCGCACATACACATGTTCAATAACGTTATAGAAAAACTGTCCACATTTATCGCATAAGAGAGGCGACTCTTCTGTTCGGATGACGGAACATAGGTCAACTATATATTAAGCTCCTTCTCTGAAATACGGATTATGTTTAGCAATAACCCAAGCTCTGTGTGGTACAATGTGTTTGTGAATTGATCGGAAAATTTCAAAGTCACAGTCAACTGATATTCCTTGTTGCAATCTGTTGATTTCAGAGTTCGCTATAAAAGTGGAAATAAGTTTGTTCCATACCGCCTTACTTAGGAAGCTGCCTGATTTCATGAAATCTTCAACAAAGTCTATCAAATTGTATTTGACGGCTATTCTGATTAAATCTGGTACACAACCATCTTGCTTTTTGGAACATTTGTTTCTAAATTCTAAAAGTCGTAGTAATAGTCTACGTTTTGGTAGCAAGTTATTGTCCGTCCTACACAATCTTCCAAAAAGTTGTAGCTTACACTTGTCAATATAGCACTCCACAGGAAACCAACCGAGTAGGCTTGTGCACCTGTCTGATCGTGTTCTTACAGGAAGACCTTAAATTATTTTACATATATATTTGTGAGAACATTCTTACATGGTAAATTCAGTATTTGAAAGACCATACCAAAGCTCACAAGCAAACATTGCCTTTGGATAACACATCTGAAATACTATTTTGGAGCACGTTAATGGATTAAGGAACGATGGGTGTATTTCGGATTTCATTACAGATAACGCAGTTGCACGGAACATTCGGCATGCATTTAAAGTTCTAGACATGCTCTTAAATTCGGCATTAAATATAATTCCAACGTGCTTGGTTGATGTTACTACTGGAATGTCCGCACCGTAAAGTTTTAATGGTTGACTGATGGTAGCACATTTTGAAGAACAAAATTTAAGTACTTCGCTTTTTGCTGATGTGAATCTGAAGCCTAAATTTTCACTATATGTTTGGCAAATGTCTATTAAAGTTTTCATACCTTTCGATGTTGTAGATATAAGGGAAACGTCGCCCGCTTGTACGGTACTGCTTACACGAAGATTGAATAGCATACTTCCATGAGGACTTTCATCTAATTGTCTAAGAAGATCATTAATGAATACCAAATAAAAAAAACAGCAGACAGTAACCTACCTTGCCTTACGCCTCGTTTGAGTTGAATCCATTTTGAACACTTTCCTTTCAATTGAACACAGCTTTGAATGTTCTCGTACATTTCATAAATCAACGTAAAACCCCGAAATCCATATATATATATATATATACAACTTAACTAACAGTCCTTTGTGCCATATACATGTAGTATCGAATGCTTTCATGCTGTCCAGTGTGATTATACTATTACTATGACGCTCTAAATTATGGTGTACGACTTCTTGCATGTTAAAACTTGCATTATGTGCTAGATAATGTCTTCTGGTAGGCCACTTTTGATTGGTGTGGAAATTTGTGATGGTTAACGAGTATATATAATGCCTTTTCAAACAGTTTTGTTATGCTACATAGTAGAGGAAATCCCCGATATGAATTCGGATCAGACTTTGATTTGTTTCCACCTTTGAATAGAGATCAATAGAGGTATGATACAA
The DNA here is from genome assembly GCA_019925275.1 of Mytilus edulis. Classification (NCBI taxonomy): domain Eukaryota; kingdom Metazoa; phylum Mollusca; class Bivalvia; order Mytilida; family Mytilidae; genus Mytilus; species Mytilus edulis. The sequence continues at coordinate 56,405,417 of CM034361.1, forward strand.
CTGTCTTTCCAGCTTTTCGGTGTGTAGCATGTTTCCAGTACAAGATTAAACAAACTGCACGCTGGGGTAGCTTTCCGCCGTATAGTTGATATTGAAACTGAATACAGATTGGAAATGAGTCATCCAACCGTCACGTATTTTGTCTGAGGAAATAAATTGAATACCGATAATATTTAATTGTTAACAATGCGATACACTTTGGCGTCCACTTTTAATCACAGACCATACAAAACCTTGGTCACAGTCGACAGATTCTTCGATTTTTCGATTTATTTCACTAATGAAGCTTTCATATGCTAGCTCAAGCTGTTTTCTAAAATTCAATTTAGTAGTTTGTAATCACTTTAATGTTTGTCATTACGGTCGATAAATTTGCTATTCTCAATCCATTTTCGACGTTGTATTTTCATAATGGTATGATATTCTTTCACAGTTTTTGTCCAATACGGGTTTAAATGTTTTAAATATTGTTTGCCGGGTTGAGTTTCGATATCGGCTCTCAAAATAGCATTAACTATTTCTCTGTAGTATTGCTCAATATTAGCCGGAGTAGCAGTTGGTGTGTTAATGTCCCATAAGAATTGTGACACGGCGAAGGAATAATCGGCAATAGCACCGTTCTGGACAGCTTTAGTCCATGATATACGCCTTTGATCAGTAACATCGTCGTCTTTAGATACATAGTTTGTATTGTCCGATAGGGCAAACGAACATCGTATGGGCTTATGGTCTGAAACGTTAAACATAAGTTCATCAGGGACCTGGATTTTTGAACATTTGGTGAGATTTTCAATGCTAACAATTATATGATCAATGGCGGTTTTTGGTCCTCCTTGATAGGACTGAAATGTGCAAACTGATCCATTTCCATTTGTTTCCAGATGTAGAAAACGCAGATTACATTCCTACATAAATGACCGAAAACTCTCACTTCGTTTATTATAATCGAACGTGTATCTTGGACCTTCAATTTTACAATTGAAATCTCCCATAAGGACAACAGTTCCCATAGTTGAATAAATGTTATAGACATCAATCAGAATTTCAACTTCTTTCGAGAATAATTCATAATTTTATGTGACTGTTGGTAGATACACAGATGTGAGATAAATGTTTGATGTGTGTGGGATATTTAATTCAATCCCCGTTATTCTATTACTCGGAATGTTCAGTACTTCAACAAAAGGCTGTAGCCTTTTCGATACCAGAAAGGCGACACCGCCTCTAATATTAAAGTTGAATAATTGATGGCAATTGTCGTCAGCTCCTTTCCCGTATCTAATATAATTGGTCGAATCAGTTGTATCTAAAAAAAATCAACTGACAAGACCGAAGCCAGTGTTCTGCAATGGCAATTACATCAATTCTATTTGTATTTAAGAAGTCAATAAGATACAGCTCGTAACAGAGAAGTGATCAAATTGATGTTTCTTTACCGTCAAAATTAGCTACGTTATCGACAAACTTAATTGAGTAGTGACCGAACTATTGGTACTTTAACGTTAAAAAGATTGACAATGCTGACAAACTTTCATGTGTCGATAATCAAGTTTAATACCGATAATATTGAAAATAATTCTAATAATATGAAACAAAATATGTCCATGCACCATTTCGATCGGGCAAAAAGTAGTCATTTCTTCAAAGTCAGAACAGAAAAAAAAAAGATTTATGGAAGGACGTCTTGATAGTATTATTTCCCTTACAATTTTACCCAAAACTAAAAGAAATATACTGGTAAACAATTAAAACGGTGTTTGATAGGAATGAAGTCCTTTATTTTTTCGGACTACAATGTGTACCGTATGTGTGATGGTTTTGAATTCAATCAATAACTTTGAAATGTTTTCTCATATGTATACACAAAAGGGAGGACTGGTATTTGTACTTCTGTTAGAATATGTCTTCGTCCGTTTCACATGCCAAACTAAGAAAAGCAGTCGTTTAATTGATTATAAGAAAGTTTCAGTATATCATGTCAAATTTCTTTAATTTGAGAGTTTTCCTTTAGTTACAAATGTAGCTCCATGTCTGATGGTGAAATAAACATGAATGTCTCAGAAAGTGAATTAGTTTCCATAAATGACAGATGAATCGGGCCAAGCTTAGTAACTTACAGTAAACAGACTACTGTAACATTGACGCACTCGTCGAACTGTTTAAAAGATTTGTGTTTATGACCAAAAATTTATATTCAACTTCATTTATAAATTAATCTGAATTTCATAGCGCGTCGTCACAATAATGAAAGTTATAAAAAAAATCTATAACCAGCAGATCTATACTTATGTAAAGAAAGTATTCTTGTACAAAAGGGTATTTATTATAAAATGGTCCTAACTATAGCATAGATAGTTTACCACAGAAATCTTAAACGGAAGTTTCGACAATTTTAAACAGAAGAGATTTGAAAATAAATTTAACTTTAAATAAACACTGAAATAATTTTAATACCTCGAAGGTGTAAAGAATAAACCAACAATCTCAATCTTTAAAAGTGTCTTCATTGCACTAACCGACGATTTCATGTTTACAGTAGAAACAGTGGATGTGACTCCAATAAATTCATTATCATTGTAGTCATGAATAATTATCGCTTATATTAAATTGATAAAGATTTTATCGAGGTCGCACCAACTGTTTCTACAGCTAAGATCAGTTACATGTAACATGATCTCGTCGATTCGCACGACGAAGCCATTGTTTATGACAGAACACACACTCTAGATTATGTATTTTTGTTTCCGTCAGTTCGAAAGTATTTGATCATTTCAACTCCTTTGTATTTCATAATATGTGTCATGAACAAAGCCATATGTTCGATTGAATAATGATTTCCTCGTAACAAATGATAGAAATTTCGGAGATCCCGTATTTGATCCTTTACCGTTAAAATGAAAATGCCAATGACAGAGGTTGATTATAAAAAATGTTTTACTGTGTTAAAAAAAACTTCGACTTAAACAATGAAAACTTACACGTTAGACATGAAATATTTTGTCGATGAAGAAAATTAAATTATGTCACTTCTGAAATAAGTTTGTCGATAACGTAACTTATTCTGACGGTAAAGAAACGCGAATTCGATCACTACTCTGTTACGGGCTGTATGGAACTTCAGACATTATTCCACGACAGTTCCAACACGCAAGGTTTAGTTCCATGACTAATCGTGTCCTTTGTCGTGAATAAATGAAGCCCAAGGTTTCCAATCTCTAGTAAAGATTCCCTTCGGCCAAATGCCATCCCTCTGATCTAAATAAATTTGAGTAAAATTTAATTTTTTCGTTTAGGATTTCGTCTATATTGTGTTTATAATGCCCATTTTCTGTTTTTATTCGACTCCATAATTTATTTTTACCGTTTTTCTTTCCAAGATTGAAAAAGTAGCTACAAGATTTTTCACCTTCTACATCCCATTTTACACGCGCCCTTATTTTTGACGCCTCTGATTTGTTCTCATAATAATTTTTAATTAGCGATTCTATTTTTGAAATCTTATTTGCAACCTCACCAGAGTTAGTACTATTTAATTTTAATCCTGCTCAAGATTAATAATTTTTGAGAATTTTTGTTTAATGTTGTACTTACGTCCATTGTTAAATTTTTTATATTTGATTTTGTGACATCCCACCAATCTTGTATTTTTTCGAACCTTTTTTTTTCCATTTTCCAGGTTTCCCACCAAATCTTAAATTCTTCACTTTTTATTGTATTTATATTAGGGATGACAACGAGTACTCGAGTACTCGGATACTCGATCGGAAGACCGAGTACTCGAGTACAGTTTTAGTACTCGGATACTCGTTTGCCTGTTATACATCTTGAGATATGTTCTCTTCACATTTCCACTCACTTTAGTTCCGTTGAAATATCACATTCGTAATACTAATAAAACCAATTAAGAGCATAAATATGTTTATGATGAGGCTTCTATTTGTTATAGTAGTACCAGCAAAGTTCTTTTTTCCGAGGGAATGTTTTCATGTGCACTACTTGTAACAAAAAAATGGAAAGTCTAACAGTATTTCGTCTGAAATTGTTGACCATATCATATTTCTAAACAAGAACAAAATCAAATTGACCTGCGGTAAATCATACGCAACTGGTTGGAGACATTTTTAACGGTGTTTGTACACAGATCAACACTTCATGGATTAATAATTTACTCATCACAAGCCGTAAAACTTATCTTTGTTTGTTAATCAAGTCTTCTATATAAACGTTATTGGTATGCGATTTACATTTAAATTAACTTAATTACACAGTATTTGAAATTTAACTATAATTGTTTAACTTACAATTAAAAGACATTCTGACTCGAAAAGTCGAAAATAAACTGACAACGTCGTGGCTAAAAAAAAAAGAAAATCAGACAAACGATGGTGCCAAATAAAACCAAACAACACAGAACAAGTAAGACTGAGCAGCACGAAACAGCACAAGTAATTTGAAGTCCAATATTCTTGTTGACAAATTAATGGACAAGTTGTATCATAAAAAATACAAATTCCTCAGGAACAGATGATACATATATTGTCTACTGTCTTAGACTTAGTATTCAAATATTGTTGATTTTATTGAGATTTGGTTCATGAACACGTACACAAACAATGATTGGTATTATGATAGGTTGTTTGTAGAAACGGCGGGCGGTAATTCATTGTTAAATTAACACAAACAAAAAAACAGAGGAGCAATCTATGTTTGTAGTACGTTTGACTTGTGTTTAAGAAAGGTAATAACAAAAACACTGCATCCCACCTTAAAGTTTTCAATAGACGTTTAAGATTCATCCGAGTACTCGCGAGTTCTCGAGTATCTAGACCGAGTATCCGAGTGTGAAATTTCAGATTTTTGACATCCCTATTTTATATTTATTTTCCATATACCCGGGTCTCTTTGTATTTCATCAAGTTTTAATTTTAAAGACACACAAGCATGATCGCTAAAAGGACAATGCGAGATAGCAACATTGTAAACTTTATTTGAAAGACTTTTATCACAAAAGATATAGTCGATTCTAGACAGTGAATTTCCTCTCTGAAACGTATACCGTTTGTCTTTTGGATACCTATCTCTCCATATATCTGTAAGATCATATTGTGACAATAAAAACAGTAATTCCTTTGTTCCAATATCATCACGAGAGTGAGACGGATTTCTATTATGTGTTTTGTTAACAGTACATTTAAAATCACCTACCAAAATATTGTAATGATCTACATTATCGTCTGAAACAATTACCAAACAAATTATGAAATGATTCAAACAGCCGTTTCCTCTCGACGCCACCATTGTTGGCATAAATATTTGAAATATGATAAATCGCATAACTAAATGCCTGTACTAATTGCATAATTTAGGATTTTATGCATCTAATGTACGTGTTTTTTTTTTTAAAATAACAGTATGAAGCTTCAAGATATTTAGAAACTTTTAAACTATTATAGACAAATTTTCACAATACAGTCGATTGTAGGTGCATAGGCTATGGTAACCTTTTTTGAACACTTTGTGCCTACACGTATGCTTGAATTTAGATGAATAAAATCGAGACAGATCAGGGCAATAATTTCACATAAAAGAGAACGTCGACTGCACCTTTTTATGTTCGTGCTGGGGTGTTTCGGTTGACTCTTCTGTCTTTAAAACGTAAAAAGCAACAAATATATTATACATTATCTAGCTTCAGATTCTACTATTTTTAAAAATTTATGTGACAGGTTGATTTAATAACATAAAAAACAAAAATTTAAATTACTAAAAAGTTTAAAAAAAAACCACGATATGAGTGGACCGAGTGAAATACCTTTCTAATGAGACATAACAACAGAGTACGTGTGTTGGAATAACAAAGTTTAAAACAAAATGACTGGGCTTAAGACTTAAGATCTTTTTGGATTTCAAAAATGCATAACTCTTTTATGTTATTTAGGGATCTTAGCCCTTCCACAAAATATTTGATTATAATTTTTTTAAATGAATTTGAACTATTGAAAATTTTATATGACTACCTATCATATTATAGTTTTAAGTTGAATAAACGCTGCAAAAGTACAAGTAAGGATTACAAATAGCGAGATGATACCGTGGTCTTTTACGATTTTAAAAAGTAGCTTTCGTAGTTGGAAGATAATTTTGACATATAATCCTGACTGTTTAGATAAAAGGTTGTCATTTTGCCTTTTTTCTTTTTCGTTTTAATATTCTGTGGTATTTTTTTATTCTTGTTTTTATACCACAAACTGGTAAGTTCTTGATTTAGTAACGCTATATATTTAAATCATATATTGGGTAAAAATAATCCTAGCTATATCCGTTCCACATAATACATAGCTGGTAGGCGTTGCTGTTAATTTGATTAGGATTGAAGGTGTCTTCATATTAGATTTTTAACCTTAGTTCACGTGTGGAGGAATATAAAAATTAAACTGCATAAAAATCGATTTAGGCTAATCACATTGATTTAGTTTTTTTATTCAAACCTTTATAAAATCGGAATACTGGAATTATGTTTCATTTCTAACAGCCACTTTTCGAGTTTAATTTGCCAAATATGCTACAAAAATTGCAGATGTTCTATTGCCTCACAGGTAAATATTCAAACTGGTATTCATGAAAACTTTTAAATTACTTTACTCGTTAGCTGAGAATGATTACGCATATTCAGTTTTTGAATGAGAGGAATGTTATCATTGAAAATCACACAAAGGAGCCACCAAAAAGAATAATATCGATGACTGTTTAAACCACCAGAAACTCGTTAATTTATAATGATAAAACGATGTTTTACACCTTTTTGTAATCATGATATGAAATCAACAGACACTAGTTGATTGACGTCCCTGTTTGTTTTTTTATTAATATCTGGTCATGATCAGAAGCTAATCAAAAATATCACGCAATACTGATACATTGTTATTTGTGTGTTTTGATTTATTATAATTTGAATATACGTGTTAGCATGTTATAAATCAAATATGAGAATTTTAGCCAATTCGGTTATCATGAATTGCATAGTCAATGCCCCGTTTAGTCAATGTCTTGAGGGCATACGATACAGTTTTGATCCCGTATTTACAGTTTGTTGAAAATTTCCATATAGGATATTTTTGCCTGATTTAATGAAATATGTAATAAAAAATTTACCTTCATGTGCTACTTTTGGGTTAAATGAGGTTGAAATTTTGTATATTTGCTCAAAATTCGGATTTGTGGCCGTATTTTTCCTTTCGAAAGAAAGACATAACTTTTTCTTTTTTAAAAGATAAAGAGAAATTGTTTTTTGTTAAATAATTTGTAATTTCTGTATTTTATAAGTATTCTAACAATATATACATTTTTTTAATTCAAAAATAACTCGTATTTATCAAATGGTCATGAATTGAGAAAAAACGTCATTTTTTGCTGTATATTTATCCAAATTAAAAAAAATTGCACTATTTACAGTTTCATAAAATTTTGTCCACATAATCTCCCTGCAAAATGAAACAAAATGTCGTTTTGAAAAATAGGGGTTCATGCACTCGTTTTCAAATTAAATCAGTTTGAATGATAAAAGTTGGTCGAAAAATGCATCTTTTCCCGATATGTCACAGTTTAACGTCGCGAAAATAACATTTTACGTTAGCAACGTCATTACCTCCCCTGTAACTGTAACGTATGCCCTTATTCATTGAATGACCGCTAATAATATAATTTTCTAAATGGTTGCTCTTATTTGTTTTCAAAATCAATACTTTTTTGACCTGGTTTTTGAATTATAGAGCGCTGTTAGATTTTGTACATTATGTTTTAGTTTTTTTTATCTCACTTTTGTAATTGAGCGTCACGCATGAGTCTTTTGTAGAGTAAACACGCGCGTATGGCTTGCACAATTTTAATCCTGGTTTCAAAAATGTTGTCTCTGTTTTGTTTTGTTCTCAGATAGGCATCAATATGATGTAATTTATTCAGTTGTCATACAAAAAAGGAGGTTTAGCTGGCTATAAAAGCAGGTGTAATTCACCATTGTCCTTTGAGATAAGTATTTTTAATATTTTATAAACTATACTATATACGTACGAATATAAATACATATTTTTAAGTTTGTTTGAGTATTTATAAAGTTGAGTTCTTTTTTTTTCTTAATGCATAAGTACTATGAAAGAGGAACGAAAGATACCAGAGGGACAGTCAAACTCATAAATATAGGTACAACGTATAAATGTGTCCTTAAAACTTCAGCATTGCGTGTTCTTATTGAAACTGATCCTGAAAGCACGTACCATCTGTGATTCAATCGTTATTCATTTATTCCACGAGGCTCGTCACATAGCTAGTAAACTATCAGTGCCTGAGGTTACATTTCTTCTGTGGCCAGTGCTCATGTGGATAGTTTGGAACTTTTGTGACCAATTGTTTGAGCTCAAGCATTTCTAATGAACGATTAACAAAAAATTATTTCTAATGCCATGTGACCCAATTATCTTATAAATACTGTAATACTGACGTATGTTACAGTTTTGTTTAGCTGATGACGAGTGTATGATTCACACACGTTCATCGATTCTAATAGGTAAAAGGGTATACATAAAATGTGCATCTGTTCAATGTTGTGAGGGAAAATAAATAGGTTATTGTTGCGCCCTTGAAACAGTTTGGGTACAGAACCGTGGTAACATAACATTTAGATTGATTGAATATGTTCAATAATTAAGTTAGTAATTTATTTTCACAAATGCCTGTTGGAAAATGTCGACAATACCACTCAATCGATTTCAAAATTGAAAGAGTATGATTTAAAACAAAATTATCTACGAAAAGCCTAGCGAATAGTCTATAAAATAACATAACAAAAATATCGAACTCCGAGGAAAATTCCAAACAGAAAGTCCCCGAGCTAATGGCAAAATCAAAGACTAAAATACATCAAAATACTGGTTAACAACTGTCATATTACTGTTTTTCTTTTTCGTGGAAAACTGTGGATTGAACCTGGTTTAATGACTAACTTAACATCTTAGGAAATTCCTTTATACTTACATTGTGTGTGAACAAAACAAACAAACATATTAGGAAAAAAAATGTCAAAAAAAAAGAAACAGCAGTCAGCATTATGGCATAATCATAACCACTATAAAAACAGACAAATGTGTCGTTAAAGAATAACAAAAAAAGCAAAAAAACAAAGCACACCTTCAATAACGGGGACAAGCATACACAAATTTACCAAATCACAATAACGCAATGGCGGAATGTACAAGTTCCGAGCTTCGTCAAATTAATTTTATAAAAAAGACTAAACAGTAGAAGTAATTTACAAAGACAAAAAAAAAATGCTGTAACACGTTATTCGGATGATAAACAACGTCTGTACCACCTAGAATCTATACTTAAAGACATAACCTAGTGATATTAGCCAGTCACTTATTCAGCTTTGTGTTTGTTTTATGTCAATAATTGCTACATGTTCAACTACAGAAACAGCAAGTTATTGCCTTGACCTAGTTCGTTTATATCCCCAAAAAATAAAACCTTGATTGTTTTATCAAAATGAAAATTATACATGTAAGCTTAAATAGTTTCATAAAAGAGAGACGGTCAAATAGATTGAAAATTAACTGACAACGCCCTAGCTGAAAATAAAAAGAAACAGACAAATAATAGTACAGAAGACACACCAATGAAAACTGAGGACTAAGTAACACGAACCCCACCCAAAACTGGGAGTGATCTCAAGTGTTCCGGTTGAGTAAGCAAATCCTGCTCTACATGTGACACCCGTCGTGTTGCTTATGTTATTACATTTCCGGTAAATATTCTAATTCGGTAGGTCACATTCGTGAAAAGGGAAGGGTATTGTTGTTACAACATAAGGAACACATCCGATATCATCTGTGAAACGGTTACTCCATAACGGTCAACCAACTCGTGATGGCGTCCGTAAAATTTACAAATGGACGATTTCAACTGCACCATTTGGAAATTCTTGGTTTAATAGCTTCCTGTGAGCAGCAATCCTCTAACAAGGTAATCATGATAGGAAACACAAGCCCGGGAATATCGTATCAATTAGGAGATATATACTCCGTATGCAGGCGCTGCTGGAATGTTTCTACATAGAAATTTATTTTCAACTGACCCTCATTGTCAATTACTAGATATAAGTCATGATATGAGGCAGACTTAACTGTATCTGTAGTATCCTTCATCTCTAGTTCGATGGGATTGATTCGTTCAACATAGTCAACACATTTTGTATTATTTAATGAGAGAACATCATCTATATAGCGGAACGTAAATCAAAAGGATGTTGCTAACTTCTTATTTTCTGCCTAAGAAGTTTCTGTATCAAGGCAGCCTTATAATAATAAAGAAAATAGTCGGCAAGAAGAGGGGCCCACATGGTTCCCATTGGAATTCCGAAAGTCTGTTAAAAAACACGTCCTCCAAACGTAACAGATATGTTGTCAATTTAAGAAATCAAGCATCTTGATAATGTCAGTTTTAGAGAATGTTTTGTTTTGATCAGAGTTATTCTTTACAATGTTGGATTTATCCCTTCCCAAGACAAGACAAGACACTTGTATCTACGTTCACCCTTTTTTTAATGAAACAAAGTAATACCAACTCTTTCAATTAGTATTTAAGTTTTGAATGGGGAATACTTCTGTAAAGTGTAGAAAAGTCAAATGTGTTGATACTATTGCTAGATGAGATTTTTAAGTCATAAATTTAGTCATAAATTAACAAATAAGTGCCGAGGATACATATATTCTGTACTCAATGTTAAAATTTTTCAGTAGATTTTAGATTTTTTGTGTTGGATGATTGCTGAATCATTGACGCATTCTTTTATGTCATCTGTTGTTCCTTTTTTTCGAACATTTGTGATTATTTATAAAAAATAACGAATAATACGGATGTCATAATATACAACACGTGTTTATAAGCAACGTGAAAACTATAGGAGCCGAAATTGAACAGCCATCGTAAAACAAGGAGATGTCGAACGATAAGCATAAAGACATCAAACAGTTTAGCAGGATTCCTACGTCATTTTTTAATATAAATACATAATAAAAATTAAAAGATGATTTATAACTATTTTATGTATATTTTCTGTTTATCTTGCATAGAAATATGATGTCACTTTCGTACTTGTTTAATAACATCTGAGTATATTGTTGATTAGATGAGCCTATATGGCACTTTATCGATGGTTTTATAACTAATCAAAACATCAGTGATAACGTAAGCAATACGTATATAGATTCATTTTGCATTTAACATGGTAGTGATCTGTTGCGTTCAGCGCAGGTCTTCTATAATCCGACAACTAGGCCGTAGAGTACATATTGCTGAATATGGCTATAGAACAGGATCACTTGAGATATTTCTTTAATAGTCGTCACAAAAAATAACATGAAAGACAGGCTCGTAACGAAAGAGAATAAAGCTCCAAGAATATAGTACTGATGGGATAACAGTGAAAAAAAGATGAAATTCATTATAACTAATTAAGAATTCTGAAATGTGTACGTCAGGAAATTGAATCAGATCGTGTTTTTCTTTCCTTGAGGATTTCTTGAAGTCTGCTGTCTTACAGAATAAGACCACAGTTTGTTGAGGTAGATCGTCTTCTTGGACATGAAAATGTCGATATTGATTCTCCTCGCTGAAATTTATTATTGCTTTCTACCGCTTTTGTCTGAATGTTAAAGGTAATTTTACATGCTAAATATAAAGCATTTAAATATAAGTAAGCTGTTTTTGACGAACCAATAAATATGTAACCCAAAGCATAACCATAATAACTTTCGACAGGTTCGTTAAACAGCTATTCTTTGATATTCGATTCGTTTAATAAATAATGTCACTTTGAATTTAATGACTAGTATAAATATAAGAAGATAGGGTATGCTTAACATTTGGGCAACCTTCCCTCGAGACTAATGACGAAACAGTTGATTATATTATTGAACAATGAACATTAATATGAATTATGACAAATGCAATTTAAGTGCATACATTTCTAAACTCTGTAAATATAGAGCAAATAATACGTTTATGACTATGTTTTCAGAACAAATACCTGTATTTTTTCGATATTTCCACACATCTCCCGGCAACATTTGAACAACTCATCAACATTAATATTATCCATTGCAAAGTGGTCTGAAACTTCTTTTGATTTTCTCTGTTGATTTTCCAACTTTTCACTTATATTTTCGATTTGAATCTTCCCAATCTTGAAAAAGATAAAACAAGAATTAAATACAAAAAAATATATGATATTAAATAAATTACAGTTAACTTTTCATATCTGCAAATGCATCATGATTATAAGACGATTAGTTTTAAACGAAATGCTTGTATTGTTCACAAATAATATAACAGAATCACGTAAAACATACAAGGAGTCGGTTGTTAATGATTGTTGTGATCAATGATACTGTTAAATACTTTTGATGATTTCTGTTGTCCCTTTTATTTATCATACACGAGAGAACCGTAGCGTTACTGGTGACTCTTTCCCGAATGTGGCCTACCGAATTATATTAATTTCCGGGTTTTTAATAACATAATAAACACGACGGGTGCCATATGTGGAGCACGATCTGCTTACCCATCCGGAGCAACTGAGTTCACACCAAATGTTTAATGAGGTTCGTGTTGGCTAGACTTTAATGTTCTCTGTTAGATCTTGTTTACTATTAATATATGTTTGTCGTTTTCTTTTTAGTCATGGCGTTGTCAGTATATTTTCGATTTATGAGTTTGAATGTTCCTCTGGTATCTTTCGCCTATCTTTTATGTGGACGAGACGTGCGTCTAACGAATACAATATTAAGCCGTGCAAGATTTTAATATACATGTAGTTAAAGAAATTTCCATTACTTTAAAATTACATTTTGGAAAGAATTTGAATAGAAATGTGAAGTCGAATGCAAAAGCTCCACTGTGAGTCCCAAAACTCTGAATATCGCAAAAAACACATATTTGAAATAATCTGATTTCATCTATTACGATTAAGGATCAAACAATTTATACACAAAGCTTCAATTTCACCAAAACACTCAAATCATGACACATTACATCATATATTTCTTACTTTAAGTTTGACAAAACCGAGGAAATTACTACATGTTTGGTTATATTATATAGTGGTAGCCTCTCACACAATACGTAAATAGTATAAAGAACGCATATTCTACTTTGATTTTTATTTTTGACGACCGTACAGTTTTGTGTTTCTGAACATATGATATACCAGGAAAAGTCATTTAGACAGCAGCTCGATTAAATCAACTATTACAAAATGCATGTGTAGAGGTTATCAGAGTTAGAAAAGATAATTGCACGATGAAAGAGTCTTAGATTGTATGTTCGATAAATAATATTTAAAATATGTAGTTTAACATGTTTAACAAAAACTTTGAAAACCAGTTTTGATCGCAGATGAAAATGGTGTTAATGATTTAGACAGAGGTATCGTGGAGCACCTGGAAGATCCAGCAATATACCGTTGTTTGTAAAGAAGCTTGTGAAGTTAAGGTTTCAAAAACAATGATGAAAATTCCAGTTCGTTATCTTTTGTAAATATCCAAAGGAACATGCAACAGATCTATGATTATCCAGGTTTCCTTTTTGGTAAGTGTCGAGGAGAGGGGGCGACACGTTGATTTTCCAAGTAAATTAGTAGCACCTAATGCATTTATGAAGCAATAAACATTATTTGATTTACACACAAAAGCGCTGTTCTTATTGGTTTTACATTCCGAGTTAGTTACAAGTTATTTGTCACGAAAATAGGATAAGTGTTGTAAATTTAGGGATTTAGAGATTGATGTAGCATGTGTATGTACAGACCCATACACTCATAAATTTTGATTTGTATCAGCTTTCATTCATTTGGAAAGAGTATCTTCGTCTACTTTCTGCCGTTGAACCCATTTCTTGTACTATAACTCGACTAAATCTCCAATCGTTGTATTTAGACTCACGACATTTCGGCTTTTTGATAACACATTATGCCAAGGAGTGTTATTGCCAATATAACGTTGATGTCACAAGTAATAGCATGCCCAGTCGGATTATATGTGAATTGGAAAAAAGCACATGTGCAATCCGGAGGTTTAGACTTTAAATCGTTGTTAATTGCGATCCTGAAACATGTTTTTGTATTGAAAATTTTGTACAATTTTGTACAACTTATAAGACCACTCGCGATTGGCCTCCGTGGTTACCACAGCAATCTAAGGAGCTGGATCTGCGACCAATGTTGAAATATTTGTATATAAGAAATACAGAAATATTAAGTGCTAACAAGCTGCAATTACAAAATAAACTCGTCATTGAGCATGCGGCGGTACTAGAGGTCTTTTCTCAATTCTTTATTCTGTATTTCAGTGGAAGAACAACGTTAAAAAAGTTAGATTGTATTTATATATCTATTTGTGTCTTCGTAATTTAAATATTTACTCGTTTTATTGTACCTGTATGAACTCAAAACACTGATCTTTAATTTGACATGTATCAGCATCAATTTGTTCTTGTAATTCTGTAAATTTCTTTTGTGTTGAGTAGAATTCATCAGCAGCTGGTTGGAGAAGACAGCTTTGAAAGCATAAACATATGATTACAGGTCCTTTATTTTAGATGGGAAACATTCATTTAGGATATAGATCATGTCAGTTCCAGTTTTAAAAATGATTTTAGCCATATGACTACGTTTTATTTTTGTTCTGTTTGTTTTGTTCACACATCGTTGTTAATATAATGGTATTTTGTGCGACTGTCATACAAGTGAGATGTTTAGCTAGCTATAAAACCACCATTTTCTACTTACGAAAATGCATTTACCAAGTCCGGAAAATGACAGTTGTTATTTATTCGTTTGATGTGTTTTAGCTTTTGATTTTGTCATGTGATTAGGGAATTTCCGTTTTGAATTTCCCTTTGGTGTTTTTTTTTTTATTTTACTTTTTAACAGTACTTTTATTAAAAGTGCGTGTATCAAGTCAGTAATTTCAGTTATCCATAGTACTTAACAATATGTATATGGGCTACTGTTTGCTTTCTACATATTGGCAATATAAATGACTTTTAATTTTATGTTACCAACATTACCCCGTATATATTCCTAATGTATAAACTACGTCTTTTGAACTTAAGAATGGAGGCTTTAAGAGTGTTAGACAAGCGGGCTTTGATCATTAGTGAAACCCTCCTATGACATGTTAGTGTTACATTCTGTGTTATTTGGTCTTATGTGGAGAGTTGTCTTGTTAGTAATCATACCATATCTTCTTTTTTATATTTGCCATGACTTAATAATTTCTAAATGGAACATTATTTAATCAAACAACAATTGGCTGTTGTCAGAAATATTTTTGCCATATTAATAATGAAATAATTTGTTCCTTTATGCCGATATTTTACCCCTCGTTATCGCTCAGGGTAAAATATTTGTCATAAAGGTCCAACCCGTGGTAAAATCACGATATATTCAAGCCCCATGAATTATTTCGATTCTAATAGGACAAATACGGCAATTCTTTTAGATCGAAGCGCTCTAGGTAGAGGCAGATATGTGCCATTCCTATAAATAAACGCACTGTTAAATTGGCGTAAAAGAATGGAGCAAACTGAATTAGTGACATGCTTAAACTATTTACAATAACGTATTTTGATAGTTTTGGATGAATTTAAATGATAATTTACCTTTATGTCTTATTTGTTAAAAAAAAAGGCTTAATAATGACATTGTTGAGGATGAAATTCATTTTCTTCAATGTCCATCACTTACAACTGAAAGGTCCAGTTTTATTTTAGATTTATCCTCTAAATTTACTAATTTTAAAACTTTAAATGACCAATCTAAATTTGTATGGTTGATGTCAAATGATGATCCATTTGTTAATAGCATAATGATTAAATTAATATATAGTTTAATAAAGACTAGAAGAAAAAAATTAAGTATTAATACATGAGTAGCCCACAGCTCTTCTAATTATAAAACGGTACTGATTGTTTTCATTCACTCATTATCATTGAGAATATATACTGTGTTTGTTGTCTCCCTTTTCTTACATAGTTTTAGTTTTATTGTCATGTATTGTAATTTCAATGAAAACAATCACCACAATTATTTGTACACTTTAATTTAAACTGTAATTGTACTGCTTCTCGGGGCGTCTTGATTGACAAATAAAAATTGTTGTTGTTGTTGTTGTTGTTATACCAAATTTTAGCATTGTTTTCAACGTTAACTGGTTATGGTGAATTTCGGTTTCATAAGCGTGTAGTTTCCTGTAAAAATGCTTATATTCTTACGTCATCGGTCTATGACGTGGAGAAGCTCACTCATAAAAAAGCATATGACGTGGGAGTACGATCGGAACAGCCCAGGAAATATAATTATATTTTACCACGGGTGTGTACTCAAAGCGTTTGAAGGACGTCATGTTAGAATATTTATTGAAAGATAAGCCAAGATAGATTGTATGCAAGTACACGTTTATCAATGTGGCGTGCTGTTCACTGGTATCCTAACATGCAAGTGTAAAAGGATAAAACTTCTACACCTTATTCAAATTATAAAATACTCGTAAAATAACACATGCATATAGTTTCAAAGAATTATAATACATTGGAAATTATCAAAATTATCAAGTTACCGTTGAGTGTGTAGCAGAGTATCATGAAAATCACAGACAAATTTTAAGCATGTTGAATCTGACTTTAGTACTTCATGAACCAAGAACTCAAGCAAGGTCATCGAATCATCTGTAGACTTGGTTTTTCTGATAGTTTCTGTAGTGAACATAAGTCAAATCCAACTGCTATTCAAGCAACTTTTCCCTGATATTTAACAACCAATAACGTTTTACAACATGACATTCTTGTATGATAAAAATTGAAACGGCGAAAAGGCTAATACTAATAGAGACGAATGAACAGTAAATATTAAAAACTGATTTGAAGTTTTCACGTCTTAGAACATTTATAAAGTTTACGAAAATGCTAACATGTTTCTATTTTTTGCTGTGAACAAGTAAACTGCAGTGTTAAGTTAATGTTGTATTTAATCTAAAAGAACATTTTTTTATTAATTATGTTGTATAAATAAATTATGTGTGTGTGTTTTTCTCATTAGTTTCTATTTATGTATATTATTTCAACACCCGTATTATTTGATAATAGCTAAAAGAAACAATTGCTTCATCACAAACAATAAGCAATATGACTTGATGTTCAATACCTTGTTCATAAACATCCGACATGCAGTACATATCGAAGGAACTTTTCAAAGGATTCATTCGTTATCAACATATCACAAGCAGTAGAAATAGTCTGTACCCATCTGTGATATAGTCGAGACTGTCTATTTCTCCTATCATTATCATTGTATTTATCCACAGTTCATACTGTGGTAAACTTATCAATCGAGAAACGAAATAGTCGACTTTGCTCAAATTCTTGATTTCTTCTGGTAATATCTCATGGAGTAAATCAATCTATCAATAAAAGTTATGTATTTCATATTAAAAATCTGTAGGGTGAAATACAGGAACAGTGTCAATAATTGTTCATAGAAAACTATTTTTTTAATATAATTACATTGTATGTATCAATTGTATATTTCATTGTGATACGTTATTATGATTTGCTAACATGAATCTCGCGCCATTCTGAAATCAATTGCATTTCAAAATGTAATAAAACATTCTTATGACACGAGCTTCCACAATAAAGTGCAGAGGTAAATAAATGAAACACTTGAAAGAAACCGTGTTTTCATGATCGTAGAAATTAGATATAAGTAATAAACAAAACAAAAAAAAAAAGAAAGTTACTGAAAAAAATGGAACAAAGCCTGATTCATAGAAGAGTAAGGATTGTCTTTCTTTATGTTCTGTTTATTTCTTTTTTTTTCTTTTTGAAAAGCTATTTTATTAGAAAATACAGGTTTCTTTTAGATTTTTGTGATTGTTTCCTTTTGAATGGAGTTTATTTTAAAACAAATACAGTTTCTTTTCGACTTTTTTTTACAGAAATGTGTGTTTTTGATTATTACAGACATGTTATAGTTTTAATTACTTTTTGGAACACATACATTGCCTTTAATGACTTAAAGCTAAATTCTGTTAATTGTGTTTATGGTTATAAATCATCGTCAATATTACTGCGGATAATGTAGGAGATAAATAAGCAAGTATTACAAAAAAATGGTTTTTTTCTTCTATATTTTTTTGGCACATTTGTGTTTACTTACAGAGGTGTCAATATAATTAATATTAAAATATCCAATACCTCATCTTTTTTTTGGGTAAATTCTCTTGAATGCCCTAGTTCAGCAGTAAACCCTTGTCTTATCATTTCAATTAATTCGTCTAGGGACCTATGCGTTTTATTCAAGAAGATATCTATCCTCATTGCTTTTTGCCCTTCAACTATATTCTAAAAATAGATTAAAAAATCAACATCCTATTAAAGTTCAATATATATCTTCTGATTTTTTTGTCTTTTCAGTATTATTCTAGGGTTGGTTTAGTCGAAGGCTGTTGCCTTCTCTTCCGAACATTTATGTTGTTAAAACAAATAAAAAGAAAAATATTACTCAGTCAATTTGATCCAAATAAACTTATTACTTTAAGTTTGATTTCTGAAACACTCCAATTGCATGCCCATTGTAACATTGTAAGAAAAACCCTCAATGTATTCATTATCAAGCAACGTCAATTCCCTTTCCAAATGTAACAGAAACATTATTGATAGTTTAAACATATTTTATTGTTCCAAAAAAAGACAAATGGATTAGACACAAGTTTTTCAACTTAGTAACGTCTTCACCAATATATACATAAATATACACATGAATGATCATTACATAAATCTGACTTTAACCAATTAGTAATTAAGCATGAAGATATAAAAATAAATTACATATAATTTTTAAGAATCGAATCAATGGATATTTACCAACATTATTGATGTCCGTATGTACAACTTTTCAAAGAAAGATGTAATGAAAAGGCAGACGAAAAACCAAGTCCTTCTTGATATCTTATATAAAAATTCAGTTAGATGGTTCATACTGACATGTATCTTGAACTGCTATACATAATCTACTGGTTAATTGAACATGAAACAGTGAAAATTTAGAGAATATAGATATAGATAAGTATGTCGGTACCAGTAACAACTCTAGATTTCGTCCATCGGACAACCAGTGATGCTGACACAAGGCTGAAAACACATTCTATATATATTCGTCTAAAATAAGCCTTACAATGTTAGATCTGTAAATTTGCGAAAATAATTTTTTGTTCTTCCCTTGCCGGGATTCGAACTCATGCTACTGAGATATCCTGGCATCAAATCGCCTTGCACTGTGCCCGACGCGCTAGACCACTCGATCACCTAGGTTCTACAACAACAAAGCCGTTTGTTACCTTTCCTTGTTGGTTTTTATCTAGCGTCGTTGCACCATACATGATGTATATTAAGCATGAAGATGGAGTTCTTACAGATCAGCTCAATTATGTATCGCACAGGATCTTAAAAATTAATGCAGGATACAGTCATAGATATTATTCTATTCTAAGTACGTCTGAACAAAATATTTGCTTCCGCAAATTTACAGATCTAACATTGTTGGGCTGATGTTTAGACTAATTATAATTATAATTATAATTAATTATAATTATCTACGTGAAGTAGGATTACCTTTGGAACTGCTGATATTTGTATTTTCTTTACAAAAGAACAGCTTCTCTATTTTTTGATAATCAACTGGAACGCTATCTGTCATCTTCTTTGTCTTTGTCCAAACACAAAGATATAATATTGCAATCGGCATCTATTATAGATATATTTTGAGCATAGAAATCAACAATGCAAAATTATCTCAAAACCTTGACATTTAGAATTATCTAAACCATCTTCTTTAGGACGGGAATTATGGAATATTAGATGTAATATAACAAAACGTTCTGGAGACGAATCACTCGATGTAAACATGAGTTCCACATATAGTCCACATACGACTGCCTTATAAAGGATCAAATTTATGATGACTCCTAAAATATTTTTTTTTTAATTTCCAAAATTTCTGTTAACATCTTTTTCATAATATTTTCTCAAATAGAGTATTTAACTTAAAGAGACAGATATATTGTACGAAGTGAACAGATTACTCGATTCGCCTTGATATACCTTTTATTGAGGCGATTCTTGCCCATGAAAACGTTTTCATCTTCTTGCTAGGTTCTGGAACATTTATTGGTAAAGATGACATTGGTTATACATTTGAGGTCGGTGGCGGTGGCGGCGGCGGAGGCGGACTCATGCACATGGCCATTAGTGTTACTGCCTTTACCTTTTCCGTTATCGGATCAAATGTTGATTCTGTATTCGCCTCTGTTGAGGTAGTCTCTGACATTAATTTTATTAATAAAAAATGAAATAGAATAGCATTTATTTGAAGATGTTTGAAAAACAATTAAAGATTCAT
Source organism: Mytilus edulis (assembly GCA_019925275.1). NCBI lineage: Eukaryota > Metazoa > Mollusca > Bivalvia > Mytilida > Mytilidae > Mytilus > Mytilus edulis. The sequence goes on from CM034361.1 coordinate 56,425,923, forward strand.
TAATTTATAAGTTTACATAGAAGAATGTTGACGTTCATTCGAGGTGTAGGTTCTCATAGTTTACACCAGTATACAATGCAGTCGTCCTTTAAACGTGTAGATTGCATCGTTTTCCCTATTGTTGGGTGTTTGTGTGAGTTTGATTAGCAAGAAACACTGTTTTGATACGGTACCATATTTGTTTGATTGGAAAATATGCCATTCTTTCAAGGATTTTTATATGTGTGTATTCAAAATTGAACGTATGGGTCAAGCGTGATCTATAAATTACCGCTTTCACTGATTCTGTATTTTTCATTCTCTGTTTTTATTTGGTTCATGGTATCCTCGGCAACCTCTTTACTGCTATTTTCTGTCATAACATTTTTTTCAATTGGCATCCTCCTGTGACAGTGAAGACTGAAAGAAAATAAAACTGTCGCAACTGCAAAACATTATGAGACAAACTTGTTTTTCAACTGTCTATTTTGGCATACCATATAAAAGTTGATAATAAAAATGTTTTGCAAGTATTTAAAGAACTAAAGTATGACAAATAATTAAACTGACTAAAAAAAAGAATTTTGATATGAAACGAGTTTTTTTTCCGAATGTAAAATGTTAAAGACTTGGTTCGTATAAATATGTTTGTAGATCTTCTAGAAGAAATAGATAAGGACACATAAGGAACAATACAAAAACTGGAACAAATTTATATTTTTCAACGGAGGACTGAACTTGATATGTTTTATATGTTTTAATGTTTGCTTAAAAGTCTTTTGGAAAATAGCTGACTAAAAAAGCTTCCTTGTGAGGGTTGTTGCCCACAAGGAATCATTCAAACCAAGAGTTCCAAAAGTTGAAATCATTCCTTTGTAAATTTTAAGGATGCCATTACGATTTTGTTGACCGTTATGTAAAAACCGTTTCAAAGATAATATCGGATATGTTCCTTATGTCGTAACTACATTCCACTTCCCTTTTCTATGTTGTGTCATGTGTACTATTATTTGTCTGTTTGTCTTTTTATTTTTAGCCTTGGCGTTGTCAGTTTATTTTCTATCTATGAATTTTACTGTCCATTTTGTATTTCGCCCCTCTTCTTTAATAGCAAAAATGATAATGAATGTGAATATGAAAAAAAAAGATATACTATACCTGTCCTGCTATATTATTAAATGTCAAAGGGAAACCATATTTAAGATTTGAAAATTGATTATGACACAACTCAGATTCCTTTTCTAGTGGAAATGTGTTCGAAACTACAATCGAACGAGATTACACTTCGCGTTAACCACTTATGTTTAAGTTTTCTTATAAATTCATTTTTAAATAAATTAGTGTAGAATATTTGATAGATAGCCTGCTTTTTAATCCGTATGGCTCAACTTTGATGCAGATCCTTTATCACTCCCTTTATCGAATGTCTACACTTTATCACACCCCTTTATCGCGTGCCTACCCTTATACCACCCCTACTCGGAAATCTGAAAAAAAACCACCAAAAAAAAGAAATATTTTTCTTCAATGGGTCCAAAACAGAATGGTCATTACGGCATTTTTTGGATGACGTCATTGTTGTCATGTGACGTCGCAGACATCAAGCTTTCATATTTTCTTGCACACGAAATGAAATCATAAAAAAATACGATCAGCAAGAGGACAAGCTTTAAATTTTGATATACAGTGCACATTTTACTCTCAAAGAAGTATTTTGTTCACTACAGTATACTTTATATTAAATTGTTGGTTTATTGTTACATTTTTTTTTGTTAATAGTTTTTTTTACAGAATGTGTTATATATAGTGCAACATTACTTGAGTAGGACAAAACAACTCAATGCAAACAAAACACTAATAAACTACAAAAAAAGCAATAAACAAAATATTTCTATGGACTACAGGACCCAAATTGTAACTTTACACAGGTGTTTTGGATGAATAAAAGAGCAGTTCCAATATCTGATATATGACAAAGCTGTTAACACAAGGCAAACAATCTGAAGGTATTCTGTATCTATTTCACTAACACTAATGTTAATTTTTGTGATAAGTATTATCTAAAAACTTCTACATTAACATCAATGCATTTCAACTGAAAGGTGCTAAATGTCGTCCACTTAACCATGTTACATGCGAAACACTAATTTTGACGCAGTTGCATCATGAATATGCTTTATTGTTTTTTGTCATCAACTACTTGTAAATACATTTTAATCTTCAAATGTCCCTCTGATATTAATATAATCTCCTTATCCTGTTCAATGTTTTAGTCAATTTCATTTGTTGTCTTCTACGATTAATTCAAAACTGTTTATTATCTGTTACTTCAGCAGTCTGAGCGTTACTTAAACAAGTTATTTTTTTAAGTTACTTCAGTACTGTTCAGCAGCTTTTCAGACATGTCAGTATGTTGTTGATGTGTGTAGTTGAATGCCAACTGATGTACAGTTCAAACATAACCTGAACAGATCTAAATAGACTTCAGATGAATGGTCTAAATGATACTAAAATTACCACATCGGATAAGTCTGAAACTAAAATATGAAAAATTAGCTGTTCATGGTTTTAAGATAAAAATGAACGACTTAATTCAAATTTGGTTTACTAGTGAATCCAAATGTAGATTATCTACAATTACAATTGACCTTGTCCTGTCACCCAATAAGCTTGATAAACCTCATATAATATTTGTTAAAGGTTATCAAAGCATGTATAATTATAATATATAGGTGAGAATACGCAATCTGAACTCTAATATATCAACGATGTTTAAATACTTAACAAAGCCGTTGAATAGCGCAATATGGATCGTAGGACCTTCGAAATTACATCATTTTAAAAGAATAACGAATATTTATGAATTTATGGTACCTGATATGAAATACAAAATGATTGGAACGGTACATTGAACATTTACAGTATAAATCCTTTAAATCTAAGGCTGATATTCTTGCTGGCAAAATTGTTTTTATGCTGTCTTATATGTTCTGTTAAGGCCCTTTATATCTTCATTTCGTAACTCAGGACCACAACTCTTGCTCACGGACATTTTTATACTTGCCTAGCAATGTATATGAATATCAAAAGTAAAATAATGATAAAAAAAAAACTCCCAGGAAATTCAAATGTTAATCCCCGTTTCAAATGGCAATACTAAAAGCTCAAATAGTTATCAAAGGTACCAGGATTATAATTTAATACGCCAGACGCGCGTTTCGTCTACACGATTTATCAGTGACGCTAAGACCAAAGTAGTTATAAAGCCAAACAAGTACAAAGTTGATGAGAATTGAAGACCCAAAATTCCGAAAAAATTGTGCCAAATACGGCTAAGGTAATCTATTCCTGGGATAAGAAAATTCTTTGTTTTTCGAAAAAAAAAGTTTTGTAACAGGAAAATAATAAAAATAAGCATATAATTGATATTCTTGTCAGCACATCAAACTGATGGACAATAACTCTCATATTCATGGTTTGGAACAGGTACTTGATTTATAGCTAGCTACTCATATAACGTGTAGGCTAATATATACTAGTACATACGCCATTTTGTTTTAATTTCTTTTAGTTTATGTTTTACGGTGATTTTGAAGACTTTTATAATGAAGCTAAAAGTGAATAATTTAACATCAACGTACAAATCAGCTGAAATTGTACATGAATAATTGTTTCAGGGAATTTGATTAGTTGTTAATTGCCTCTTAACTATACAATCGTTTTAAGTTTTGGGAAAACAAATGCACGTCAAGTGAATTATTAAGAAGGAATAAAGTTACGATATTGTTGTCAGGTCATTAAAGATTGCATATTTTGGCTTTAATATTGATTCACTTATAGGGTCTTTGCATCAGAACTAAACACATTTATTTAAACAGTTGTTGACAGGACACGGGTTATGTTTTTCTCATATATGTTATGATGGTTTGATACTAAACCCCTAACGGGAGATATTGTGCCTGATATTCATATTATGAACAAATAGTCTTTGAGTCTGGAGCTGGCATGGCAGTTAACTGCTAGTAGTCTGTTGTTATTTATGTATTATTGTCATTTTGTTTATTTTCCTTTGCTGCATCTTCTGACATCAGACTCGGACTTCTCTTAAACTGCATTTTAATGTGCGTATTATTATGAGTTTACTGTTCTACATTTGCTAGATGTATAGGGGATGGTTTAGATCTCATGAACATGTTTAACCCCGCCGCATTTTTACGCATGTCCCTAGTCAGGAGCCTCTGGCGTTTGTTAGTCTTGTATTGCTTTTTAATTTAGTTTCTTGTTTATAATTTGGAGTTTAGTATGGCGTTCATTATCATTGAGCTAGTTTTGGGGCCAGCTGAAGAACGCCACCGGGTGCGGGAATTTCTCGCTGCATTGAAGACCAATTGTTGACCTTCTGCTGTTGTCTTTTCTATGGTTGGGTTGTTGTCTATTTGACACATTCCCCGTTTCCATTCTCAATTTTAGTATTCGGGAATCAATAGAATTAAATAGGAAGAGATATAAAGTGATTGAAATTGAGACACAAGAATTATAATTTGACCTGCAATTGGAAAACGAGGATACATACAAAGCATTGTTAGCTGCAACATGACAACTTCCAACAGTTGTTAAAATTGTTACTAGATGTTCAAATAGAGTGGTATTTAAATTAAGCATCAATTTTTCGACGGATGTTTCTTTGTATTTACTCACCTCATACAATTCACGTCAAAAGGAGTATTTCTGTCAGATGGAAGAAGAACAGGTAGCCATATTTTTTTCTCCCTTCAAGTTTGAGAATCTCTTATAAACTCTAAGAAAATGCGTATTTTTCATCAGCTGTATTCCTTTATGAAAGATTGTATTTTAAAATATATTGTAAACAAAATTCAATTAAGTGTATGTAACAGCATCTTTCGACATTTATTAAAATACTTATAGTTCAAAGATGAAGACCCAATCAGTGGTTTAAACGATAAATTGTTGATTAGTTTTGATCTGTTGCTTTCTAATGATATATATTTAAGTCAAAATCATAATCTAATTTTAAAAACCATGATCACTGATCAAATAATTAATTCCAATTAGTTCCAATTTGACACTTCTAAGTTCCAATTCGGCTTTTCTCAATATCAACTTATGGTCAACTTGGAAGATACAAAAGTCTTGTTTGTAAAGATAAAATTATAATTAAAGAATTTCACTGTCGGTCTTTCATATATCAGGATGCATCTCAGAATGCCGAACTGAAATCTGTGAGATAGAGCTAACTTGATTGATAAAAAAGGGTTCTTGTTGAAGCTGTAAAGCCCCAGTCCCACTAGACCACGATCGCACCACGCTCACCCCGATATAAAATAAATTTAGATCGTGGTGAGGTCGCGGTATGAGCGGCATGAAAATGTAGATTGTCGTTGCTTTCACGATGCTACTGCGTCCTCTCTACGCTTCTACAAAAATCCCGCTACGATTATACCACGTTCTCACCGCGCTTATTCTGCGACCTCACTACGCTTATCAAGATCTTTCTACGCTCTTCATGTTCTCACTACGACAATACCACGAGTTATCCGATTGCAACACGATCTTACTGCGATTATACCACGTTCTCACCGCGCTTATTCTGCGACCTCACTACGCTTATCAAGATCTTTCTACGCTCTTCACGTTCTCACTACGACCATACCACGAGTTATCCGATTGCAACACGATCTTACTGCGATCATAACACGTTCTTACCACGATTATACTACGTTCATAGCGCGATCTCACTACGTTCTCAGCAATAACGTCAACATCGTGTTCCATATCAATACAGTTCAATTCCTTCTATTTCTGATTAAATCGTAGATTTCTCGCTAACTATACAGTCATGCCACCAAAATCTACCAGAACACGTGGGCATGGTGGTAGGAGTTGGTGTAGAGGCAGAGGGAGCAAAGTAACGAATCCTGATCAAGCAAAGATGTCGGACCGACCAATCCAACCTAAATTACAACCTATTGCTGGTCCATTAAGCTCAATGACGATATTTTAGTGAAAGATAGCAGAGATAACATAGAATGATGTATCAATATATATAGGAAGATGTGGTATGAGTAACAAGTAACAATTTATAAAAGTAAACCATTATAGGCCAAGGTACGGCCTTCAACACGGAGCCTTGGCTCACATCAATCAGCACGCTATAAAGGACCCAAAATATTACTAGTGTTAAACCATTTAAACGGGAAAACCAACGGTCAAATCTATATAAAAACCAGAAGCATGGTTGAGCCGTTAGAGAAGATGGATAATTACATACAAACAAACAAAATCTAGGGAGCTTTTTTATATATTTTATGTGAAAACGACAATGAGAATGATGGTCGTAGTGTGAACGTAGTCAGGTCGTAAGAAGAGCGTGATGAGGACGGCAAGGGCGTGCTAGAATCGTGCTATGGTCGTGAACAGCGTGGTATAGTCGTAATGGAAGCGTAGTTGGGTCGCAGTGAGAACGTGATTGTCGTAGTGAGGTCGTGATAACGTCGCTCTGCGATCGTAGCGCAGTCTCTCCGAATAGAATCACGCTTTCGCTACGCTCTCGCTACGATTGTACAGCGACCTTTGCGATCTTACTACGATCTTAGTGCGTTCTCACTACGCTTCTACTACGACCTGATTTCGCCACGACCGCACCACGATTGTTTTGAACATGTTCAAAGTTGGCCACGCTCTTCACGATCTTGAAGACCTCACCACGACCGTGATACGACCTTACTGCGATCTACACGATCGCACTACGATCATCAAAATTTGCATTTTTTTCACAGATCGTAGTGCGATCGTGGCCTAGTGGGACTGGGGTATTAAGGCCATTCAACTAATTATATCTAAATTGCTATTTGTCAACTTCCAACTTGGTATCGCGTGAAGACAGTTTTCTTTTAATCGCTGCCCTAATTGAGTACTCACTTATTTAAAATTTAATACAAAAATATGTTTACCTGCTTTATGAGTGTGGTGTGTCTTATGCTACCAAGTATTGTTTGATTAATATGCAAGATAATACCAAATTCTTCGAACTTACTATAAATAAAACCCCTGATATTCAAACATTCAGTCTATATTTATTTTCCCCCATGTTTTATTTTTATTACAGAAAGCTTTTGTGAAATATGCTTTCATTTTGCATTTTATACTAGTAGGTCCTGATTTTATTGTTTAACCTAGACAATGGATGAAACATACAAACATCTTAATTTTCAGAAATTTTCTAATATTAAAATAAGGTTTCTTTTTATAACTTAAAACAAAACGTATTCGGAAATACCACAGGTCTACTTAGTTATCTAGTTTATTACATAGCAGATAAGTATATACGATATTAAATAGGGTCAAGTAAATTTGATTATGGTTGACAATTAATATATATAGACTTTTTATCTTTAATAAATAGATATGAAAATCAACCGAATTCAATAAATGAGTATTCAATTACAAAATGTTCATTCAGTGAGAAATAAGCCCACGTGAATTTGGAGTATAATAACGGGATAAATATGAATACTCACGGCAAAATAGACAATTACAGAATTCGTTTATTATGTTTAAATGTATGTTTATCGTATGACGATTACAACTGTATATTACTGCTTTTATATACAATCATATTTTTAATTAAATGTCCAGGTGCATGATGTCGTCACGTTATCAATGATATAAGACAAATATGTAAACCGTGTCTGTGCAGAATGCTCTGAATACGACTGTTTTTTAAGACCTAGTAATTGTTTTATCGGAAATTTGATTTGCCTACTTAAGGATGTTTGCTTGTCATGTTGTGTTTTGTTTGTCAGATTTTCGAAATCCTCTGATTTTATCCATTTGAATGCCTTAAAAAATTTTGCCCATGGACCACCACTTTTCTTTTAATAAATCTTTTACATGTATAATTATAAGCCATTTGTTAAAGTCTTATAAAGTCTTATTTATTTTTTAATAATATTTTGAGAACTTTTACTGGTCAATGATAAAGCTATGAAAATCAAGAGAGAACATTTTCCCGCCAAAGTTTCAATGGCTTATATCTCAAAAACAAGCACATTGACCCCTATATTTTTGGGGCTTTTTTGATTCCTCAAGTTAACCCCTATCAATATATACTAGTGTTATGGAAAGCTATTTATTTTAAAACTGAGCATCGAACTTCCTTAAATTACATATTACTTACTTTATTGGATTGCAAAATTGCAGCAGTTTATGTATCTTACCTTTATCTTTATTTTCCCCTTTTTTGACTTATGAATTCTATACTCATGATACTTTTGATATTTTTCTAACTTTCAAGACTTTTGGCAAAGAGCATCACCATTGGATATCATATAATTTAAATTGTCGAACATAACATTACAATAAAATGTAATTTTACCGTTTTGCACCAGATCTCTTCAGTGGTGTGAAGATATAATAATAAACGTTATATATGTAGTTAAAACATGAATACAAACAGTTGCACAACAGACCTTTACTCCAGAGGTAGTAACCGATTTGCTAAGACAAGTTAAAAAACCAGAGATAGTGATACGGTTAGGGCCATGGTTAGTCGGTATAGATATATATGGTTTTTTTTCTTTTCTGGTTTCTTTACTTTTGGGTCAGAAATGTAATCTCGACTTGAGAAAATCCGATAATGCATATCAGAATAAACAAAATGTGTTACTTAAGTCCCACTCTGCAAAAGACGGTAAAAAAATAACAAACAAAAACCCACTCTCGCTGAAATTAATGTATGTTCAAATTGTATTTACTTGTATAATGAAGCACGAGTATAACATTCGTTTCCTTTTTCTTTTCTGGTAATTCAAGATAAAATATTAAATTAAGGGAGCTAACTCCTTAATTTAATATTATCGTAGCCAAAAGAGATTTCCCGAACTACCAGATACACAGAAATGTTTACAAATTATTTTCAACTGTCACTTCTGGGCCAAACTAATTATAGATATAGATAACTGTAGCAGCAAGAATTTCCAGTGAAGTAAGATCTACAAACACAGCATCAACACCAAAACACAATTTTGTCATGTGTCCTTAAAGTTTGTTTAATATGCACAAAGACCAAGGTGAGCGACATAGGCTCTTTAGAGCCTCTAGTTTTCTATTGGTAAATTTTAGTCATTACCTCTCTTTGTATTTTGGTGTGTGATTGTTGTTTAATTGACAATTCATGCACACTGCTATAGTTCAACAGCCGCTGTTGTATTTCATTGGAACATAGAACAATGTTTATTAAGATAAGTATGATTATCAATTTCAGTGTGAACTACAACTGCTTCTAATACTGTAAATTCAGAAATTATTGCGTGCATTTATTATTGCGATATTGTCAATTTAGACTTAAATGCGAATTCAATATTTACGATTTTGAGAAAAATCCTGTTTAATTCATATGAAATATTTGAAAATGCAAGTTTAAATTATTGCGTTTAAAACTTTTTCGCATTTTCCGCAATAATAAAAACCTCCAAATAATTTCTGAGTTTACAGTAGTAATATTCACCAACAAGCCGGTTATAAAACAACCAAGACATCAGAATTCAACCTGCCTGTCGTAGTAAGCACCTTTGTTTAAATACAATTACATTATATATATATCTTATATACTGAATTCGATACTATGCTTTATAATAATTTTATTTATATTTTCTGTTTACTTTTAATAGATATATAGTTTACTTTCATTCTGGTCCATAAATCTTACATATAGATTTATCTCACACTCTCTTTCTTTCAATGATATTTCGTTGTAAGATATAATCTGAATATTAGTTTATCTCATTTTGGAACTTTTTTTAACACTATCAGAAAGAGATAGTGTCAACGAAATGATGAGGTATCTTTGCTATTTGTATATGAATTAATTGTTGCTTCTACTGATAATTGTCTTTCGTTTTCTTATAAGGTCTTCTTCTAAATCTGCGAAAACTGATCGTAGGGTCTTTCTTATACGGTTTTCTTCAAATTTTTAGAACTAGATCGCTGATGATTTTTCTTGAATAGTCTCTAAATGATGAGGTTTGTATCAAATGCTTAATAATATTCACATATACTACTCATTGGATTTCAGAGAAAAAAGTTGAGATTCAGCATGTGTAACCAATGAGACTGGAATGTCAAGTTATGAAAATGAATCGCATCGTCTCTTCTGTTTCGCGAGGATTTCTTGAAGTCTGATGTCTTTTGCTGTCGGAACAAAGTTTGTAGGTGTAGATTTTCTTCTTAGACTCGGCATTGTCGCTCTAAATCCCCCTCGCTTAAAGTTGTTGTTGGTATTGGCCACTTTTTTCTGAAAGATAAAGTCATTTGCGCATGCTCAATGTTATGAATTTAAATGAAATATAAGTGCTGACGAACACAAAAATATATTACCGAAAGTTTATAACTTTTGATATGTGCGTTAAGCAGGTATATTTGATTTCATTTAGTAAATAAGGAAACTTTTTATTCAATGGATAGTATTAAAAAAGAAGATACGATATGTTTGACATTGAAACAACTCTCTACCAGAGACCATATGATGTAGCAGATGTCATTTGTATTATACATTAACATGAATTATGGAAAATGACTGTTGAGTATATATATTTCAACCCTCGTTTGATATTAAGAAGTAATTTGGTAAGGACTATATTGCCAGAATATATACCTGTATTTTGTCGATATTTTCGCACATTTCCCGGCAACATTTGAATAACTCATCTACATTAATATTCTCTATAGAAAAGTGATCGGCAACCTCCTGAGATTTTCTTTGTTGAGTTTCCAACTTTTCACTTATAACTTCGATTTGACACTTCCCATTCTAGAAAAAAAAGTGAAACAACTACAATAATGACATAAGATAAATCAAAGTGACCTTTTCATATTTACAAATGAATAGCGATAATTCATGTATTTTACGATCATCATCGTCAGTAATACTGTCTATTATTATAAGATTTCCTAGAGTCCTTTTAGGTATCAAAGAATAGAGAACTGTGACATCACTATTGAATATTATGTTAAAAAAACCTCTTCAATAATAAGATACTATAAGACATTTGCATCATTTTAGAATGATAATCAGGAAAGAAATATGAACAAAATTTGAATGCGCACAGCTCATTTGCTGATCCAAAATTTGTACACAGCTACATGTTTGCAAAATGTACAGATTATATGCATCTTTAGAACTGTACATCAAGATAACTTGTACTGAAGTAGTTGTGTAAATGTCACGAAAAGTAGGAAGTTTGGGATGAATATCATTTAATCAGCAGTTCGACAACATCAATTATAACAAAACAATAAGAAAAATTTTCGTAAATAAAAAGTAGTGATTGACCTGTACACAGCCGACTTAAGCTCCGGGACCTATGTAAAATAATTAAATGTACGAAAAAATAAAATTCAGAAATAAAAAGATTCAGCAATAATTAATGTAATTATGTTTCAGTGAATATGTATTTATTTTTATATAAGCCATTCAAATATCAACCCTTTTTATTGTACCTGAATCAACTCAAAACACTGATCTTTAATCTGACATGTCTCAGCATCAATTTGTACTTGTAATTCTGTAAATTTCTTTTTTATTGCGTTGAATTCATCTGTAGCTGGTTGGAGAAGACAGCTATGAAAGTATAGATAATCAAATATAGGTAAAAAACATCTGAAAAAATGTCTTAAAGAAAGAATAAAAAACGTCATGCATCTATATTTTGGATACATAATCGTTCAACATGATAATGTTTCTTTTAACAAATTGGTATTTAAAGTGAATTTAATGTATTAAAAGGCAAATTTGTAAACTACATTCCCTGGAAATCAAAAACAAATGTCAGTAGAACGTGTTTTACTATGGCTTTATAATGTCAAAGTGTGACATTTTGGAAGAATGCTGGTTTTAAAAAACATTTCATCAAAACAAATATTGGCCGCTTTCAAGAATATTTTGGTCATATTTGATAAAGATTAAAAAATATACAAAGATAAATTCGCATTCAAGTACATGACCGCCACATACACATGATCTTTTGGGGAAATGGAGGTATACATACTGGTTTCTAGAGTAAATTGCTAAAAATTCAACTCCTTCATTATAAATTATTTTAAAATACTCATAGCATTATACATATATATATTAATTGTATACAGTTTCAAATAATAAATTTCAATAAATGAAAAGGAAAAATTACCGTTGAGTGCGTAGGAGAGTATCATGAAAATCACTGACAAATTTTAAGCATGATGAGTCTGACTTCCGTATTTCATGTACCAAGAACTCAAGCAAGGTAACTGTATCATCTATAGACTTGGTTTCTGATAGTTTCTGCATTGAACATATATCAAATCCGACTGCTTTTCCAGCAACTTTCCCCTGTTATGAAACAAAATTGATATCACAAAATTACATTTTTGCATGAAACAAGCTTATTGAATGAAGCACATAAACTCATCATAGATAACAGGATTAAACTTTGTATTTACGCCAGACGCGCGTTTCGTCTACACAAGACTCATCAATGTCGCTCGAATCCAAAAAAGTTAAAAATGCCAAATAAAGTACGATTTGAAGAGCATTGATGACCAAAATTCTTAAACGTTTTGCCAAATACAGCTAAGGTTTTTCTGAGGTAGAAAAGCCTACGTATTCAAAAAAATCAAAAGTTTTGTAAACAGTTAATTTATGAAAATGATCATATCAATGTCAGCACCGAATACAGACAAAGAAACACAAGCTGCATCAAAGTTTCTTCGTGTAAGAACATGCATAAAGCTTATGGAAATGATAGTTTTTTCCTATTTTGCTTTTAAATAAAATAAATCAGTGTTTCGATTTGTTCTGTGGGTTAAATTCTATCTGTGTTTTTTGTGATCAATCTTTGGATTTATGCATGGTTTGAAGACACAAGTTATTAAATAATGGATAAAACAAAACAGTGCTACATCACACAGAAATTCAAAATGAATCAGTGCTTAACAAGAAGCAACAAGAAATTTGAGTTGATGTTAAATACCTTGTTCATAAACAGTCCTACATGTAGTACATAACGAAGGAATGTTTCAAAGGATTCATTCGTCATCAACATATCGCAAGCAGTAGAAATAGTCTTTACATAGTCTGGGATGTAGTCGAGACTGTCAATTTCTCCTATCGTTATCATTGTATTTATCCACAGTTCATATTGTGGTAAACTTATTAATCGAGAAGCAAAGTAGTCGGCTTTGCACAGCTTCATTAATTCTTCTGGTAATACCTCTCGAAGTGAATCGGCCTATAATTATAAATAATGTATAAAATAAAAACAATGCAAGATATAAAAAGTAATAATCCAGAGAAAACGATTTTTGAATATGAACGTCATTAATAATTATCAAAGGTACCAGTATTATAGATTTATACGCCAGACGCGCATTTCGTCTACATAAGACTCATCAGTGACGCTCATATCAAAATAGTTATAAAGCCAAACAAGTACAAAGTTGAAGAGCATTGAGGACCCAAAATTCCAAAAAGTTGTGCCAAATACGGCTAATGTAATCTATGCCTGGGATAAGAAAAGCCTTAGTTTTTTTCGAAAAATTCAAGGTTTAGTAACAGGATATTTATAAAAATGACAAAATGATCGATATTCATGTCAACACCGAAGTGCTGACTACTGGGCTGGTGATACCCTCGGGGACGAAACGTCCACCAGCAGGTGGCATCGACCCAGTGATGTTAATAGTTATCAGAGGTACCAGGATTATAATTTAATACGCCAGACGCGCGTTTCGTCTACATAAGACTCATCAGTGACGCTCACATCAAAATATTTATAAAGACAAACCAAGTTAAAAGTTGAAGAGCACTGAGGACCCGAAATTCCAAAAAAATGTGCCAAATACGGCTAATGTAATCTATTCTGGGGATAACAAAAGCCTTAGTTTTTCACAAAAATTCAAAGTTTAGTAACAGGAAATTTAATCGAATTATACTCAGGTGGTCAGGAACTGCAAACAGTTTCTGGTCCACTTGTAACACTCGTTGTGTGTATAATGGAAAACGGAACTTAGATGAAAATATAAACAAGAAAAATATAAATTACGCTGCAAATTAGAATTATCCTTATTCATCGAAGAGACATGGTTTTCTTCTTCATGTTATGTTTATTCCGTTTTTGGGGGTGTGTTTTTTTCGAGCAGTTGTTTTTAATAGAAAATACAGATTAATTTGAGATGTTTGTAATTGTTTCCCTTTTAACTGTGAAATAAAACAGGTTAAGGTACAGTTTTACGCACTTTTGTTATAAAGTGAATGTGTACTTTTTTGTTATTGACATACTAGTAGTGTTCAATTACTTTTTGCCCACATATAATACCTGTTCATGAATAAAAGTTGAATTCTGTCTAATTTTGACTGCTGTTTTAAGATTTTGTTTAGAATTGTGGCACTTTAGACATTTATATATATATATATCCAAGGATTATCATCAAATATTGCTGCGGCTAATTTAGGAGATGCATAATACATGTGTTACCCTGCCCCCAAACAAAATTCTTTTTTTTTCTGTAACATTTGTTTCTACCAAAACGTGAAAAAGGTACTCATATTATGAATATAGTTATTGATTTTAAAATATCCAATACCTCATCTGGATTTGGTAAATTCTCTTTCAATGATCGATAACTAGATAGTCCTAGTTCTGCAGTCGACCCTTGTCTTATAATTTCAATTAATTCGTCTGGGGACTTATGCATTTTGTTCAAGAAGATATCTATCCTCATTGCTTTCTGCCGTTCAACTATATTCTAAAAAATAGTATCAAAAATTGACATAATTTTATAAAGAACTCAATACATATCTTCTGATTATTTTTTCTTCCTTTCACTATTTATTCTCAGGTTGGTTTTGTCGAAAATCTATGTTGATAAAAAAAAAATCATGCAGTGGATTTGATCAAATTAAACTCATTGCTATTTAGGTTTTTTTTAGCAACACAGTTATTGCATGCCCATGGTAACCCTAAAACAACACTGCAATCATTATAACAAAAACATTAGATGTGCAATTGAATTATGCATTATCAAGCAACATCAATTCCCTTTCAGTATGAAAGAGAAACATTTTGGACGTCTGAAAGTGCATTTTTTCGTAAAAAGATGTACTGAGAAGGCAGACGAAAACCCAGGTCCAAATTGTTATCTTATACAGAAATTCAGTGAAATCATTAATTCTAATAATTCTAACTATTATCTTTAACACTTTACTGTTATGTACCGTCAACTGGTTAATAAACACATACCCAAAAGACGTAAAGCAGTAAACATTTGAAGAATTAATCTAGCTTCGTGAAGTAGGTATTACCTTTGTAACTGCAGACGTTCTTTTACTTGTATTTTCTTTACAGGAGAACAGTTTCTCCAACTCTAGATAATTTACTGGAACTTTATCTTTCATTTTCTTTATCTTGTTCCAAACACTCTTATCTATAATAAGAATTGGCTTTTAAACAGATGTTTTCTAAAGAAATAAAATCCTTCGTTTTGATTTGTCATAGACAGTACAAAATAAGTCATCAGTTGACATATCTATTTATCACGAAATATTTTTTTAAATATTTTCTTTTGAAAACATATCCGGAAATAATGATGGTCAAGTAGTAAAAACGTTCTAAATATCAAATAAATTTATTGTTGTATGTATTCATTTCTTTTCCACATATGGTCCACAGAAAAACTGGCTTTAAAGGGATAGAATTTGCGATGTCATTATAGAACTCTCTCAAATGGTTTTCAAAATGAATGGACGAAATGAATGATTTATTACAAAATAAGTAAATCGTTAGATTCGCCTTGATATACCTTTGATTGAGGCGATTCTTGCCCACGACAACGTTTTCATTTTCTGTCTAGGATCTGGAACATTTATAGGTAACGATGGTGTGGGTAAAACATTTGAGGTCGGTGGCGGTGGCGGCGGCGGCGGTGGTGGTGGAGGAGGACTCATGTACGTGGTTATTGGGGGTACTGCATTCACCTCTTCTGGTATCGAATCAAATGATGTTGACTCTGTATTTGTGTCTAATGAGGCAGTCTCTGACAAGAATTCTGTTAAAGAAGAATCAAATACTAATCAGTATTGAACTGCAAGTATTAAAAATGGCATGCAATCAAGATGAAAAATTAGTAAACAAAAAGATAGGACTGGCAAAGGAATACAACAATAAAGAGTAAGTTTGGCAGGTTGCAAGTTCTTTTTCTTTATTTTTACAATCTACATTGTTATGGTATTGCAGGCTTGATGCCATCATAAAGATTTTTCACATTTTTAACAAATTGTTTTTTCAAAACAGAATTTACATTCTTACATTGGATTGCTGCGTTTAATATACATGTACATACATACTATGACATGTAATTGAAGATATGTGTATGAAAACAATTGAAGATACATTTATTTAAAAGTTTTTTTTGTTTTGATTTGAAGATATGCCTTCCCTATAGGGATTTTTTGTATATGTGTATTCAAATGAATTAACAGGTTTTGGAGCTACTGTGACCTATAATTTACCGCTTTCACTGATTCTGGGAGTTTCATCCTCTGTTTCTATTAGGCGTAGGGAACCTTCGTCAACTTCTTCACTGCTGTTTTCTGTGATAACGCTCATTTCATATGGCATGCTTCTGTGTCAATGAAGAAAAAAAAAAGTTTTAATCAAGCGAGAGAGATAAAAGTCACGAGGGCAAAACATTCTGAAACATATTTGTTTTCTCAACTGTTTATCTTGGACTTACATATGAAAAATTATAATACAGATGTTTGCAAGATATATTAGGAATTAAAGTGAATCAAATAATTGAACTTACCAAAACTAAGATATCTGAAATGGAATTTGTTTTTTTCTTAATATTCCTAATGTAACATTTTTTAGACTTATTTCGTATGGAGGTGTCCGTAAATATATCTTAAGACAAAAACGTGACTTTCGTCAATCTGACCTGCTGGTCTATTTGATTTTAAGATAAGCAATATCAACACTGGAATTTCCTCTAAAAGATATAAATAAATAAAAACACAAATAGAACCTGATAAAACAGGTCAAAACTTATATCTTGAAACGGATGACAAAAATTTATATGCTTTTAATTGTTGTCTAAAAATTCTTTTTTTTAGATATTTTTGAAAATAGCTTACTAAATTAAAAAGCGCAAATGATTACAAATAAGAATTAAAAAAGATAGAATGAATGATATGCAATGTATTTTAAATACATCCCATTCTACTTTGGAAAGGGTTCAGAGCTACAATATATAATGAAATACACCGATATCTTCTCTTTGTTTACTTATGTTACGTTTTCTGAGAAAGATCATTTTATAATACTAGTAGGTACTACTGAAATACTGTTGCATTAAAATAATGCATTAGTATATAATAGATGCACGTTTAACCTCGTCAAATAAGTCTTGCTGCGTTGATTTTGAAATTTGTTGATGTAATCACAGCATATCATATTTTGTATTTTGTTGCAAAAACACTCATTGTGTTGCAGTTGCATCATAAATATGCAAACATTATAACAAATATTGTTTGTTGTCATCAATTAGTAGTAAATTTATTGATCTTTCATTTGATCTTAATATAATCTTAAACGTCTGAACAATAAATTATGCAGTCATCATCACTCTTTCAGTCAGTTTTGAAATTTAGTTAACTGTGATCAATTCAGACGCTTGTCGTTACATCGATATTGTTCATCAGCTTTACTGACATTATAGTAGGTTGTAGAAGTGAATGAACTTTCCTGAAAATGATGAGCTTGAGGAGGTTCGCTACTCTGTTTAAAAATAACAAGCTTTTTAAAAGACTGTTATAAATTGATAGTATATAAATAAAGAAACTAAAAAAGCAGAAAAAAATGGAGGGTCCGTGTGCTTGTTTTCGAGATATAAGCCATTGAAAATTTGGCAGGAAATAATATCTTAATTGAATTCAAGTGAATTGTCTGACCAGTACCGAATGTTACGCATATATAAGTCTGAATCTAAAATCTTCACTTCACACATAATTTTTCAGGCTTTTGGGAGTTGTTCAAACCAAAATGAAAGTTTCAATTTCAATTTAGTTTACCAGGAAATCCAAATGTAGTTTATCTACGAGTACAGTTTACCGTGTCCCATCGATAAACTTTATACAATGATTGTTTAAGGTTATCGAAGCATGTTTAATGCATCTAGGTAAAATTATGAAATCTGAACAAAAACGTAAAACAAATATACGAACGATGTGTAAACACATTAACGAAGCCATTAAATCGCACAATATGTATAGTATAACCTTCAGAAAACAACTACTACGTGAAAATCATTTAAACAAAAATGCTGATGTCTGTTAATTTCCAGTTTGTAAAGTTTCGTAATATTTTAAATTTTAGGTCGTAACTCTCTCTGGCAGGGCTATTCTATACGGTCTAATTTTTTCTGTCGAGGCCCTTTTTGTGTTTATAGTACACATCGTTTCATATTTTAGCTTCACAAAGTTTTCGTCTAAAGTGTATCTGATAACAGTAGTGCGCAAAAACATTTTAGTTTTGACCAAAAACCACAAATTTTGCTCGCCCACATATTTCATACTTTTTCAGAAATATATATAACATCGTGAAAACGTACGTCCAAAGAAAATCAATACAGAAAGTCCTTTCGTAAGTGGCAAAATCACAAGCTCAAATACATCAAACAAATAGTGCAGTCATTTCCTCCTTGGAAAATAGTGGATGAACCCTGTATTTATAGCTAGTTACACCTCTATCGTGAATGATAATTATATCAAATCAATGTTTTTTACCCTTTTTGTCACAAAAGAGTAAAGTAAGCATGAACCACAAGAAACGGCACCGGAAAGGTGTCTTTAAGTTCATCATTTGTAATAGTAATATGATGTGTATGTATTGCAAAATGTATGATGCTTGAAATCATAAAAGAAAAATGTATGTCTGCTTCATTTTGTAAAGGTATTAGGCTAAAATAGATAAGATTTCAATTTCGCTCATTTTCCTAGAGTTGTTCAACATTTTCAACATTTTTTTTCTCAAGATGCTATATGTAGCACAATTCCTCGCCCATTGCTAATATGTTGACAAGTAAAGAATAAGATACATTAAGAAACCGAAATTGTGTGTGGGTTTAGGGTGGCGACACTGTAAAGTTTTAGGGAAACTGTCATATTTTTTTCAAAACTCTGCGAAAAATCACGATTTAAGGAGGTTTATCTTATTATGACATTTCTAATGACGAAATTAGAGAAATCGCTTTTAGCTGCCAAACTATTCAACATATGTGTATATAAAATTTTCACCATACTTGTGCATTTAAAAAAAAATAAGATTTTAGGGCCAAAATTATGAGTTGGTCAACAAACATCTTTGTTAACCTTTCAGTTTGGTTTAACGGTGATAATGAGACTTTAATAACGAAGGTAAAAATTATTTTATTTACTTCAACGTATATATCAGCTGTTTAAAGTGTTGCGTAAATATTTGTGTCACTGAAAATGAAAAGTGGTAGAATATTTCTGAAATATAATATCATGTTTTTCTGGGAAAAAACATTCTAGTATTCGGGAATTGATCAAATTAAATAAAAAGATTTATTTAGTTAATGAAACTGATATATAGGAAGGTACATTTAGTTTGGAACTGGAAAACGAGAATACTATACTTTAGAAATATGCAACAGGAGACACCTTTAAATCCGTCAAACAGTTGTTGCAATGGTTATTAAATGTTCAAATAGTGTGGTATTCGAATTAATCAACATTTCGGTGGACGTTTCTTTGTATTGGCACTTCCCGAGCAATCAAATGAATGCATGTCAAAACGATTTTTTTTTGTGGTCTGGAAAAAAGCAGGTACATGTAGCTATACATTTCAATACTCCGGTAAAATTTTGAGAACGATTCTCATAAGGGGTATTAAAATTATAATTCCTAATAAGCAGTATTCCTTTATAAAAGATTCGGCTTTTTAACATGTATAGTAAGTTTTAATTCATGTACCAGCTGTAATTTCTTTTCCCTTACTTCATGTATCAAAATAATTATCGTTCGAAGATAACGGCTTAATCAGTGATTCAAAAAAAAAATCTTCACAAAATGTTAATAAGATTACAGCAGTTGATTAACACGACGGACGTTTAGCTAATTTTATTTACCTCCTATAACATAGCATAAAAACAAAGTTGAGATGATGTATTTGAAAAAGTATGATCACTGATTGATTTGTTTAAATCGTTGTCAAGACTTGTAACTCCCAATTTTGTATTGTCTTAGTTACAGATTGACATTTTCAGTTCCATTTTGACATATCCTGATATCTAAGATCCAAGTTAACATTTCTGACTATCAAATTATGGTCAACTTGAAAAAGACAAATGTCAAGTTTGAAAGGGGAGTTTGTTTAACAAATATCCCTACCGGTCTTTTATTTTTCATGACGCTACTAAGAATGACAGATCTCTGATTAAATCTGTAAATAACGGCTACAGTGGTATACCGCTGTTCAAAAGTCAGAAATTAATTGTTAAAAAATAAATCCAGGTTACGAACTAAAACCGATGGAACCATGTAAACTTTAGCATTGTATAAAGGATAACAACGGAACAACATAACACTTAAGTACAACAAAAACAAACTTCAACACACATAGAAACGGACTACATGATAATAACTGCCATATTTCTGACCTTGTACGGGACATTTTAGAGCTATCTTAAATGATAATAAGAAATTTCTTGTTGAAGCTGTAAAAGTCATTCAACTTATCATTTCAGAATTGTTATTTGTTAACGTGGTTAACTCACAACTTTCTATACATGTTTAATATAAAGGTAAAGATATTTTTTTTTCTTTTTAATTTCTGTCCAAACTGAGAAATCACTTATTTAGAATGTAAAAATCAATAAAAAAAAATGTTTTACCTGTTTTATCTGTGTGTCTTAAGCTATCAAATAATGTTTGTAAATAAACAAGATAATACTAAATACTTCGAATTACCTATAAATAAACCGCTGGTAATTCAGACTACCACGTGTTTAAGTCTATATTTATCTTTCCCCATATTCTATTTTTACATGTCTCGTTACGGAAAGCTTTTGGGAAATATGTTTTCATTTTGCATAGTATACTAGGTTGTTCTAATTTTATTTTTTGACCTAAACGATGGAAGAAACATACACAAATCTTTTTTTTTCAGACAATTATTCTATTCTAAATTCAAGATTTTTTTATAATTTTAAAAAGAAAAGTACTCGGAAATACCACAAGTCTACTTAAACATATGGTGTATTACATAGTAGATAAGTATATATACGATAATAAATTGGGCCAAGTACATCTCTTTATGGTTGACAACAAAATACATAGACATGTTTTTCTCTTTCATAAATAATTAACAACCATTATGCAATAAAAATGATACAAATATATTTATTAGGATTGAAAAGGAATAATACACACTTGTTCAACATGTTCAAGTGTCAACAACTCAAGAACACATATATAACATGTATAAATAAAAATAAAATAATTTTTAAATAATAGTTATAACTACGTCTTAAAAAAGACAATCTCTCTCTCTCTTTCTCTCTCTCTCTCTCTCTCTCTCTCTCTCTCTCTCTCTCTCTTCTCAATTTATTATCGTTACACACTAACAATATTTTCTCTCTTACCCAATTACTCACCCTTCTTTCTATCACTCAATCACTTACTCACCCTTCTCTCCCTAACTCAATCACTCATAGTTCTCTCTCACCAGTTTCTGTATTACTCTAACTCACATATTGCCAGATGGAGAGACTAAAAATAAAGAATAAAAAAAGGGAAAACGAACATGAGAGAAACGAAAATGAAAGAAAGAGAGAAAGACAGTGAGATATACACATTATGAAAGAAAGAGTGAGCAAAAGAGAGAGAGAGAGAGAGAGAGAGAGAGAGAGAGAGAGAGAGAGAGAGAGAGAGAGAGAGAGAGAGAGAGAGAGAGAGAGAGAGAGAGAGAGAGAGAGAGAGATAGAGAGAGATATCAATGTTCGGTTAATGCATATTCTTAAAATCTGTCTGTTTAACAAATGAATTGAAAAAGAGGGGAAGGATATACGTTCTTAACATTTGGTTATATTTTCAACATATCTAACAAATATGTGAGAAAAGTTAAGTTTAGAATACGAAATATCTCTCCTATTCTGTAAGCAAGTATTGTAGAATTGTTTAGGTATTTCGGTGTTTTTATAGCATCCCCCTGTTTTGTAATATACACCGGAGCACCATTTAGTTAGGATAAAGAATCAATAATCAGTATTTCTATAATATAAGACTTCTGAGCACAGGCACTTATCTTAGAACACATGTTTCCTATATACCTTAAAATAGGTACATGTATATAGGGGGAAAAATCTGAGACAGGTGCCTGTGCTTCTGAGGTTCATATTATTTACATTCAACCTTTTTTATCGGATATTTTTTACTTTTAATTTTGTACACCTTATCTAGATTTCGACAATAAATGTCTCTTCAGTGATATTAGGGATCAAAACGGTATTGGAAGGCCATATAATGTACCTCAATTTAGGATAGACTCTTGCATTTAAAGAGTCAAAATAGGATTAATGGATCATATAAACCGGAGGGAAAATATGATACAAGCCTAAACGAAAAAATATAAACAAGTCTTAATTGAAAACTACGTTCAAACCTATGATTGCGTTGGATAAAAACTTTTTTATACGTGTGCATGCAAAAAAAAATTCGTTGTAGAAGGAAGGGTCTAAATACAGCAAAAACAACATTTTCTAAACACCAGATCCGCATTACGACAATAAATTTCTCTTCAGTGATGTTAGGGATCGATACGGTATTTGGGAGGCCATACAATTTACCTCAATTTAAGAGTCAAAATAGAATGACCGGATCATATAAAACAGAGGGAAAATATGATACAAGTCAAAACGGAAAAAATAAACAAGTCTAAATTGAAAACTACGTTCAAACCTATGATATTGCGTTAGATAAACACCGTAATTTTTATACGTACAATGTATGCATGTAAATATATATAAGACTTCGAAGGTTCATATCATTAACATTCAACGTTTTAATCGGATTGTTTTTACTATTAACCGTTCAACATTTATAGTAAGAAAAAATCCGATAAAAAACGTTGAATGTAAATGATATGAACCTCCGAAGTCTTCTATATATTTACATGCACACGTATTATCTTTCAATGATTGTCCATTTTAGAAAAGAAGCTATCATGCTATCTATCATAATTTCCCCAAAAACCGTTCAGGTAAAAAAAAAAAATTGAAATAAAAATAAAATTCAATTTAGTGTTATAATTTCCCTCCATAAGGGGGTATAAAAAGCCTATTTTAATCTTCATTTAAGAAAATTACGAAAGCTTTACGAGAAAGTTACGATGGTGCAAAGATAGTATCTACAATCCTCTCGTCGGTAACTCTTACTAATTTTACAGTTATCTTAGTATACAATGCACACTTACAACTGAGAGTTAATATATAACTATCATCATCTTTTCCGAAGTGACCACCTTTGATTTTTAAAGAGAAGTATATATAACTCGCGGCAAATTCAATAGTAAAAGTCATCTCTGTGATTAAAAAAACCATAACAAAAACATACTTCACTTCAATACTTTTTTTATTGTTTGTTATTATGCTGTACTGTTACAACACTGTCCTAGGTTAGGGGAGGGTTGGCGCCTACAAACATGTAAACTCGTCACGGTCTATATGATCCCATATGTGCCTGTCCAACATTCGTTCCAAAGTCTGTTATTAGTTGTGTCAGTTTTGATTATATGGATGTCGTTGATATATGTCTGTGTGAATATAAACTAGGACGTTAGTATTCTCAATTGAATAGATTCATATTTTTCATGTTTGGCCTTTTTAAAGCTGACTATACGTTATGAGTTTTTTCTTTGTTGAAGCCGTGCGCTTGCCTATAATTACTTGAATCCATTTCATTTGAACTTTGGTGAATAGTTGTGTCATTGGGAATCATACAAAATCACTTCGTTTTAACATTAAAGACATTTTCCAACATTGATTAAAAACAAAAATGGCAAAAGGAGGTGCTCTGAAAAACCGCTCCGAAGAAAACAAGAGATTTTCTTTCCCTATTATTTTTTTTATTTTTTGAAGGCGATATTCTTTTTGAAACGTCTTGCGTTGTTTATTAATGCCAACTCGTGCGCTATTCCCGTGTATGTATAACGTTTATGGATTTAAATCATCGTAATCTATGTATTACTGGTAAATTATTAGGACAAGCATTTTGGTTACATGTACCAAGTCAGGAATATGACAGTTGTTGTCCATTCGTTTGATATTTTTTGTCGTTTGATTTTGCCATTTGATTACGACAATAATAATCAAAACTAAGGAGTAAACAAAGACTAAAAAACCAAGGACATTTACATCAACAGTTATAAATAATAAATAAGAAACAACACGAACTCCACTAAAAACCGGGATTAATGACTTTCTGTTTTTGATTTTTCTCGGAGTTCAGTATTTTTGTGATTTTACTTTTTTTGTAACCACAAATTACTTGAAACCTCAAGTTTTACTAAATTTATCCCTAGATAAACATATTTGGTTTACAATTTTGGCTGTACCTTATTTTACAGAAAAGCATATCCTATTTTTTATGTTGATGTTGTTTACCGAGCCTCAAAATTAAGTACGATCCGCGTAAACTTATCAGGACTTATCACTCCTTTTAATAAACTTATTAATGGGTTACCGATTTAATACTGAGATTTTACCTTTTAGTTTTATTTTTATTGGTATAAATATTGATTTTGTTACCTATATAGTAATAAACTATGTAGTAACCTATATTTTGCGTTGTGAAAGATCATGTGTTTCTCTGAATGTTAATAACGTCTTTCCACTAAATAATTTTTTGTTGGATGTGTACTAATTGATATTTTAGTCTTAGATACATGATTGTTTTATTCATTCATTTTGAAACAAAACAAAACTGCTTGCGCATAAATTATTTTCGATCCAATTGTACTAGTTACACCGCTCTTTGCGACCACATTTTAAGTTAGATCGGTTTTATTTAGATCAATTCAGAGTTCTATTTTCAATTAAAAAAAACAATAAAGATCGATTCCGAACGTTCACATCAGCCCTAAAACCGATATAGAGTGGACCGATCTAGTTTAAATCGATATAATATCATAGTATTAATTGTTTCTTATAAGTGTAATAAAGATCAGTAAGCAAGTTGCAATGGTATGGATACCCTTCCAAATAGAAGTATTAAAACTTTCCATGAAAGCGTTAATGTGTTTTCTTTATCTACCGTGAACATATATCTATATTCTCTATAATAGGTCATATTGATATGATTTGATATGTTTACAAAGATCAGGTTCCACGCATGTTATATTATAACTTTTATAGTACCTGACAATTGCGCGCAATCTCCATATGACATCTTGTCTTCTAAAAGTGTTGACCACACCCACCAATGTCAAGAGTTGTGCATGTTTTAATCTCATATGATCAAGATATTTTTTTACGATTTCAAATGGAAAGTTGTTGTTAACGTTATTATTGCGAATATCGATTGGAGTTATTTATAATATCAAATTAAGTTTTAAATAGAATGAACGATTAAAATAGGGAAAATAGTACAATTATGTAATAGGAAATAAGAACTCTAAAAATAACAGTTACATAAATATATATTGAAAGACGAACAAAAGACACCAGTTCATAAAACACTTTCTAAGCACTTAGGATTAAGATACTTTTAATAAGAATATGCCAGGACTAAGTCAGGAATATGACAGTTGTTATCCATTCGTTTAATGTGTTTAAGCTTTTGATTATGCCATTTAATTAGGGATTTTCCGTTTTTAATTTTCCTCAGAGTTTAGTATTTTTGTGATTTTACTTTTTATAGCTAGTACTTTTTTTCCTACATCTTTATTTTTTGGAAATCAATTGAATATATTTATTAAATTTTACATATGAAATATGGATTTTCCTGGATTATGTACAAACGCATAATTATACAATGACATCATTTATGATAGTCCATTGTCCATATTTTCCTAGAAAAAAAATCTTTACATCTTAGTTTCATTTTTTTTCTCTTCTCTTATTAAACACGAATCTCTACTGTATAATACAAATAATAAAACTAGAACTATATACGGAAATGTTAATAATAAAAAATATTGTGTTGGTATTTCTAATATTGAATATCCATTCTCAGGAAATCCGAAAAAAAATCAGTGTCCAATAAATAATAAAAAAGCTTAAACTAAAGTATTTAGACCTTACAATTACATTAATAAAACAATTGACATATAATTTTTGACCTTTTAGTATTTCAATTTTAAAATATATGACCACAATTTACCTTCTTTGCACAGGATTTATCAGCATAGCTATTATCCAATAGACAATTACTTATTTCAATATGATTACATGGGTTAAAATGATTCTTACAAATGATCATTAGTGAGCAGATCTTAAGATGAGGTTATTTTTTAACTATAATCAATTTTTGTTTGTTGCATGT
Source organism: Mytilus edulis (assembly GCA_019925275.1). Classification (NCBI taxonomy): domain Eukaryota; kingdom Metazoa; phylum Mollusca; class Bivalvia; order Mytilida; family Mytilidae; genus Mytilus; species Mytilus edulis. The sequence continues at coordinate 56,452,513 of CM034361.1, forward strand.
AAAAATTTTGAAGACCTCAGGGAAATTTAAAAAAAACCTTTAAAATGATATCTGTTAGACACTGGTGTATTACGAACATCTAAAGAATGTTTTAAATATAGTTATGCATTTGTCTTTTTGATTTTTGTATGTTTTGTTCTCTTATACTGATGGCGTGGTTTATTTCTGACTTGTAAGTGTGAATGTTCCCTTGGTATCCTTCGCCTCTCTTTTACTTTACCCTGTTTAATCTAAATTAGAACAAATGAAAACAACATTTGTGAAGTTGAAACCTCCAAAGAGCGTTTTTGTATCTACCTTCATCAGAAAACGCAAAGGCAAAATAATTGAAAGCCAAGGATGAGTTAGAGTAATTCAACTCCTTTGTCAGTCTTTAACTACATAGTCCCGCTGGTCGTGTTATAACGTAAGACTTTTAAACATTGTAAACAATGAACAACATACTAGTTAGTTGAAAGCCAAAGGCCCGAAATATCGAACAGCATCAAACAGCACATTACTTAGAAGAAACACTTAAGGCTACAGCTGGACTATGCCATAAAATAGTTCCAACGAGACCCAGATGAAATAAAACTGGGCTTTTCGATTATAACAACAAATACACTCAATATTTACGATCAAAATACTAAATATTTGTTTAAATTGGTGGAATTATATTTCAGCAGACGATCGGTATCCCAATGGATAATAATTGTGCAGAAATACTATCCAGGATCTTCTAAACGACAAAAAGAAAAGTCTTTCATAAATTTCTTTAATTTCACATTTAGATATATTGATGAAGCTCTGTCCCCACTCAATAACTAACTATTTAATGATCGCTTATGTATCATATATCTCAGTGAAGATATAATTAAGGATACCATCAAAATGTCAACGTCATAACTTAATTTTTTTCCACGATATTGAAATAAATGGACGACTTACAAGGAGAATCAATGATAATCTTGATGATTTTGATTTCAAATTATCCACCTCCCATTTCTAAGCAGTAAGATACCTTACTTTTAGCGTTTACATATATCAGTTAATATATTACGCTCTCTTATGATCTACTTAAACGACTTCATTTACAGAGATGCTCTCCTTATACAAAAACTAGTTAAAAAGAGCTATGAGGAAGAACAACTAATATTGACACTACTTAAGTTTAATTACCATTACGAATTGGTAGACTGAAACGACCTGTCGGTGTCTTAATTCACGAGTTACATTTTTAATTACGATTGGTGTTGAACGCATCTATTAAACCTCTGAACATCGGTGTGACAGACTATATATCTAATGATACATACATCGGACTTCAAAGACAACTCAGACAACTAGGTCCCTTTAACATATGAAAATAAATCGAATAAACCAGTATAATTGACCTCCTTGATTAACAGAAAGAAGCCATTTGTATTTAAACTTTGATTTCATTTATATTAAGTATTTGCATATATGATTTTGAATCTCAACTTTATGAAAATAAGACATAATTCATATTTTGAATAATTAAAATACCGGGTTTTTTTGGTTTTTTTTATTATTAAAACCCTTACACTAAAATGGACTTAAAACTTATGCATCAGTATAAGTTCGAGATAGTGTCATGTTCATGATTATTTTTTCCGGTACCTACAAAACCTGATTTCACTGCATTTCAATATCATGTGTTATTCTATATGAACAAATTTATTCAGTTACAGATTTTTTTTAATTCTAATTATCATTTTCAGTGATATTTGTTTGTCAAAATAACCTATGATCTGGACCTTAATTTCAAGGTCTTTTAAATCAAGGACCTCTAATCCAAAGACCCAAGGGTTTAATTATATATTGTTAAAAAGTTTAAGTCACCATTCACATAATTTCAAATATAAGAGAGAAGAGAACTGTAACTTGATGTCAACGTACCCGTTCAACAAAAACTTTATGTGTTACGACATGTCGCAAATATCAATTTAGCAAAATATGTTTTTGATATATTTAAATAAGAAATGAAAAGAAGTGAAAATAAGTTAAAATCAAAATAAGGACCAACATGACTATGACCTTTGACATTGACCTAATTTTCTTTTATTTTGACCACTAATACTTTTTCAGTTAAAATTGCATTTCACTTATTTAAATACAAAATGGGAAATAACTCTCATATGGCGACTCTGGACCGTTTCGGTTAAAATTATACTTAAGATTCGGAGGATATAATGAGCAAATTGGTGAAATGATTTTATTGTAATCTTTTACAGTTGCGAAGGAGATGCGCACACAAAAAGCAGTATTTTGGGGATTACACTTACAATAAAATCGCAATAACTGTACATGTTCAATTTCAAATGCTAAAATCCTAAGCGACATCTTACAAAACCCTCAAACACCGGCAGAAGAAGAAGAAAATAATAATAATCAGAACAAAATCAATAGGTTTTCCACAATAAAGTTCAAATAACTAATAAATATTTGTAGAGGTCAAGTGGCTGTCGTTAATAACTGACACATATTATAAGCTATATATAGACGTAACTGTCGACAAAGAATGAAAGAGTTAAAGTTTAGACTGAACAAAATCTTCAATCATTACCAAATTGCATATGAACAAGAACCCAATAAAATACAAGTTGAAGACAGAACCATCCACAAAGTTACATTAGTATCACATTGAATTGACTAATCAAAACTAAAAAAAAAACTGACTTAGACCGATTATCAAGAACATCGGTATAACAGACAAACAGGTTGTATATTATACAATAGAGTACTTTATCTACTGATACATACGTTATGCGTATCGGAAGTTTGCATTATGTTTTTTTCATAGTATAACTGGCATGTATAGCTGTTTATGGGAATTTTTGAAAGGAAACATCTTATAATATATCAAACAATTGTAATGTATATTAAAATTCTTTTTTAGGGGTTAATTGAATGAGCACAGTGTTACATTGAAACAGGTCTTCTAAAGTAAAGGATAGTTGTTGTTTTTTTCTTTCTTTAGAGATATGATTTCAAGTGTTGCGTAGTTTAAATGTAGTTTATAAATAGAACTATTGCAACGTTGATGTTGATTATTAAGGAAATTTATAATTCATATAATCATTGTGTAATAGTACGATCAGATAAAAATATTAACCAAAGAAAGTTAACAGGAAAGAGTAAATGGTTTTCGTATGTATTAAGGCCACTTAGATCTTAAATATCTCTATATATTTTAATAATTGTACTATAACGATTCAAATGTATCCTTTTGAATAGTATCTTGATTTCGTATAACTCTTACTTAATATAATGTGTCTTTCTTGTTAACCACAAACTTGTAAGTTCTTTAAGTCATATGAAACTTCAAATTAAAACAAAATAATGCATATGTTTTTCATAACTTAACTTTTTTTATTTGTTGCTTCCATTCACAATTCGCCGGTATGTTTTCCGTATGCATTGAACTGATCAGCGTGACCTTTCTCGTAAAAACCCGGTGGTCGCAATACGCAAAGATCTGTCATTAGGACATAAAGTATCACCCAATTGTAATGTTATGCACGTGCTCAATATCAATGCTTATTTGTTGATTGTTTACTAACGTAAGTATCAATCGGTAAACTATGGCTCCAAAACACGACAATTAATCAGCTGTCACATCAAAACAGACACAGAGATATATATTCAACGATATAGATGCGTAAAAAATGACAAAATCGTACACAGAAGACTACGTTTATGATATATACATAGATTGGTTCAAGAATTGGATACACATTTTGTTTTACCTGTCACTCGTTTCATGTGACTTTCATTAAGCTACGTTATATATTTCCAATTATATATTGGGTAATGAAGCCTTTACCGTTAATCATTATGTAGCTGTTAGGTGTTGTTTGCATATATATGAAAGAATTTGTCAGTTTTGTAAGTAATCGAAATACAAATGAAACTGAACAGCATTTTTTTAATGAATTGTAATTTTTATTTGGACTTGAGAGAGGAACTTTTAAATTCACCCATTCTATCAAATTATGTTTTATTTCCTTGAGTGTAGAAGAGAAAATCAATTATATTATGAGCTGGGATGAAATTCAATTCTAATTAGCTAAAACATTACATTTGATGTTTAAGAGGACTAAGATAAATTTATAACTTTTAAAGAACTTAAATCTTTAATTATCATTTATTAGAATATGTTTCAAGGTTTTTAGATCAATGCTTCCTTTTTTGTTCTTTTAAGTGAAAAATTGTTGATCTACAAAGTAATTTTTTTGTATTTTTTAATATTTTCCTTATTTTTGAAGAATGTTTTAAATTGTGTATGTATTTAATGAGCATGAGGTAAAAGTGTCTCATATGTCTTTTAAGGCAGGAATCTACTATACTTTTATGCTGATTTTATCAGATGTATAACATTTTAATTATAATGTTAAATTGTGACACTTTAATAATCTAATTACTTACTTACTTACAGTCATTGGATGGTGTAAACTTCCCACTAACACAATACACCATTACACCATACACCATACACCATTACACCATACACCATGTACCATTATACCATACACGATACACCTTTGCCCCATACACCTCACACATTACACCATACACCATTCCCGATTCTATCTACACGATCCAAAATTACCCATAATGCAATTAAATTTCAAATATTAAGATTATTATTATTGTTTATGTTTACAATTTGAAAAAAATAGAATAAAAAGAACTTCGTTTTCAACCAATGAAATGTCGTACACCATCATTCACATCATTCCCGATCGCACGTTAAACAATCACACCATTCCTCAAACACCATAACACCATTCCCCTTACACCATACACCATAGCACCATACACCTTACACCATTGAACCATATGCCATACACCATTACACCATACACGTTTTTTTTGCGAAGTTTACACCATCCAAGGGCTGTGCTTACTTACTATAAAACTTTATACCTCAGGATACAATATGGTGAAATATCAAAAGAAAAAGGGCCTTTACCTATGATTCGGACAAATCATCAAGTCATAATATTTGTTTTTCATAATTTTTTTGACGCGAAATATTGAAATAATGTTTTTTTTTTTTCATTATAAGGTGCTAGTTAGGTTTTTTTTTGTCAATAGACGCATTAAAATACTGATGTTCTTTTACCTCATAAGGAAATAAATCAAACTCATTAAAATCCGTATTTATGCAGCCTTTTACATTAGTTTGATCGTTAGCTAGAGAGTTGTGACGCATTTGTAAACCATATTCAGTTATTGACATAAAGGGAATGTCATCAGAGAAAAGGGAAACAGGGAAAACTATCGAGCACTTACAATTTTAAAAGGTATAACAATGGTTACTTTGTTATGCAATTAAACACACATTTTGAGATTGCACGTGTGTATCCGCCTATTTATCCATGTTTTGTTTTCTCTGGACATTTAATCATCGGGACTCTTTGGAGTAATCTCAGTGGTTATTTTGTCTAAAATATAACACAATGTTGATGTTTTTAATTGTTTTATTATATATTTTGAAATTTGAATATATATTTAAATATGTTATGAATCAAATATTAGAATTTTAGTTGATTCGGTGAGCATGCATTTGAAAGGTTTAGGTCAGTGTCATTATCTACCTTGAAATTACAGCTAACTAATAAATTCTACAATGTTTCTCCTATTTTTTTTTTAAATCAAGTCTCACTTTTCCCTAGTATTGGATTATTTAAGTTGTGTCTACTGCGTTCTTCGATTTCATACTTTGTTTTAGTTATTTGGCTATTTGGCTTTTCAATCGAGCGTCCCGGATAAGTCGCATGTAGATAAAATCGGGTATAACTGTACCGACAGCACTTGCCAAATCATACCCTTATCTAACCAGAAAAAAATGAAAAACATGCCATGTTCTAAACAGAAATATCGAAAAACATATACCCTGTTCTAAACAAGCTCAAAAAATGTAAACCCTGTTCTAGACAATATGAAATATATGCTGTTCTAAAACCGGGTTCTAGATTGTATTTTAAACAATTAAATAAGCGATATTGTTCTAGACAGATACATTGTTTAAAAAAAGACCCTGTTATCACCGCAGGGCATGTAAAAGCGACCCTGTTCTAAACAACAGACATGAAAAAGGGTCCCTGTTATAACCAGCGGGGCATGAAAAAGCGACCTTGTTTTGCGGCACACTCATACCCCTAAAATATAGGAAGTAATCCACCTCCCCTCGGGGATAAAATCCGCGTATCGCGTTCACAATTATTATCCTGGTATTCGTGTTTTATGCCTGTTTGTTTAATTCATACATTGTTGTCAATATTATGTTTTGTATATGACTCTCATTTAAGTGAGAGGTTTAGCTTGCTATCAAATCAAATTATTTTTTGTATTTTCCTTAATGCATATACTCTATGAAAAGGTATCAGATTTGAATTTTCCGAATTCATAATAGCTCTATCATCTGCGCTAAAATCGATATTCATTAAAACAAAGAGGTTTGCGTTATTGCTAGCACACTTTCAGTTGCTGAGGGTATATATCTTTTGTTGGGTGATAAGGATTATTACTTTGAGAGACCGAATAATTGGTCTCAAGCATTGCTTATGAATAACTTATCAATAATTATGTGTCATTGTTTATTAAAATGAACATAAATAGTAATGTAATTGCATAAAACACATCTTTCTAAAGCAATGACAAAACTGTTCGGGGCAAAATTAAACAGCAATGGAAAAAACAAAAAATCGCACGATGAGTAAAGAGACCGCATCGAACATAGTCTAAAGTCTAGTTTGCTTGCGGTAGTTGAAACTTTTTTTTTTATATCATTACCTAATATAATACATAATCTTGAGAAGATGTGGTAAGAGTGCGTCATTGAGTCATGTACGATTTAAAACTAATGTATCTATATCTTCTGTTTATTTTAGATAAAAATATAAAGTAAATTTATACTGTTGAAAATATCTCTCACAAAATGATATGTCGATGTATTATAATTTCTGACTATATTTTTGAAAAAATAAACAAATTCAAGAATCTATTAATAATTCTAGAACTAATCCAAACAGACAGTAGTGACGTATATAAGTATTTTTTGTGTATATCTCCTGCTTATTTAGATAAAACGATAATGTTCTTCATACTGTTTTAAATATCTTTCAAAAAATGATATTTCGTTTTATAATAGTATCTGATGTTGTAGTTGAATAGATGATTCGATGATTATGTCACTAACGAGAAACAAACAGTAGTCACGAATATTGCTGTCTTAGCAACTTATTTATGGATTCATTATGAATTTTTCACGATCTTGGTCTTCGGTGTTCTGAGTAGGTCTTCTGTATTCCAAAAGTAAGGCTGTTGTAGCTTCTATCATAAATGTTTTCTCGAGAATGTTTTAGATCAGGACTGATTGGAATATTTCTTTAGTTGTCGTCAAATGAGATAATCTTAATGAGCTGGTTCTTACCGATTGATAATAGATATCCAAGAATGAGCATATGATGAGATATCAGCGGAAAGGTTTGAGATTCAGTATAGCTAGCTAATAAAACTGAAATGTTTAAGTCAGGATATTCAATCGTATTGTTTCTTCCGTTTCTCAAGTATATTCTGAAGTTCTTTGTCCATTGGTGTGAGAGCAATTGTTGTGGATGTGGATGAAGATCTTCTTCTCTGACTTGGCATAGTAGATCTGTATCCTCCTCGCTTAAATTTATTTTTGCTCTCGGCCACATTTTTCTGAAAAATAGTGTACTTTTTTCATGTCCATTGAAATACATTGAACTTTAATATTATGCTTAGGAGATGTGGTATGATATATTGCTTAAAGTAACTATCCACAAGATAACATATTTCGTGGATATAATTCAGCTGTGTTTCTGACACAACAAAAAAAAATGTGAACGTAAGTTAACAATATTAAACACGTGCGTTAATACTCCCACCCACTAGGATCACGAGCACGTTACGACCTCAGAAATTGTGAAACATATTTGGAGTTGTAGTTAGGTCGTTGTAAAAACGTACCAAGTCTTCATGATCGTTGGTGTCCACGACAAACTTTGAAAATGCTTAAAACATTCGTAGTGTCGTCTCGTCGTAGTAGAAGCGTAAGTTCGTAGATAGGATGTAGTAAAATAATGTCTTATACATCATTACCAATTTTATGTGTAGCCTACAATCTGCTAGTGATAGAAAACTGGTATATACAATAGGAAAGTGAGCACGTAGAGCGTAGTGACAACGTACTGGAAACGTTGGAGAGTCGCGGTTGGATCGTAGTAGACGTATTAAAATTGTATTGCGATCGAGAAGATCTTAGAAGCGTACATATACCATGTAAGTCGTGTTTAGGTCTAAATAGAGCTTTCTTACAAATTGACGATAGGTACGTATGCTTGACGAATCATACGTAAGACTCGTTTTAGGGATCCTTTATTTTGACATATTTAAATAAATTAAATAGTCGTGGACTTCGGACAATTATCGTGCATGCAACGACACTTATTAAATTGGATTTTTCTTGAGATATATTTAGGATTTCGGGACGTACGATAGGTTAGAATATGATTATTGATACCACCAGGTCGGAGGAGAAAACACTACAAAATATTCTAAATATAGAGTAGTCAGACGAAAAAAATGCCCCTAGAAAACTAAAAAACGGCCCCTCCCCCACTCTTCAATATTACAATGTTGCACTGTTTAACCTAGGAAAATGTCAAAGCAAATACATTGTCTTCTTCCCTAACAGAAAACACAAATACTTCCTTGATTCAACGCTCAAAATAATAAAATGAAAATGAAGAGAAAAATATGACATGCATACTATGCTATATGTTGGTGTTCGTTTCATAACTTATGAATCATCGCCTCTCCCCTGACGGTAATATTCATTGCCCCCCTAAATGTGTATATATGATACACCGGAGCAATGGAACGGTTATTTTAGCGTATAACTGCGTTTTGCCTATAGTCCAGAACATTCATGACATATTAGCCACTGGACGATAAGTAACAACTTCGCTTCTATCTTCCAAACATGTGTACTGTTAAATCGTCGTTATAAAATACACAATTTATATGGTGCAGAATTGTAGATTTATTTTTCTTGATATATAAAGTCTTTATTTCTAGATTTATTCAACATTACTTTCTTAAAACATTGTAGCATCATTTTTAAGCAAATCTTTGACAATTTGCTGAAAGTGTACTGTAACAAATAAAAATAAATGTGAATCTTGTCGTTAAATCTAGATAAACGTACTTCAATAATGTCATTGAAATGTTAATCGTGAAACTCGTGCTTAAAAAATTCCCGCGGAAATGTGTGTACTCGTGGTTTACGTAAGTAACGTATCGGACGTAAGTGTATTTGACACTATTATACTCTGTTTGAATATATTAAAATCGTGAATTATTTGCTATATCAATTTTTTTTTAAATAAACTTGATTTAGAAAAGAATGCTGTTTTACTGGATAAAACAAAGACTCTTTTAACTGTTATTGTAGAAATGAAATACGTGCTCTCTTTACGTTCGTTCGTACCTTTCGGTAATCATTTTTCCCGTGGTTTAGTAGCTCACTGAACACAGAAATGTGATACTGACATGTAATCTAATGGACACATGGGCACTTCATAAAATCTGCTATACAGTTATGACCACTAATGATCCTACAGACACTCTGTGCTTTTGACAGAAGGTCTTGCTTTTCTAGACTGTCTATGAATTTTTTATTCTTAATTTGTGATATGTACAAAAAAACAAGGTGTAGTATGATTGTCAATGAGACAACTCTTCACAAGAGACCAAATGACACAGAAATTTTAACAACTATAGTCCAACGAAGGGCTTTCAACAATGAGCAAAGCCCATACAGTATAGTCAGCTATAAGAGGCAACAAAATGACAAATGTAAAACAACTAAAATTAAAAACCAATTGTTCAGAGAACAATTGAAGGTCTTTCCACCAATAAGGATCTATTTTGATATGAATATATTAAAATTCAGTTGAAAATGTCAGTTCCTATGGCTTAATGATGTATAAATATGAATTTTGAGCAAAGGTCAAAATCTAGAACGTCAAATTTACTGATGACCTTGACCTATATTTCAAGGTCATAAACCAGGGACCCCAAATAAAAAGACCCTAGGTCTGTAATATGTATAGTTAATGAGTTATATCACTTTACGTTTAATTCTTAATATAGGAGGGGGAAAAACTCCCATTTTATGTCTACACACCCTTTTAACCAAAATATATAAGTTACGACATGTGGCAACTAACAATTTAGTAAACATAATTTGTCGGTATCTTATAAGGTTAATGAAAATTAGTGAAAATAGGCCAAAATCAAAATTTAGAATATGACCTTGACCTTTGACCTTTACCTAATTTTCATTTTTTTTTACCAATGATCTCAAAACAAAAGACCCTAGGTCTCTATCACTTATGGTTTTCCAGTTTAAAATACATTTCAAAATTTCAAATACAAAAGGGGAACTAACTCTCATATGGAGTCTCTTTACGGCTTCGGTCAAAATAAAACAGAACATCCTGAGGATGTAACGAGCAATTTGGTAAAATAAATTTGTTGTAATCTTTTATGGTTGCGAAGGAGTAGTGGCCACAAGAAAAACAGTGTTTGGGGAGATAACTCTTACAACGTAAAGTATTTAGTTACGCAGTGGTCAGTTTTTAAAGTGCATACGCTTTACGATATCATATTCCAAATATCTAAGCGACATCTTTTGAAACATCAATACTACGCAAGAAAAGAATTAGGCGGAAGAATAAAAAAAAAAATAATAATAATAATCAGAAGAAATCCAATAGGTCTTTCCACGGAAAGGTGGAAAGACCTAACTAACAGCCAAATTAATGTAAAAAAAAAATCAACGAAAACACAACAACAAACGATAAGCACTGAATTACAGGTTTCTGACTTGGGACAGTCACATCCGTACTTGGATAATGGTGTAACAGTATGACATAATTGATCAATATTATAAACGGGATAATTATTCTTTATTCATTAGTTGTAGTTGTTTTTAAGATAGTATTCAGCAGCTGTAGATACTATCATTTCGGAACATGGAGCTTATTTGGAAATACTTGAAATGGTTAGCTTTTTTTATGCTTCGTTTCAGTCTCACGAGTCAATCCATTTCTATCTGTTTTAATTGTGACATGATCATTTGATAAACATACTTCTATGATCTCCATTGGCTTTTTGGATATTTATAAAAACTATGTATCATAGAGATGCATGCGTAAAATAAGTTCTCGACATAAACTGGCTAAAATATCAGATAAGAATTAAGCCTCACGTAATGCTTACGACGAAGAAGCCTCACGCTATATATAATACCTTTACTTACGACGGAGATTAACAGAGATTTCCAATGAAATGACATATGTACCTAACTCGACGTACGCACGTATCGGGACCGGTTATTGCTAACCAATTAATTTTGTTAAATGCGTTACTCAAGTTTTAACTAATTATTCCTAAACAATGAAACCCATTCATAATAAATTGTATCAATATCAAATATTTCTAAGATGACGAAAAACGAAAGAAATCATGATTTTTATATATCACGTGATTATTGAGATTCCCGCCTAAACTTCACTGTCATAAGACAACGTATATAACGTATCTTTACCTATCGTACGATTCATTGGAGTGTATTTTATGGATTTGACAATGACTTTGATTTTCAGATATACTTTGCAAAATTTAATGAACCTTTTATTATTTGATATTTGTATTTATTTTGTTGGTCGTTTTCAGATATATTCTTCTTTTCGATTTTTAATGTTTTATAATATTTAATTTCCGTGGGTATTAATTTATTATAGATTTTGTCGTAATTTCAGAAAAAAATGAACTCAAAATGTTAACCAGAACGTGTCTCTGTTAAAGTTGATAACTGGGATTGCATCATACTTTTTTAAGTATCATTTCAAACGTTCTCGTCTTCTGCACTTAATCTCCCCAATTTACAATCTCCTAAAAATAATTTCAACAGGGAAAACGTACGTCAACGGGAAGTGAATATTAAAAAAAAAGCATTTATACAGGTCATGTACTTCTTTATATTTTAATAGTTGATATATACTTTTCTTTCAAATGAGAGTCAACGGACATTAAAAAAAGAATATTGTCATTGATAATAGTGAGTGTAAATAAATGTGTACACCAATTCGTTATATAGATTGTAATTTGGAAGGTGTACTTGATTAGCCACTGATGACTAATAATCTGCATTGACCACTGTGGATAGTAAACTTATTATAGTACATAGTAATTGGCTAAAAATATCCTGTCCCCAAGTATTTCTAATTAAAAGTGGATGAGAATACCAATTTGCATAGTTGTTACATTTTTGAGACAAATATAATGTCACTTCAGTCTTTACGGCAATTTCCTTTTACTCGTATTCATCCAATTAGAAGTAGATTATAACGCTATCGCATATATTGATTGAGTTGGCGAAAATTTTAAGTTTCAATTTTTGTCTCGCCTTGGAGGTATACATATGTAAAAGTGACATCTATGCGACAGATCCAATGACAGGATCACCAGTGAATGTGTTACACGACTGAAAAAAAACCCAAACATTTTATATTCATAATTATATACTTGTGTATGGGATTGACTGGTAGCAGGCTAGCTTCGAATACAAATTCAATTATTTTGTTGGACCCCCTGATCGAATGACTTTCAGACTGTATTTGTCGGCTTCTCCATCAAGCATGATGCATTCATGAGCAAGAGCAGGTATTGGTCTACTCGTAGAAAGACAAGTGTGTCTGTATAGTGGTTACGATCTCTTGTTACCTAGCATATGAAAATGCGACTCTTAATTGTCGGGCATGTTTAAAAAGGTATATGCATTTATCATTATAATTAATTTTCATCATCCTCAATATATATGTAATATTTGTCGCTGCATATAAGACATACATCAGTATCCTCAGCATCATAAGTACTTAAGCTTGAGGCTTAATCTCCGTCGTCAGTAAAGGTATTATATATAGCGTGAGGCTTCTTCGTCGTAAGCATAACGTGAGGCTTAATTCTTATCTGATATTTTAGCCAGTTTATGTCGAGAACTTATTTTACGCATGCATCTCTATGATACATAGTTTTTATAAACATCCAAGTTAAAGCCAATGGAGATCATAGAAGTATGTTTATCAAATGATCATGTCACAATTAAAACAGATAGAAATGGATTGACTCGTGAGACTGAAACGAAGCATAAAAACAGGTAGCCATTTCTAGCATTTCCAAATAAGCTCCATGTTCCGAAATGATAGTATCTACAGCTGCTGAATACTATCTTAAAAACAACTACAACTAATGAATAAAGAATAATTATCCCGTTTATATTATTGATCAATTATGTCGTACTGTTACACCATTGTCCAAGTACGGATGTGACTGTCCCAAGTCAGGAACCTGTAATTCAGTGCTTATCGTTTGTTGTTGTGTTTTCGTTGATTTTTTTTTTAACATTAATTTGGCTGTTAGTTTTAGTTGTTTTACATTTGTCATTTTGTTGCCTCTTATAGCTGACTATACTGTATGGGCTTTGCTCATTGTTGAAAGCCCTTCGTTGGACTATATTTGTTAAAATTTCTGTGTCATTTGGTCTCTTGTGAAGAGTTGTCTCATTGACAATCATACTACACCTTGTTTTTTGTACATATCACAAATTAAGAATAAAAAATTCATAGACAGTCTAGAAAAACAAGACCTTCTGTCGTGTCAAAAGAACAGAGTGTCTGTAGGACCATTAGTAGTCATAACTGTATAGCTGATTTTATGTAGTGCCCATGTGTCCATTAGATTACATGTCAGTATCACATTTCTGTGTTCAGTGAGTTACTAAACCACGGGAAAAATCCAATGCAGTATGTAGTCTTAAACTTTTAAATCACATGCGAGATGCCTAATGTTCAGACATTGTTGTTTTTAAAAAGTATTTATCAAAGTCAAACGACAATCATTTAACTTTTTTTGTGCAATACAATTTGTGATTATAGCCGGATCCAAGATATTTGAAAGAGGGTGTAGTTTTCGATAATTGAATTTATACTGACGAGCGGAGCGATGCAAAAAAACAATTTGGACAATTATACGCTAAAGTTGATATTGTGGAAAACATGGGATTTTAAAACTTATTTAGCGATCGAAAAGGGGGAGTACGCCCTCTACCCCTGTATCCTCGGGTGCAAGTTTAGGTATACTTGGACAAGATCCTCGCCCCATAATTAGGTATAGGTAAAGACGAAAAGGTACTTTTGAAAAATATATCATTGATATGAATTTCTGCCCACATCAAATTATCTTTAAGGTTCATCATAACAAATGGACAAATATGGCCGTATTTTCATCTCAAAAACCACTCTGTGTACAGACTTACCAATGCTGTTTGGAAAGTTTTAATGCCTAGCATCCACTAGGTATATAAAAGTTAAATGCATTTTGTGTTTAAGAAAGATAAAATATTTCTTGGTTTTTGATGGGCATTTTTTTTCCTTTCTGCAGAAGGTACAAAAATAAACAAACACCTAAATTACTTTGATACTGTCCACTCACAGCTGACTCAGATTAACTCTTTAACTCACCTATAGTTGTGAAGATACCTCTTGTCCATGTCAATTAAGTACAATCAAAACAATACAAACCGGTTTTTTACCTGAGGGTGCATCTCATAGTTGTACCACAACTTAGTTAATTTTCACACCTTTTGCATGAAGGAAAAAAAATGCCCATCAAAATCCAAAAGAGATTTTATCTTTCTGAAACACAAAATGCATTTAGCTTTATTATATCTAGTGGATGCCGGGCATTAAAACTTTTCCAAGTTCACAGGTAAGTCTGTACTCAGAGTAATTTTTGGCATGTAAATACAGCCATATTTGTCCGTTTGTTATGATGAACCTTAATTAAATTATAGAAAAATATTATTTTGTTTTAAAAGTCGAGTACAACTTTTACATTCTGGTAGTGTTGGAATCTACTTTAAACGTTAAATCTTTTTAAAACAATAAAAAGGCAACCTTCTTGCTTTGGAATTCGTTATTTTAATATTTGCATGCTAAATTTTGTCTTGGTAGTTTTTAAAATTCATAATTTGAGAAGAACTAAAATATGGTTCAAGTGAAATGACAAGAAATGAAGGGTGTGTTTGATTACAAGTTGCTAATTTACTTGTTCCATTATATTATTTGTGTCAATAACATCATTCAAAGTTTAATGACAAAATATTTAAAGAGTAAAAAAAAAATTAGTTGGGGTTGATTTTTACTGAAGGTATATTCCAGCAAACAATGCGTGTTCAAAGAGCAAAACAAGCATGCAGTGCATGCTCCCTGTTGTTAATGTGCACTTGTGGTTCCCAATTAATTATTTAACATCAGTTTTATGTTTTGAGAGTGTTAAATGTGTTAATATTTATATATAGTTTCTGTGACTTTTTAATGCACAGAAAGCGTACGTTACATTTTTCGTTATTAACTATATTATCAGTGCCGAAATGGCGCAATTTCGTCATGTACGGTTCAAGTGCAGCAATTTGGTAAATATTCTAAGTACGGATCCAAAAATACACAAGAAGCATAAGCTTAAGTTAATCTATGCTTTATCTTAATAGTTTTACCTATTTTCTTACAAAGAAAGAATCATTTTGAGTCGAGGACTACCATGTTTTTGTCAGCGTTTGACGTTTCATTTCTGTTCCGGATTAGAATATTTACTTCCGGTAATTTAAAATAAATACTAGTGCAAAGGTCAAATTCCTCAGTCTTTGCTGTTTACATTTTGGCAATTGCAAAGATCCCGGGTGGTTCCTTTAGAGGTAAGAAGCAGCGCATTAGCTGTATGCCTCGCATGGTCTAAATTATTTACTATACACATATTGTTTGGCAATTCCTTATCCTAGTTCCAAAAAACACATGCGAAATGTTATTATTATTGAGATCAGCTCCGCCTATTTATGCAAATTTACATGACAAATTATTTATAGACAAGTATTTTGAGAATACGTTGGGAATTACATGTTAAATATATTACAATAGTTTATTCTGTACATTGTTGAATTGTGCCGTAATAAATATACTATTTTACTACGAATTATTCATTTACGCTACCAGTATTCCCGTAGAGAACATAGGCCTGATGAAAAGACAGACAACACTGTAGTTAATCAATTTAAAGAGTTTCCGTCGTATATATTTGCTCAAAACTATACAAAAACATAGCAAAAAGCAGAAATTACAACACTCCCCTCCGTCATGCTTAAATGCAGTAGGACGAAATACGTTGAGTTAGGTCGGTTATGTCGAGTAAAGTCATATTGGAAATCTCTATCAGACAAAATCGTAACAAGAACGTGCTACTGTCGTAGCAGAATCGAAACATGATCTTATGATTGTAGCAGGATCGTGGTATGAACTTGAAAACAATAAAATATTTAACAAACAAGCTGACTATAGAACTATCTCACCGCGAGCTTATTTCTATAGATCGATACGGGATTTTCATTGTCTTGGTCCTGTGTGATGAGTGCTAAAGCAAATGTCTTGGATTTCATTTAATAGATAAGGTCACTTTTATCATTTATCAATTATACATTATTCATGTAGATATATATGCCCGCGTCACACTGTCCCGATTTTTATATACGATGGACACCCGAATGCGAAAATTGTAATTTCGTACGAAGTTGGTCCCGATCTCGTTAAAATACCAAAAAGTGACCGAAGCAAGTACGAAGAATAACGAAGTTTATACGATGGTGCCGAAATTATATACGATAGCAAAAGATGGACATACGAAGGTTAACCGAAGACGGGTATTTAAGCTTCATATCGCAGCCGAAGCCTACACGATAGATCACGAAGGCTACACGATGGATTACGAAGGCTACACGATGGATTAAGATGATGGCGCGATGGCCATACGATGTCTAAAAGACGTCGTGTACAGCTTAAGCGCTATTGACTTTAAAGTTCAAATGTCAAGGTCACAGTGGCAGTTGTAATACAAGGCAATATCACCCTTGTGGACACACTAAAACCAATATTCTTCAAAAGATTTTAACCACATTTGGTATATTGTTCCTCCTTGTAATGATCTGACATTTTTTACGTTCAAGGCCAAAGGTCAAGGTCATGCAGATGGACTTGTTTTTTCTCCTTGAAATAACATAATACCCAGGAAATTGGTTGCTCATTTTTTTACCTGCTGGTTCTAAAGAAAATATTAAAGGTATTTCCAGTTACTGAATGTTTTTGTTGATTTCTAAAAAAATAGTTTATGTATCAAATATGCATATTCAATTTACTATTTTCTGCATGTGTCATATACAAATATAGTGTCCATATTTGTCCCCAATATGTTACATACGAGGGGATGCCACGCTCGGCATTGCCTTGTTTGAACTGTTAAATGTGTGCACTAGTCTGAATAGTCACCCATAATTATGCACATGTTTACTGATCTATCTTAAAGGTAAGGTAATGGGTTCGTTGATCCTTTTTTTCAAAAAGAGCTCTTTCCAGGAGAATATCATAATAATATAGACAAAAGGAAGGATGTGGGGAAAGCAACAAATGCGGCAAAAATATGACATATAGAAAACAAAATGGTTATGGAGTAAACATTCGTGTGAAAACAACTCAGACGATACATAAAAAATCAGAATAATGAAGAAAAAGTTGGTTTCCCTATATACTGTGTACCTGCAGTGTTGGTGTACGAGGCGCGTTTATGATTTTCATTATGTTACTTGATATGAAAAATTGACAAAAAATAATATTCTACTTGTAAAAGTAAATCCTGAGCCTGTAATAGCTGCTCTTCTTGTTCCATTTGAATTAATAGAAACAACGCTATCGCCTTTCTTGTTCTCATAGAATCATATGATATTAGCTCCATGTTTTGTGAGCGTCTTTCTTAAGTGTCGTATTAGACTGACCAGTGCATATCGCGCATGGCACTTTAAATTATTTTAGCGCGAAAATTAACTTACATTTAGCTGGATTTACTGCCTTCGTAGTTCCATCTTGTCGCCTTCGTACTTTTATTCGATGGCAACACGACGGGATTACGAGGTCTTCACGAAGTCGTGGTGCCATCGTAAGACCTCCGGGTAGCTTCGTGATTCATTCGTGTAGACATCGTAATGTCAAACTGCCCAATGGAAACGATGGAAACACGAATGCAATACGATGTTCAAAGATGCATTCCCGGTGACATTACGATGGTGAGGATGGTGATACGAACTCAATACGAACCCTCAACATCGGACGCACCTTCGGGGATTTTTTAACATGTTAAAAAATTTAGAACCCTTCCCGAAGTTGTCCCCGAAGGCTAGAAAAAGTGGCCGATGGTTTTACGATGGTTAAAGATGGCACTACGAATAGTCCGATCTGGATACGATCAGTCCCGATTTTGAAAATTTCCATAATCGTGTTGCCATCGGCGTAAAAATCGGGACAGTGTGACGCGGGCAATATGAATTATTGCAAATTCCGTTTAAGTACATAAATGTGAACACCATGATTGTAAGTATGACGTCAGCAATAAGGGAAAAGTTTATGATAATACTGTCAGAATATACCTGAATATTGTCGATATTTCCACACATCTCCCGTAAACATTTGAACAACTCGTCGACATTAATATTCTTTATAGCAAAGTGATCTGCAACTTCTTTGGATTTTCTCTTTTGATTTTCCAATTTTTCACTTACGTTTTCGATTTGAGTCTTACCTTTCTAGAAAAGGACAAAAAATAAATAAAAATAAAATAAAACTACAATTATGACATTTAATAATCACAGATAACATTTAATATCTGCAAATGAATCATCGAGATAGGATGATTGATTCTATATTAAGTCATTCTTTAATCACAAATATTGTCATGGAACCATTTGAAGTGATACGGCAGTTTATATTTTTGCGACTTCTGCGCATTATATTGCGGAATGACATCTTGAGTCATTCTAAATGCCGTATTTATAATTAACCACTTCAATTTTTGGGGTTGTAACAATAATCTATTTTAATCAAATACATTGACAATAGGTGATGTAATAAGGAAAAAAACATGTATTTCGTCGGAGAAAAGACATAGACAAGATAATTTTAAATTAACTATCACGTGGACTGCTTTTCACGAATACTGTATTGTAGATAGAAAATTATATTACGACAAACAATCTCCCGTACAATTTATGTGAAAAGGAAACTCCCCCTCTTTCACAGTAAGAAAAATGATAAAAAGTATTCGTACTTCATTGTACATATACTAAATGTTCTGTGCACCTTGTGTTTCTATCTGCATATATACTTTTAATCGGCAGTGGAAATCAATAACGCAGATACTGCTTTTCCCCTGGGTTAATTGTGGCTTTTTATGTAAACTATTTTGCACTGTTGTAAGTTACCCTGTATTATCAATTTTGAGATTTGCCATGGTTTACAGACTATAAAATGGCAAAAACAAAGAATGGTCGTCCTATACCACTCAATTAACTGTCAAGAAACGTACACGAATAATGCTGCCTGTTATCATCTGAATCTTGTAATTACCTCAAACAATCTGAGAATATTTTATGTTTTTTTGTTCTATTATTTCTTTATCACTTATGAATGTACTTTTATCTTTAACAAAAGCCGTGGTGTAGTGGCTAGTACATCGGACTACTAACACAAAGCTTCCTATTTCGATTCCCGTTCTTGGGTGAAAATTTCAGGACTGAATTTTCGGCACTCCCTTGATACCATTTACGAGTATGTTTTTGAGAAAACGATGATAATCCGTCGGAAGGGGACAATAAAAGGATGACCCGTGTTAATAGAGAGCCATATCTATTGCACGTTAAAGACACCCTTGTAGATTTCGAAAAAGAGCAGGCTTATGCCGCTACAAGGCAGCACTCGCACCTGCAAAGTGGAAAGGGATTAAAATAAGTTGCAAAACTTGTTTCCTAGTCAACTAGAAATGAATATGTTTAAACTAATAGCCAATGTCGGCATTTAAACAATTCATTGGAGAAAATTAACTTTCCACAGTGTGAAACAGTAAACCATAACAACAAACTATCAAAGCCCTTTGAAAAGGGGTTATCTCCTTAGATCGATACAAAGCAACATTCATCTATCGGACGTGGCATGGTATGAATACATTCCTAAAAGCAAAGAACAAAAAAATACAGATTTATTTGTACTGGAAGTTGATATCAGCTTATTGAAATCATATAACATGTAATTAAATAAATGGTAAACGGACAGAAAGTCACAAGACAAAAGTCACAGAACAGAAAGTAAAAAATTTGTTGGAACAAAAATTCACACATAATGTATTGACAATTGTTTAGTCATTTATGTGATAGATTTTGAAATATACACTTTAAAACATCATTTATGTTTTAATAGTTTTGGAAGTTGATCATTTGTCTTGATAATTGAAGATTTATGAAATGCAAATCATGCTAAGGATATATTTCTTGGCACCGTGAAGTCATTTAAGTAACAAACCACTTTAAAAAAAAAAAAAATTTATAACAAAAACTTGATCATTATTACTTTTTATACATGTTATTTACAAAGTTGCTGCCAAATATCTGATCATTAACTCACTAATATACAGTTGCCAAAACAAGCGGTTATATATATAAAAAAATGTTTGTCAATGTTTGTTAAAGTAATATTAAAGGTCAAAGTACGGCTTCAACACGGTGCATTGCTTCACACTGAACCACAAGTTATAAAGGGCCCCAACATTACAAGTGTTAAACTTTCAAACAGGAAAACCAACGATCAAATCTATAGTATATATGTTACACAACATATCTTTCTATTGAGTGGGTTGATGTTTATAGTATAAAGATATTTAAAACAACTGTTATTTAATTTTGACAATTAAAGATATAAGAAACCAGTTTGTTTAAATTTTATCTAAAAAGTCTATATCAGTAATATATCGGACAATTTTGAACATCTGTTTATCAAGTAATATTAAAAAAGTATGTGTACTTTCGTTGCAGCTGATACATAAGAAAATGCCTGTATCAAGTCAGGAATATGACAGTTGTTATCCATTCGTTTAATGTGTTTGAACTTTTGATTTTGCCATTTGATTGGGGACTTTCCTTTTTGAACTTTCCTTGGAGTTCAGTATTTTTGTGATTTTACTTTTTCTTCATATTTAAATAAAAACATTCCCCTTCTTTTCCCCCAAACCATGCACACATATCTTCAAAATTAGAAAAAAAATAAACTTTTGATATAGTAGTAAGGATTTTTAAAAACAGTCTAACATGGGAACTGGATAAGTAAATGCGTAGAGTCATATATGTCTATCCTGTGTTATAATTGTCTCCCTTCACAATATATCAGGGTGGTGCTCCTCAGACAGGAGATTTTTTATAGCTCACGCATAAATAGCTAAGTCCCTGCTTAACCATTAAAGCCCAAAACTCGGTTTAATAAAATTTACTTAGCCTATTTGCACATATATATGTTACTCAATAACCATGCAAAGTTGCGATTAATTCTAATGGAAATGTTTTGGTGCTATTTGAAATGGAGAAACTGAAAATGTTTGAAATCGTTTAAAACTAAGGAATGCATTTCCTTAGTGCAAAGCTATGATTCCTTGCCTGGCTTTAGCTATACTTTGTTGGCCCTGAAAATAGATAGACAAAAATATGGAAAAAAAATGGACCGACAGACAAACATTAGTACGACAAACACAATATAGAAAACTAAAGACTGAGCAACACGAACCACACTAATAGCGGGGGTTGTACCAGATGCTCCTCAAGGGTAGGAATGTATTACTTAAAATGTGGCACCCGTTGTGTTGATCATCTTAGATTAACTCAGTAATAAGCATAATTCGGTAGGTCACATGAACGGAAAAGTGGACTAGCTCGTAGTAACGACATTCGGAACATATCCGCTACCTTCCGTTAATCAGATATTCAATAACAGTTAACGAAATCGTTATGGCTACCGTACAAGTTATCAAGGGATGATTTCACCTTCTATAACGCTTGGTTTAAAAGCTTTGTTATGAAAAACAGTTCTCTATGAGAGATATTATGATCCGAAATACGACTAAGAAATATAAACACTGTATTCCGACGCTGACGGAATGTTGCCAATGATGGCATGGTATTTTATGCGACTTTCATACGAGTTAGAGGTTAAGCAAGCTATAATACCTGGTTAAATCCACCATTGTTCTACAGAAGAAAATTCCTGTACCAAGTCAGGAATATGACAGTTGTTAATCTTTTCGTCTGATTTGTTTGACCTTTCAGTTGGCCATTTTTATAAGAGATTTTCCTTTTCGAATTTTCAACGGAGTTTAGTATTTTTGTGATTTTACTTCTAACATTGAAATGAAAATTTCAGAATTAGGAAACTGTGATCATCTTTTTTACCTTAAGTGCTGTTTCAACCGACCCACATTGTCACTTTCAAAGAAATAAAGTATTTTTTACAAAGTTCAATTCATTCCTTCCTAAGATAAGCTACTTGAAGTATTTGTTTCTGCTTTCTTCACAAATCAAAGGGGTTCTCAAAAAGACAGATGTAGTATAGATATTCATAGTCAAAATAAACTCATCATAGATCCCAGGATTGAATCAAAAAGTTCCGTCAAAATTTCAAAGTTTTGTTAACAGTTTATTTATAATTGTGACCATATCATTGATAATTCATGACAACACAGAAGTGCTTACTACTGGGCTGGTGATACTCTGGGAATAACAACATGGTTGTAAATAAACTTATCATAGATATGAGAATTGAAATTTTGTGTTTGCGCCAATTTAGTTTCTTAGTTATGATTTGTGTCAACGACCTCATAGAATTAATCCATTCTGAAAGAGAAGCAACTTCTCCTTTCTCGAGTTTTATTCATCCTTTTTAGCATAATCTTCGACTGAATTCATCAGTATTTTAAAATTGTGTTTATTTTTTATGAATTAAGGCTTGCGATATTTCGAGCATTTGATTCACGCATCACAGAGAGAAGGGTCATTGGCTATATTTAGATCACCAGTTATAACGTGACCAGCCGGATTATCAAAAAATGAGGAACTAGCACAGGTTCAATCAGGCGGTTAAGACATTAAGCCGTCAATATTTAGATCCGGTAAGACTGGTAATTGAATATTAATTAGTACAAATGCTTAGACCACCCGGCCACGGAGCACCCTCCCCAACAGCAAATTAAAGATATAAGATGAATGTAAAAAGATTAATTCTACAAAATATAGAAACACAGATATATAAAGTGTCAACAATAAAGAAACTACCGATTGAACATGTGACGGTGTTAGAGGTGGTTACTCAATTATTCTTCATTCTGTATCTCAATGGAAGGACAAAGTTAAATCGTATTGATATATCTATTTTTGTTTTAGAAATTAAAATATTTAACCTTTTTATTGTACCTGAATAAACTCAAAACACTGATCTTTAATCTCACTTGTCGCTGCCTCAATTTGTACTTGAAATTCCGTAAATTTCTTTTTTGTTGCGTTAAATTCATCTGTATCTTTTTTTAGTTCACAGCTTTGAAAGTATATAAACTTAATTATAGAAGTACAAATAATGTTTTTTTTTAAATGATAGGATGTCTTAAACAGAGAAAAAAATCAAAATAACAAAATCAAAACGCTTTAAAAAGCCTAAATCGATCACCTATTAATATTTGCTATAATGTCTCTTTTTTTCTTTCAAAATAGACTTATAAATGACTTAAAATGCCGTTAAAATGTTTTTGTCTGTCATATTTTCTTCAAATGCTAAAAACAATACATTGTTCCCGTTAGTGGATATGCTGGATGAGAAACAAGGTAATAACATTTAAAAAAAAAATTCTAGATGCTCTAATATGCATTCAACCAAAGTTTGGCTAAAATTGATGAAGAACTTTCAAAGAAAAAGACAGTTTTAATTAAGGTAAGCAAACTACATAAACCAATTGTTAAAAACTGTAAAGGTTTTACCATTATGTTATACTAGAGAGAGAGAGAGAGAAGATTGCCCCATCAAACACCAGATTTTGAATTGATAATTAGCAGAAACATAAGAAATGTCCAGATTTTGTTATATTGAAGATCTATCTAAAATTTTATTATTAAAAAAAAATGTCCTCGAAGTTGTTATTGACTCCCTTACACATGTATTTCATTGCTTTCGGATTTTGTTTAGGAAATTTAACTAGATATACTTACGGAAATAATATAAGAATGCACGTTACATTCATAAACAAAAAAATAAAGTTCCTTTAGGCATAATAATGTATGAACAAAACTTTGTCAGATGAATAGGTACAATTTGGACGGCAAATTTCAGCTTTTTATTGCTCCGCTTGGCTATGAAAATACATAATAAACTATCGCACCAAAAATGATCTAAAACAAAAGCCAAATTCATGGAAAGCCAACTCTACCAAGGAGAGTTGCATCCTCAGTTTTGTTAATAATTTAAAAATTTACCCAGCGCTATAAAAACTGAATAACAACGTCAAAATTTCATGCAACCGAAGAGCTTTTTTGTAATTGTTTCCAACGAAGTACATGGTCAGATTTTTTTCGACTATTTTGATTCGAGCTCCACTGGGGATCGAATTGTATGTGGTTCAAACCAAATTCTATTAAATCTAAGCAAAAAGTGTTTTTACCAGTACTTTCCTTATATGTGCGTGTATCATGTCCGTAATTTTGCATTCTGTATTATTCAGCTATAATTTTATAACGTTATATTACCTTTCTACTTATAAGTTTTTGAAGTGGATTTTCCTTTTATAAAGAAGACAAATTACTTATGTAACCCATTAAGTAACTAAACTATAAGACAAACATCTTTTGATCGTATCAATGAAAAATTTAAGAGGGAAGAACGTTTTGCTATGGCTTAATTATGAATTTGGTTTGACATCATTAAAGCAGATTTATTTTCTTAATCGAACAAACTTAGTTAGTTATTTTAATATTTTGCTAATATGAATTCGCATGCAAGTACATGATCGTCACATACACATGTATAGTAATTATATACAGTTTCAAAAAATTAGTTTCAATAGATTGAAATCGAAATTATCACATTACCACCCAGGCCGTTGAAGAATATCCTGAAAATCATCGACAAACTTTAAGCACGTTGAATGTGACTTCAGAATTTCATGAACCAAGAACTCAAGTAAGGTAACTGAATCATCTGTAGACTTGGTTTCTGATAGTTTCTGCAGTGAACATAAATCAAATCCAACTGCTATTCCAGTATCCTTTCCCTGTTATCAAACATTAATGATATATTACAAAATGACATTCTACAATGATTGAAATGAAATAAGCTTTTTATTGAGATATATAGAATTAGACGGAAAAACTAAAAACTGCATCAAACTTTTCCCGTTTTTTGAACATGTAAACAGCGTTGAGAAATGATATCATATTCCTATTTTGCTGTGAAAATTGAAAAGTAAGTGTTAAAGTTCTTAAATCAATGACACATGACATGTTTAGATTTGTCTTGAGGGTTGAATATTTTTGTGTGTTTTGTGATCAATTTTTGTATTTTTGTGTGTTTTTATGATATGAATTATCAAAAAATGAAAAGAAAAACAATAGGCACAGGGAACAATAATTCAGATACTGTTGCTGCCATATTCTACTCCTGACTAGAAATAAACAACATGACATGATGTCGATTACCTTGTTCATAAACAATCCCACATGCAATACATATCGAAGGAAGGTTTCAAAGGATTCATTTGTCATCAGCAAATCACAAGCATTAGAAATATTCTGTAAATGGCTTGTGATTTTGACAGGAATCTCTATTGTTTCCATGGTTGTCATCGCATCGATCCACAGAGCATAGTGTGGTAAACTTATTAGTCTAGAAAGAAAGTACTCGGCCGGGCTTAGTTTCTTCAGTTCTTCTGGTAATATCTCTCGAAGTGAATTAGCCTATCAATACAAATTATGAGTACAAAATTTTTTATCTAGGACAACATCTGAAACGACAAAGAGTTTATAATGGTCCATATGGACCTCCTACACCGGTAATCCAGAGAGATAAGTGTTTAGTTATTTACTTATTGTATCCGTTGTGTGCTTCATGGAAAATAAAATTCATAGCAAGTCATATACATAAAAAGATGACTGTCACTGCAATAAATGACCCGGATCCTAGGCCTAAGTCATTGGAGAAATGTATTAAGCGAAAGAACATCATATATATATAGAAAATCAATCAAAATGACAGTTTGCGCGACTTTTCCTTTTTCTTATTAATAAAACATAGTTTGTAGTTGGCTTTTTTTAATTTTTTGCATAATGATTTATCTATAAGGTTGAATACAGGGATGGGGTAATTGAAAATGTAATGGTAATTAAGTGTAATGCATTACAATTTTCCATGTATTTGAATGTAATGTGTAATTGAGCATTTTTTTAATTACTTGTAATGGTAATTTAATTAATAACAATGAAAAAAGCATGTAATGCTCAATTACTTTTGAATTACATTTCAATTACATGTACTTTTATGGTGTTAATGATAAGGATTTATGTTTAATAATACAAATTGTAAAAGTATATTTATTTTCAAATATTGATATCACATACTTTCTGTAATTTATTCAAAAGTTTTTATATTACTTATTTGACCAACAGAATTTTTTCTGAATAGTCTTATGATTTGAAAAAATACATATGTTTTTAAGAAAGATCTAAATGAATTGAAAAGACATAAATCACCATGTTAAACAAAAACAAAAAAATGTGTGAAAAATCTTTATGAGAGTTCATTTAGAATTTAAATTTACTGCACACAATCATTTTGTCAAATTAGTATACACAAAAGGATTATAGAGATAAAATTTAACAGCTGTAAAAACAAACAGCAATTTATCAGATTAATGTTTACATGAATATTTTACACATACATTATACATACATGTATAATATTGGTTAACAAATATTATGATGAAATGTAATGTGTAATTAGTGTAATTGACCATTTTTGCAATGTAATGTGTAATTTAATTAATTACATTCCAATGTAATTGACCCAAAAATACAGATTATTCGTAGTTTTTTTCGTTTTTACGTCCAGAATATGACAGTTGCACCATTCGTTTGATGTGTTTTATGGTTTGATTTTGTCATTTGAATAGGGACTTTCCGTTTCGAATTTTCGTCGGAGTTCAGTATTTTTGTGATTTCACTTTTTTCCGTTCAATGAAATTTGTAAAAGGATGATGTCTATGTGTTTTTTCTGACATTGTTTTTATTTAACAATCAATTTGTCTTACATATATGGTATCAGCAAGTATAACTAAAAAGTTAAAATTCTGCCTGATTTTGACTGCGGTTATAAGAGTATTTATTCAGAATTGGAACATTTGGGACTTATGTGTATAGTACGACTGCAATCATCAAATGTTGATGCAGCATATGTGGAACACAGGCATTGTACTAGTATAAGCAAAGGTATAAGAATGATAGTTATTTTCTTTTTTCTTTTGTTTTAATTACTTTTGGCTTTGCGAACAACGATGTACAGATCATTACTATGTTGTTTTTATTGTTCTATTTTTCAAATATCAATTACCTCATCGGTATTTGGCAAATTCTCTTTTAATGATTGATAATATTGCAGTCCTAGTGGATTAGTCGATCCTGGTCTAATCATTTCGAGAAATTCGTCTGGAGATTTTTTAGTGTTTTTAAAAAAAATTTCTATGTTCACTGCTTTTTGATGATTAAGTATATTCTACAAATAGAGTTAAAATATGTCATCAAGAATTCTAATCTATGTATGTAAAAAATACCCCCCTGGCACTACTTATTCTTGGTTTCTATATTTTCATATATTTTCATATCACTGCTTGGAATTTTGGATCCTCAATCACGCCTGGTAAACCATCTATTCTCAACCAAATGGTTGAGACGGGAAAAAGTATTCTGGTACTTCCTGTTGAGTTTTTCTGGTTCAAAATATTCAAAATAAACACAGGGTATGTCGACTTTTCGTCAATATACTGCAAAACAATGATTTTTTTGTAAAATAGCAGAATGTCATGCCATAGAAAATTGAATTAGGATTTGTCTGGTGTATAACAAGGACCAATATAATTTAAAATGACATCGGAATGACTTTTCTCCAGCAGGTAAATTTCGCCAGTACAGTCAGATATTGAAAAAAATGACAGTGCAATCATCGTTAAAAGTAACAGATATATCAGTAAATTGGTATATTTCTAAAACCTTATAAACATAAAATTTCAGTTTGTTCTTTTTCTTAACGAATACAATTTCATTAAGCTGAATATGTTATAAAGTATGTCATGTTAAGATATTCTGGTATTGGTTGTGATATTCTGGCACAATGTTGGATCTTCTGTTGATTAAATTTTTCAACTACTGTAGGTAGATCATAGGTATATATATTTCTTGAGACATAATTTTCTTATACTTTGCCAACGTGAAGATTGTACTGTGCTTTTTTTCAAAAATATAATAAAAAGTATATGTCATCGAGCTATTCAGCAAGCTGTCAGTCGTTGAAAATTATTGCCTAGAGTTGGATAGATTGTGTATACAATGAAAGGCGATATTGAATTGAATTACTTTTGGTAAATCTTTTTGCAACATAAACAAACAGGCTGAAATCGCACATTACCATCACACATTTTGAACAGACCACTGGAGTCGTTTGTTATTTTTGTGGTCGCTTTTTTACGAGAAGGGAGTCAAGGACTTCAACTTTATGAAAAACTATATTCACCTAAAACTTTAACTTGACGCGGAACCGACGCACGAACGAACAAACGAACGGACGCACAGATCGAAAAACAAAATGGCCATGGCTTAAAAGCATTAGAGACTTACCATTGACAGAGGTTCCTGACTTGGGACAGGCACAAATATGCAGCTGGGTTAATCATGTTTTGTGATTATTCACCCCCCCCCCTCTTTCTTATACATCTAGCTAATGCAGACTAAAACAAACACGCATCGTTACGCGTTTTGAAAGAACTTATTGTAAAAAAAAATCAGTCATAGGTTACAATGAATGTACATCTCATTTACATCTATTTGCTTTAAATGAGAATAACTTTTGATGAAATGTATGAATTTATGAAAAATTAGGAATATCCATATCTAAATAGTAATTCAGGTTTTTTTTTTTAATTCTAAAACTGGTCTCGATGAGCGTACTCGCCTAAGTGTGGGAGATGGTTAGTTTCAACTCCTGCCAGGTCAACCCATATTCTAGAAAAAAAATGTTATTTTGTGTTGGTATGCAAAGCATGCGCTAAATTTTAGTGAAGTCTAAACACTTTTAGGCTTGGAGTCAGAATAATTTGTTCTCATAAAGAGACAAATCTTTAGTAAAACAATAGACGTTTATGATTCATTCAGACATTAATTCCTCAATATGTGCAGCTTCAGTTATTCCCTAGAAAATCAATCAGATTTTTCTCCAGTAGTGGTGGTGGGCTGCCTGTGCCCCCTCAATTAATCCGCACCTGAAAACAGCATTGATATAAATATATCATCGAACGAGAACTCACCCATTGAAATTTTTCTAGGTGAAATTGCTAACCGTTGATATATAGGTATTGACTATGAAAAAGAATCCCATTCCTGCTGCACGTCCATGTATTCCTTTATCATGTTTATATAGAATAAAACCACTACCACGGTATGAAGCTGTCAGAATAGAGTTTTTGTTCTTAAGATTCAATATTTAGCTCTGATAATGTAAATAAAGTTTAAGCGCAGGAGATACAAATTGTCCAATGCTTACGATTTTTGAAATTCAGTGATGTAGATAACTAAAAGTGTAGCGCTGATGCAGATTCAAGCGCTGCAAAGTAAAGTATGGCGATGTAGATAAAATAAAAAGCTAACAATTGAGATGTCAATAAATTCTAGCGCTTGAGATTCGATTACAACACTTTTGACTTTATAGCGTCTGTGTTGAACTTTGCATTTTAAATGCTAGATTATTAATCTTTAATCTAGACCACAGGCACTTGTCTCGAATAAAAATTCCTATATATCTTAATGTTAAGGTATATGAGATTTTTTTCTGAGACAAGTGCCTGTGGTCTAGATTAAAGATTAATTAATGTTTAAAATTGTAAATGGACTAACACCTGATTACGTAGCAATGCTAAATATTGATGATGTGCAACATCACAACTTACGATCTGTCTCTAATAATGATCTTTTTGTTCCAAGTCCAAATACAAATTTTTATATAAAATCTTTTCATTATTCTGGAACCAAAGTATGGAATAATTTACCACTCGAAATAAAAAATATTTCGTAATGTGGAATTATTCAAGAAACATAGTTATAATAATTTTCTTGAAAATTATATGCAAGTAAAAAAACATTTTTTCCTTTAACAAAACTATATCAAATATTGCCATTTATTACCATTTGTATATTTGAATGATTGAATTGTGTATATACTAGTAACATATATTGAAAGATATATTGTATTTTAATGTATGAATGTATTAATGTTAACTGTATGCATGTATTTTGTTTGAGGGCCTCAATGAAAATTAGACTAGTTCTAATTAAGTTACCCTATTTTAATAAATAATTTATTATTATTATTATTATTATTATTATTATTATTATTATGACTTTAAAAAAACCTAGCTATTTATTAGAATCTGTATTACAACCAAAGGTCTCTTTGCAAGCTGCTAAAATAACAACAGTCAAGGTTAAAATGGCAGTTGAAATGTCAAACAATAGACGGCAATTTTATGAATTTTGACGGTTGTATGTGATTGACACTTCAGTAAGGTTGATTCATGGTATGCCCCTATCTTAGATTGTACAATCCCAGTACAAAATCGGTCTAGTTATTTGCCCACATCTGCAAATTTAGAGACAGATTGGTAAGACGATTCATTTATATAAAGAAAACTTGCTGATTGATTATATAACTCAAAATATTTAAACAAATTTCAAATTTTGTGTATTTTATATTGACTATATTCAAAAAAGCCATTTAAGGGGAGATAACTCTCTTAGTAAAAAAAAATACTGGACTGATTTTTTTTAAACTTTAGTAAGAAACACGTTCGTTGACACCGTTTTTTTTCTTTTTAACTTTCATAAAACATATCTTTTCACAATTTATTACATAGATTATTTTGGCACACACATGTGTTGTTTTTTTTTTTAATGAACAATCTAACAGAATCTAGGCAATTTCAACGACTTATAGCTTATTTTTTTAAATATTAGCCATACTCGAAAACTAGCCAAATACATTGTACAGGCATATTCTAATAGACGAAATTTTGTTTACAAATAGCTTAATATCTATATATTTTTATTTTAAAATTAATTAAAGGTTAACTTTCGTCAACAAAAAGATAATTTCATGAATAATTTGTTATTTTGAAGAAAGTGATATATTGTTTTAAAATTACTTAATTTCATTTGAGGTGACTTATAGGTCCATTGGGCCGGGTGTATTAATATTTATCATATATTGTATATTTATAATCTGTACATATTTACACATGTCACTATAATAAATAATTTACTTACTTACTACTTACTATAGATTGCTAAATAGCAAGGTGACCCATACTTTTTATTATATTTAAAAAAAAAAAAAGCATTGTACAATCTTCACGTTAGCAAGGTATAAGAAAATTCTATCTCAAGAAATTTGTATACCTATAATCTACCTTAACTAGTTGAAAAATTGATTCAACAGAAGATCTCAACATTGTGCAAGAATATCACAACTGATACCAGAATATCTCAACATGACATACTCCAAAACATATTCAGCTGAATGAAATTGTATTCATGAAGAAAAAGAACAAACTATATAATTTAATGTTTATAAGGTGCTCGGAAAATACCAATTTACTTATATACATGTTAGATTTAACGATGAGTGAACTGTCATTTTGTCAATAACTGACTGTACTGGCAACATTTACCTGGAGAAAAGTCATTCCGATGTCATTTAAAATGATATTGGTCCGTGATATACACCAGATAAATCCTAATTCAATTATCTATGGCATGACATTCTATTATTTTACAAAAACAACTCATTGATTTGCAGTATATTGACGAAAAGTCGACCTACCCTGTGTATATTTTGGATATTTTGAACCAGAAAAGCTCAACAGGAAGGGCCAAAATACTTTTTTCAGTCTCAACCATTTGGCGTGTCAATGCTCTTCAACTTTGTACTTGTTTGGCTTAGAAATATTTCGATATGAGCGTCACTAATGAGTCTTATGTAGACGAAACACGCGTCTGGCGTAATAAATCATAATCGTGGTACCTTTTCTAACTATTCTGAAGAAAAATCTTAAATTTGTCCTAAGTTAAAAGAAATTTACTTATTTTATTTGTTGGTTTACTAAAAAGCAATTCGACGACATCTTTTCCGTATGCAGGTTCCTCAGTTTGTCCTTTTTCGAGAGAAAAAAAAAACGTTGATCGCTAGACATAAGCACGAAAGGAAAAACAAAATTGGCAGAAACAAACCTGAACATCGCTCCGTCATAGAAATAAACTTTATCCTGTTATGCACGTCCTTACCTAAATATTCATTTTACTTTGTTGATTGTTTATAAAGATGACAATAGGTAAACTTCCACGTCAAAACACAGGCATTAGTTAGCTGCCATATTTTCACAACAGGACTGACCGAATGATTTTTGATTTTGACGATTATACGTAATGCATGTGTAAAAAGTGACAAAATCGTGCATAGATGACTAAATTATTGATATATGGATGCATTTGGTTGAAGAATTTGATTAACATTATTTTTCATCAGTCATTCGTTTTAAATGACTCTAGGCAGTTGATTCAATGATATGTGTTGCTCAAAGTTTGTTTATTTCAACTTCAAACTAGCTTGTACAGTTTCTTTTTAACCTTTCATTTGAATATTCTTAGACAATTATTGATATCTGTCCGTTCAAGTTTACATAGAAACATATTTTAAATAAAGTGACAAGCAGTTTTCCATATCAATATGAACAATTAACTTAGATGTTTTATATCGAATATTAGACCGATTGCACAGTTTCGATTGTGTACAATGTACATATTTAAGGCTTCAACCCGATAGCGTATTTTTTTTATTCTTATATGACATGCTTCTTTCGCATTGTTTCGCAAATACCCTTCAATAACATGATATATCTATTTTATTACACCGAATAGATATGGATTGAAACTCTTTGTACAAGTGAAGTTTTTTTTTTTTTTTTTTTACTTCTATTGTAAGCTGAAATTCATGTTTATGCATACTGCTAAGAATAAATAAGAGGATAAAACCATAGATCCGCGGGAATTATACATGTACTAATACGCGTTAGTTGGCTTTCGTTATGTAACGTCATATCCGAAAAAAATTTGGCGGGAATATCCTCGCGAGGGTACAAAGGGAATATCCAAAATGGCAAATACCATAGTATTTCAGCCATATTCACCGGCAGTGGTGAAAAACAGCAAATTAATTTGAAATGAGAGAAAAAATATTAGAATATGCGAAAAATCTTGCATTTTTATATTAGGTGTAATTACTGGAATACAATGTACTTTCTACTTACGCTAACTCTCAGGATAAAATTCGAATATCACGGCCAAGGACATGTGTAAATTTCCAACATATCTATTGCTTCCATGAATTATTTCTTAAATTCATGAGAGATAACTTTTACCTTTGGAACTGCTGATGATCTTTTATTTGTAATTTCTTTACAATGAAACTGTTTCTCCAATTGTGGATAATTAACTGGTACTTTATCTTCCATTTGCTTTATCTTGGTCCAAACACACTGATCTGAAATTCAAGTTGATTTTTCTGGAATAATCTATATTTAAAGGTTTTTTATTTTTTTTATTGTAAAAACATCTTCAAGGTATTAATGTAATAATAAGGCTACGTAACAAAACAAATCTGATCAAATAAAATTATTAACTTATGTTTAAGTTTGTTATGAATATATGTTCCACAGAAAAAAAGATGTCTCAAAAGATTTTGTAAAGATTCATATTTGAGGACCATACTGTTGCTTATAACTGCTTACATCTACTTCATTTAAACTTTGACCGAAAGTATTCTGATTTGCAATTAAACAACATCTCCTTATTCTTATATAAAACTGTATTTGCATTAGGAAATAAAGGATATAACATGAACAGACAATGATGTTGTACTGAAAAAATGAGTTACTTGATTCTCTGTTGTACCTTTGATTGAGGCGATTCTAATCCACGGCAACATTTTCATCTTCTGATTCGGAACTGGTACATTTATAGGTAATGATGGTGATGGTTTATCATTTGAGTTCGGTGGCGGCGCTGGTGGCGGTGGCGGAGGCGGACTCATGCACGTGGCTAATGGAGGAACTGCCTTCACCTCTTCTGACATTGGATCAAATAATGTTGATTTCTTTTATAGTGACTGATGAGGTCGTCTCCTCCAATGTTAATTCTGTTTAAGTCAAATTAAATGAATTAACAAAAAATGTAGATTCTGTTTGGCAACGACAAAGAACAACTTTCCCAGTCGGAAAGCTGACCCCGGTTTGATCTCATTTCTTAAAGCAACAATGGACGTCATGTGATAACCTTATATGGAAATTTTTTTACCAAAAAAAGATAAGCCCGTTTTTTAGAATTTGTAGTTTTTTGCATAAATTAAAACTAATTTCCTTTTAAGTGAACATTCTTGAGTATATAAGAAATAAATTACTCAACTAAATTATGATTTAAAGTCATTTTTTCTCTCAAAATGTGTCTTCAAAGTCAAAAAATTGGTCACAGAAAATTAAAATCGTAATGTTCTTTCTTAACTTCTCGGGAAGCTATGCTGAATTTAAATTATGTTATATAACATAACTTGGACTATGATATGTCAAATTTGTGCCACTTGATACGCAAAGATACGCAAATGTGCCGCTTCGATGTGTCGATATTTCTGACGAAGCGGGACCGACGGTAACTCACGAGTCACGTCCCTTTGTTTGACACTATTGTGAACAAACTATTGTTATATCAAGCACCATGTGGTGTTATTTACATGTGGATATTATTAAAATAATCTTATTAAGTAAACTTCACTATGTCTAAACCACACCGGCAACATTTGTTCGGACTCGAGGGTTGACATGAATATCAATTATATGGTCATTTTTATAAATTTTCTGTTTACAAAACTTTGAATTTTTCGAAAAACTAAGGATTTTCCTACCCCAGGAGTAGATTACCTTAGCCGTATTTGGCACAACTTTTTGGAATTTTGGGTCCTCAATGCTCTTCACCTTTGTATTTATTTGGCTTTTTTAACTATTTTGATCTGAGCGTCACTGATGAGTCTTATGTAGACGAAACGCACGTCTGGCGTATAAAATTATAATCCTGGTACTTTTGATAACTATTAATTCATGGTAGTTGTAATCCTTTGCTTCCTATAAACATTCATTTTCTATGTCGATTATGCATGCATATATACATTTGTCTTATCATCAACGTTTATCCTCAAGAAGATTTATTTTTAACTATCATAGAAAAGATTAAATACATAGAATGATTATATTACTTATAAAGGTGTCCATCCTATTGTAAGAAAAAATCACATATCAAGTGTGTGTTTCGATTTTTTAAGACCGTAATTTCAAGTTTAAACATATTTTCCATAATTCATATAGAAAACGCATATTTGAGAGCTTTAACCTCAATTTGCGTTATTACCTTCGTTTCTATCTATTCTGATGTTAAAAATTTTTGAATGCAAAGTAAAAATTAAAATTATTTGTGTTCTATAAGAGTAGGAATTCTAGTCTTTGCTTATTATTTATTTGAATCTGAAACTGATCATATAAATAATAAGCCGTTGTCCTGTGTAAGAACTTGTTTTCCAACGACCCACAAAACTCCTTTTTAACACTGAAGTTAAATTATCAATTATAATGTAATGCGATTATGATTTTTTTTATTTGACCAAACCGGGTTATGCATTGTGAAATCTATGACAAAACCGGGTGATAAACATTGAAAAAACCAGCCAGTTCCACTTTGACATGACCTACTTTTTTCGTTTCATACTCAGAAATACAAGTATTGAGATGTTCATAATGACAAGTTTTGCAATCTTCGTGTCAGTATCTATCTTCCCGTACCTTTCTTTCCGTACAATGTGAACAATTTTAACGAGAAATTAAACAATTTCGAGGCAAGGTTTACTCAATTCGTCATTTTGACATGCATTTTTACTTTTTTCTCCGTTAATATAGAACGGTTGTAGAAAATATTGCATATCAAAATAGAAAATAGTTGTATATGTATATATATCCTTCGATATCATAAAAAAAGAAAATAAGGAGAAACTTATCTTTCTTCTGTCTATTGATGTTCCGTCATTGTGCCGGATGTTAGATATCATCGAGTCCGAACAAATTTTACCGGTGGGGTTTAGACACAGTGAACGTGTGCAACAAAATTAGAGAAACACATGTTATCACTTTTCAGAACTCAGTCCCAGTGAAATAGACCCTATGTGTCCCTATATATGTGCCATAATAGGGATAATAATTTAATATTAATTTATTATTCCAAGATTTAATCTAATATTTATGTTTTTGTAAGTATTTTTACTGCTGAAACCAAATTATTTTAACACAGAAATAAATTTCTACTCAATTAATACAAGGGGTAGTCAAAATATTCATGAATAATGGATCAAGACAGGATTAAAATAATAAAAAAAACAGAAGTTGCTTTTCATTACTGATACCTGGTACGACCTTTTTCATTTAAACTTAAAATAGATCATAATGAAAGTATTCTGAAAGTAAAATCTTCATTATTTTAAATAAAAGGAACAAACTAAATATAACAATAATGTTGTCTCATTGATTTCATGCAAGTTAGTTCTAATGAATGGACTTAAATTAAAAAAAAAAACACACTTAACCAATAAATAAATGGTGCTAATCATGAACTTGAAAATAAATAGGAACAAAAAAGACTCAGTAATATGTTTTCTTCTTCTATTTGAAAAAAAATAATAATAACATTAAAAAAACTATGCATTTTTATATTTATATAACAGTATTTCAGAGCAGTTTATGGGGGCTAAGTCAACAATTATGTTTTAGATCATTAAGTCACACTTCATGTCAGTATGATCATGCTTTGAATAAGATTGATTAAAATGCTAATCTGAGAGAGTTTGTTTTCAGGCAGCAACCATTTGATTTTTTTTTTTGGGGGGGGGGGGGGGGGGGGGGGGGGGGGCTATGGATTTTTTTTTCAGACAAAGTTTTTTTGGGCGAAAAACAATCAATTTGTGGCGACAAGTAGAAAACAATTGTTCTCTTTCAATTTTAGCATTTCATTTAATGGCAGCTGAGGGTTAAAACAAACAATTTTTTTCTCATGGTCAAAAACAAATTATTTTTTTTATCCAAAAATGGAAACTTTTTTTCTCCAAAAAATCAATAGCCCCCACCCCTCACCCAACTACATCCCCCCAACACACACACACACACACCAAACAATCAAATGGTTGTTAGCTGCCTCAGTTCAAATTTAGGACAATACTTATTCATTTCCTTCTGAAGGATTCTTTATCACAAAAAAGATATATTATTATTATAAACAATGAATGAGTTAAATTGTGTCAGTCATCTAAAGCAGTTAAGGTTGTGCAAAGACAGTATAAGTCCTTACCTTGTTTTTAGTTAAGTCAAACATTTCACCGACTTAAAGAGAATTGTAAAACCAGTCAAATATTCACAGCTGAACTCACCATTGTTTTTTTTTCAAACAAACACACTTAATGTGTGTACATTGTGTTCAGATGCCAGTTGACATCGATGTGTAAGACCAAAAAAATGTCTTTCGTTTGGAATTTAGTTCCAGTGGGGATTCCTAAGGGGTGATAGAACGTTAGACTTGTTTAACTTTGAGATACGTATTGGTTATCTTTTATACAGTATATATAATCTTTGTTTATCTGTGAAAAATTAAGAAACCTAACACTATTAACAGACAATTTCGCATAATCAACGGTTGTCTTTAATAAGTAACCATGATCAACCATGCTTTAAAAAATCAAAGGAAATCTATTTCTGACCTTAATAGCAATTTGAAAAACAAACAAAAGAAAAAATTCCAAATTTGCGCCAATTTTTTTTTCCCGCGAAATAAACGCAATTTTAGAATGTCGGGTCCCATTGTTGTCTTAAGAAAGTAGCAACAACCGTCGTTTCTAATGGCTTGCTTTCCGACTGTCACAGAAATGTATATTTTTTATACACATCGTTTATGGACATCAAAGAGTAATTTCAAATAAAACAGCAATGTTAAAATAGTTCATAGTGGGAAATTTACAGTGGTCACGGAATATGATTAAATGCATTATTTTTTTTTTTCAATACACGGCCTCATTCAGTGAACGTTTTCATTTATGATACATTATTTCAAAAGCTTATGTTTATAAATTCTGACGGATTTAGAGTTGTCGTCAGATCTCTACACTTCTAGCTTGCGTCCAATGATCAACCGAAGCATGATTGGACTAAAGAAGTAAACTTTTTCCTTTGTACTCAACAATCTCGTTCGTTTGCATTGGAATTCATGTCATTACCTCAATATATTTTTGTATGTATGTTCAAAATGGGTTCACAAGTTTGAACATACGGAACCGAACTCCTGTTTCTTCTTATTTAACGATTTCACTCAGGACGGATGTGTCATGCTTTGTTTCTATTGAGCGTCGGGAACCATCGCCAACTTATTCACTGTCTTTTACTGGGATAACACTTATTTCATTTGGCATTGAAAAATATTAAGAAAAAAAATATTTAATGAGAAAAGAGAAAAACAGTTACCGCAAAACACCCAGAATAGTTATCAAAGGTACCAGGATTATAATTTAGTTCGCCAGACGCGCGTTTCGTCTACATAAGACTCATCATTGACGCTCATATCAAAATATTTATAAAGCCAAACAAATACGAAGTTGAAGAGCATTGAGGATCCAAAATTCCAAAAAAAATGTGCCAAATACGGCTAAGGTAATCTATTCCTGGGATAAGAAAATCCTTAGTTTTTCGAAAAATTCAAAGAATCGGGACATTTATCAAAAATGACCACATAATTGATATTCCTGTCAACACCGAAGTGCTGACTACTGGGCTGGTGATACCCTCGTGGACCAAACGTCCACCAGCACTGGCATCGACCCAGTGGTGTAAATAGTTATCAAAGGTACCAGGATTATAATTTAGTACGACAGACGCGCGTTTCGTCTAAATAAGACTCATCAGTGACGCTCATATCAAAATATTTATAAAGCCAAACAAATACGAAGCTGAAGAGCATTGAGGATCCAAAATTCCAAAAAAGTTATGCCAAATACGGCTAAGGTAATCTATTCCTGGGATAAGAAAATCCTTAGTTTTTCAAAAAATTCAAAGATTTGTAATCGGGAAATTTATAAAA
Organism: Mytilus edulis; assembly: GCA_019925275.1. Taxonomy (NCBI): domain Eukaryota; kingdom Metazoa; phylum Mollusca; class Bivalvia; order Mytilida; family Mytilidae; genus Mytilus; species Mytilus edulis. The sequence continues at coordinate 56,492,081 of CM034361.1, forward strand.
ATTAACCACATAATTGATATTCCTGTCAACACCGAAGTGCTGACTACTGGGCTGGTGATACCCTCGGGGACGAAACGTTCACCAGCAGTGTTATCGACCCAGTGGTGTAAATAGTTATCAAAGGTACCAGGATTATAATTTAGTACGCCAGACGCGCTTTTCGTCTACATAAGACTCATCAGTGACGCTCATATCAAGATATTTATAAAGCCAAACAAATAAGAAGTTGAAGAGCATTGAGGATCCAAAAAAGTTGTGCCAAATACGGCTAAGGTAATCTATTTCTGGGATAAGAAAATCCTTAGTTTTTCGAAAAATTCAAAGTTTTGTAATCGGGAAATTTATAAAAAAATGACCACATAATTGATATTCCTGTCAACACCAAAGTGCTGACTACTGGGCTGGTGATGCCCTCGGGGACGAAACGTCCACCAGCAGTGTTATCGACCCAGTGGTGTAAATAGTTATCAAAGGTACAAGGATTATAGTTTAGTACGCCAGATGCGCTTTTTGTCTACATAAGACTCATCAGTGACGCTCATATCAAAATATTTATAAAGAATTGTGATTTTTTGTTAACCTTGGCGTTTTAATTTTAAAAAAAATCATAATATTCTGCTTCAATATATTATTTGCCATAATACTCATTACTTACTCCAAGGTTTTTGACATTTGTGACATTTTTGTACACAAACATCGCAAAACGCACGACAATATCAATGATAAAACGTACTTGGTATTTTTAAATATTCAAAACTTTACATCAATTCTCTGTAATAATAGACCAAATATGAAAAATTTTGGCCAGATTATTTTTTTTCGAATACTTTTTTTTAAGTTGAAATGGTCCAAACTAACAGTCAAATTAAAAAAAAATCAATAAAAAAAATCTGAATAGTCTGGTTGCCATTGAAACCACGTGACATCATATGTATATATTAGTATAGCAAGGAGAAATGGCTAACATTGTATTTTATGGTAAAAATGAGATAAAGCATATCATTTTTTGTTATTTTCATGGGTATAAGAGAAGATTTCGATCATTTAAACTGCTAATTGACAAATTTTTCGAATAAAAACAGTTTTTTGGTACATAAGGTGGTCCACTTAACACAAAAATCGGCATGATTTTTGCCGTTTTTTGTCATTTTTTACATCTGATTTTACCGAAAACGCAGAAATCCTCACATAAATGACTATAAAATATAAAATTATGGATGTTTTGTCAACAAAATGCTGCAAAAAAATTCTTGGGTAAATGTTGCAGAAAGTTGCCAATAGAGGAATATTAGTCATTGTAATTTACCCTGAAATCCTCCCTTATTTAGGTTCTATTTGTTAATAAATATTTCATATGAATATTTTCATGATAAAATAGTCCTTTCTTGTGAAAACAACTATTTTTAGATGTATAGAGGGTAATTATATCATATTACATATTCCAGCAATTAAAAATGTCATGCTCAAACTAATCTGGATGTAATTTCGAAAAATGAGTTATTTCCCTTTTTTGAAAGGAGTAGGTCCAGTAAGACCCCTTTTTGACCCCAAAATATAGCAGTTTTATCAGATTGTAAAAACTTTTAGTTATTTATTGGACAGTAGAATGCTTCTGCTACATAAATATGGGCTGTTTTTACCTTTGAGCAATTCACTATGCTGTTGAATATTTATCCTCTTAAAAAAATGTTTGAAGAAATTTTCTTTTTATTTATGAAATCTAAAATGAGAAAAATTGAACCCCCCCCCCCCATTTTTTTTTCACATCCCCCTTTTCCTTATTCCAAAACTGATCTCAATTCAAATTTCTAATGGAGTTTGCAACAATAACTACTCATTTAAAAACATCATAAAATATCAAAATGTTAAAAAGTGCTTGTTATCACTGAATGGTAAAGATTGTTTTAATTTATCACTTGGTAGTAAAAGTGAATATACATTGTATATTGTATAAAACAATGATTTAAGTTGATTCAACTACTATTCTGGACAAAGAAAGATAACTCCAATTGAAAATTTCTTGCTATTGCGCAAATTGTGCAATTTCATATTTCTTGCTATTGCGCAATACTGTGCAATTGAAAATACTTGCTGTTGCAAAACACTGAGCAATTGAAGATTTCTTGCTATTGCACAATACTGTGCAATTGAAAATTTCTTGCTATTGCACAATATTGTGCAATTGGAGATTTCTTGCTATTGCTGAATACTATGCAATTGAAAATTTCTTGCTATTGCACAATACTTAATATAATAATTTTGGATCCTGATTTGGACCAACTTGATAACTGGGCCCATAATCAAAAATCTAAGTACATGTTTAGATTCAGCATATCAAAAGAAGCCCAAGAATTCAATTTTTGTTAAAATCAAACTTAGTTTAATTTTGGACCCTTTGGACCTTAATGTAGACCAATTTGAAAACGGGACCAAAAATTAAGAATCTACATAAACAGTTAGATTTGGCATATCAAAGAACCCCAATTATTCAATTTGTGATGAAATCAAACAAAGTTTAATTTTGGACCCCGATTTTAAACAACTTGAAAACTGGGCCAATAATCAAAAATATAAGTACATTTTTAGATTCAGCATATCAAAGAACCCCAAGGATTCAATTTTTGTTAAAATCAAACTTAGTTTAATTTTAGACCCTTTTGACCTTATTGTAGACCAATTTGAAAACGGGACCAAAAATTAAGAATCTACATACACAGTTAGATTTGGCATATCAAAGAACCTCAATTATTCAATTTTTGATGAAATCTAACAAAGTTTAAATTGGACCCCGATTTGAACCAACTTGAAAACTGGGCCAATAATCAAAAATCTAAGTACATTTTTAGATTCAGCATATCAAAGAACCCGAAGGATTCAATTTTTGTTAAAATCAAACTTAGTTTAATTTTGTACCCTTTGGACCTTAATGTAGACCAATTTGAAAACGGGACCAAAAATTAAGAATCTACATACACAGTTAGATTCGGCATATTAAAGAACCCCAACTATTCAATTTTTGACCGTTATTCCTAAACTATTGGGACCAAAACTCCCAAAATCAATCCCAACCTTCCTTTTATGGTTATAAACCTGGAATGTGTTTAAATTTCATAGATTTCTATTTACTTATACTAAAGTTATGGTGCGAAAACCAAGAAAAATGCTTATTTGGGCCCCTTTTTGGCCCCTAATTCCTCAACTGTTTGGACCTCAACTCCCAAAATCAATTCAAACCTTCCATTTGTAGTCATTAACCTTGTGTTTAAATTTCATTGATTTCTATTTACTTATACTAAAGTTATTGTGTGAAAACCAAGAAAAATGCTTATTTGGGCCCCTTTTTGGCCCCTAATTCCTCAACTGTTGGGACCTCAACTCCCAAAATCAATTCAAACCTTCCATTTGTGGTCATTTACCTTGTGTTTAAATTTCATTGATTTCTATTTACTTTTACTAAAGTTATTGTGCGAAAACCAAGAATAATGCTTATTTTGGCCCATTTTTGGCCCCTAATTCCTAAACTGTTGGGACCAAAACTCCCAAAATCAATCCCAACCTTTCTTTAGTGGTAATAAACCTTGTGTTTTAATTCCATATATTTCTATTCACTTATACTAAAGTTATAGTGCGAAAACCAAATGTCTTCGGACGACGACGATGACGCCAACGTGATACCAATATACATTTGTACGACCAAAAATTTTTTGTGGTCGTATAAAAATGGAAAATGGTGTGAGCAAAAAATCAATTCTTAATTTTGTCTACTTTTGACTAGTGAAGTGTACAAATTTTCAAATAAATACTTTAATTATTCTATAGAATCTCCTCCTTTTTTAAATTGAATATTTTTTTATAATTTGTAATACCACAAAAACAAGTATGAGTAAATTCTGTTTTTTAACTGCTAACTTACTTAATAAACTTACTTTATTTGAAAATCTATCAAAAGAATGTATATTTATACATGTAATATTAGAAATGTAATTAAGAAATGACTTTATATCCAGATTAAATCACCAAATATACATAAATTCCAGAGTTTTGTTATTGCCTAAAATTATGTTCGGCAATAGGGTGAATAATCATCATCAGATTTCAGGAAATAAGCTTAATGCCTGAAAAATTCAGGCAATAACTTAATGCCTAGGCGTTTGCTTATTGCATAGGATTTAAGCTTAATGCCTAATTTCACTTATTGCCGCTAACATATATAACAACAACAAAAAAAACACTCAAAAGAAAATACTAAAACCTTTTTTCTTTTAAAAATAATTAAAGTATGAATACTGTACGAAAGAACAACAGTAGCACTGCCACTGATACTTATTAAAACTAGCATCTGCCTAAAGCTCACTTCATTCCAAAATTACGGTTTTACAACAAAGATGTAGTATTTTGTCCTCTAACCTTAACTTTAATTGAATTGAAGAAAAAGAAATTAAATAGTTATATGTTCAGTTTTGATTCAAACGAGTTTTTACTTAATTACTTGAACTTACGCTGTAAAATAAATTGATTCTCTAAATCCCCAATTTTTAAACATAAAACCCAAATTTTCCATAAATATAATGAACCTAGTAATGAACCCATTTTGTTTATCTCTGTATTTAAAGAAAATCATTTGAAGCATCCATCCCAAAATTGTTTGATTTTAGTGCCTCTCTATTTCTAAATTTTTTGTGCAAAAAAAAAAAAAATATGTCACTACCCCCACCCCTCTTTTTTTAAGGTTTACATTAAGGTTTTTTATTGTCAACCATAGGTCAGTCATTTGAACAAACATATTCAACAAACACCAACATCAATATAACATGTTAGTTAGTTTATATGGTGGAAATTGTCTGGTATTATAGCAAACATATGAAAAATTGGTCTACATAAACAGTTTACACCCCTAATATGACCCAATTTGAATTATCCGCCATCGATTTAAAATATGTTTACCCAGAGATATTGTTTCATTAATGATTAGCAGAATACCTAATCTTTAAGTGTAGTGAGTCATGTTTTGGCTATATTTCTGCGAAAAAAATATTTTAGGGACCAAATTTGGTCGAATTTTACTCTTTTTGCTTAAGATCCACAGTACCTGAAATAGCTATTAGCTCTGATATTTTATACTTTATTTCTCCGTATAAGATTTACTTTAATAAATATATTTTTATAAAGTATATTCTGTTGTTCATTTAATGATAAACTTTTTAAAGCTATCTGCCATAATAAATGAGCTGTTCATAATTGAAATTTGGTAATTTTGAGGTAAATTTTCCTTGGTTGCTAAGGAAATTTATGTTCCTTGGCAACCGACAAGAAGGACTGGGATGATTAAGATTTTTAACTGATTTTTATGAATAATGCAACTAACTTTGATGTTAGAGGTAGTTTTACTATCACAATATTTTTTTTTATGTGGCCAGCTGTTGGTTGATGCATACAGAGAATCGATGTTAATGTTTCTCGTGCCTCATAGTTTCAAAACATACATTTTTCAAAATTTCATAATTTAAAATTAACAAATTTATAAAGATCGTTGGTTTATGTTGTATCTAGAAACAAAAAAATACAAGTTTAAAAGTGTCTTCATTTTCATGTTGTGTACGCTTCGTTGTCATAACAACTTTTTATACTGTACGCTTCGTTGCGACAATATTGAGTTTGTCAATGAATTTTGCATGTATTAAATTATGCTTTAAGGAGGCTCGAGGGTATAAAAATTTCAGAAAAAAATCAAACATTTGTTTTTCATTACAAATTTTATTTATTTCCTTTTATAATTGTTACTTTATCATATGGTACAAAAATCATTTAGAACAATCAATTCGTGTTGGCCCCAGATGACTTTCAAAATGTATACATCATTGAAAAAATTCCAAATTATCTCCCTTTGGTGGAAAAATGACATTTTTTGGCTCTACAATTGAAATATCTTTTTCAACTCATCGGTGACCTATCTTTTTTAGTATAATTTCCATATAAGCTGTACTTAAACTAAATTATTGTAAAATTTTAGAGATTTCTGTAATAAATTTCTTTTTTTTATTTCGATATTACCTTTATTTCTCCTATTACTTTAACAGAAAAAAAACACCTTTACAAAAATGTATGCTTTTTTCGAAGGCAGATTATGAGCGCAAATGAACGGTGACCCCACTTTTTTATTTTATTTTTCTATTAACTATAAGATAAAGTTCATTTATAGAAAAATATAGAGAAATTCTATATAAATGATTCAGACCCGCGAACCCCCTTAATTAATATGATTTTAACCAATGTTTTAAAAAAATAATTTACCACCATAACATGCAGACAGCAACCCATAATGTCCATTGTATTGTCGAAACACTCTTGGAGGTATTTTGTACATGCACAAAAAAAATCCTTATGTATACGAAAGTGTAAATTGGTAGGAAAATACAATTAATCGAGATGCAAATATCACTGACTGAGCATACAGATATACAGGTGCGATTTCTAATTTGATATCATTTTTTTAAAGTGTTTACCATACGACATTCAATGTACGGATACACCACTGTCCAAGGTTAGGGGAGGGTTGGGTGCCCGCTAACATGTTAATCTCGCCATATTCTGTATGTGCCTGTCCGAAGCCAGAAGCGTGTAATTCAGTGGTTATATATATATTTTTTTGTTCACTATTTTATGCATAAATTAGACTGTTAGTTTTCTCGTTTGAAGTGTTTTACATTTGTCATTTCGGTGTGTTAAAACACACTATGCGGTATTGGCTTTGCTCATTGTTGAAGGCCGTACGTTGACCTATAGTTGTTCATTTTTGTGTCTTTTGGTATCTTGTGACGAGTTGTCTCAAAAACAAATCTTTTTGATATAGACAGCAATCAAAAATAATCAATGGATTATAGGCTTTTGGCCTGAATAGCAGAGGCGAGTCCAAGGGGTTCATGGATTACAATAGAGTTACATTAAGGCTAAAGAGTATGTGTATACAATGAACATGTAACTTATAGCCACCGTTGATAAGTAATAAAGTTTCTTTAACGTGGAGATATACAGATGAAAAGATAATTCTTAATATTAACTGGTTTGCTTTCTTCGATTATGTTTTTTTTTTTTATTTTTAAGGTATAAATATTATGCTTAATTTTCTCGAACATTTCAGTCTTTCTACTGTGGTGCCAAAATCTAACTAATTGGTCAGTTTTGTTATTTTAAGCACCTTAAAGTCTATACCCATCCATACGCATTTCATTGAAATTTTGACTTATTTCGGAGAAGACCAAACTTTAAGGGACCATATTTATATTCTACTGTTACCCTTGGCGTTATCGGTAAATTATGCGGTTGAGCAAAGCATCAATCATCAAGACTACCTTACCTTAGACATTTGCTTTGTTGAATCTTGCATGTCTTTATAGTTATCAATAAAAAAATGAAACGTTTAAAAGTTGGTACTGAACAATTTCTAGACCCCTTTATTTGTTAATGACACGCGTAATGACTGATTTTTGGTTGCTTAACATTCACTTGCAAATATTCCATGCATGTTCAGGATAAGCACAAAGCAGCAACACATACTTCATGTAGGTCCAGGAAGGGGGCCCCCTGGAATTACATCAGGGAAGTTTGGACTGCCACTGGATAAAATGAGGTATATTGAATAAGGACACACATTTTGCCTTGCAACAGGCCATGTATGGACCCCTCATAAAGTTTTCGCAAGGTTCGTACAGTGCAGTGAGCGTAGTGCTCTCCCTATACGATATATTGGATCTTGTATTCCAATTCGGACTGGACGTGACTGCGTACTTTTACATCCCACACATCTAAACGGGTGACCAACTTCGGGCAGGTTTTACTGCCGGTCGGAAAAAGACCAAAGTGACCATATCTACTAGTAGATCTCTCAGTCACCCTTTACCAAATTCTTACATAGAGGAACAAAAATAATTTGGCTACAATGTAGAAAGTTTTCCTGTACCTGTTAAATCAAAACATCACTTAAATTTATGTGCACACTTATGAGAACTCATAAGATCGTATATACTCTCAATAATGTTAACTTATATTTGGCATTGCACGTCAAGTTAATGCGTGTTATTACGTCTTTACCTATTTGCGTTGGATATATACTGACTGATTAACCTCTTAGTGTAATTTGCTTTGAAAAAACTTTCAGTTACTACAATAACACTTTTGTCAATATTTTATGTATATGGTTTTTGTGCCTGGACCGACATTTTGAGTTGAGCCAATTGCAATTATACAGTTGTTTTTATCATGCTGTGCTGTTACACCAGTGTCCCGGGTTAAGGAGAGGGTTGGGGGCTCACATGTTTAATCCCGCCACATTCTTTTTTGTGTCTGTCCATCGTCTGGAGCCTCTAGTACATGAATGGTTATATAGATCTGTCATATTTTTTTTCGTTGATAAATAATTCATATAACGTTGTAAATAAAATAAAAATAGATGTGGTATGATTGCCAATGTGACAACTCTCCACAAGAAGCCAAAATGACACAGAAATTAATAGATCACTGTACGGCCTGCAACAATGAGCAACGCCCATACTGCATAGTTAGCTATAAAAGGCCCGAATACGATAATGTAATATTATTCAAACGGGAAAACTAACGGCCTTATTTATGTTTAAAAAAAGAATTAAAAACAATTATGTAACACATCAACAAACGACAACCACTGAATTACAGGCTCCTTACTTAGTTTTCTAGTTTTATATGTTTCACCTTTTTTCATATATATATATCGGGGCCTTTTATAGCTGACTATACGGTATAGTTTTACTTCATTGTTGACTTTTGTATGTTGAACTATAATAATTGCTTTATACACCTGCATGTACTTCATTTAAACTTTGGTGGAAAGTTGTCTCACTGACCAACACACCACATCTATATGTTAAAAAACAGTTGGAATGCCATCTAAGGCAATCGGCAAACTAAGTTCAACAAGCTCATATGGCTGCGTTCGTTTAGGCGAATTTGGACCAACATCGGCATTTGAAAGAGCCTCAAATTGTGAAAAGAAATAGTCATTAAAAAAAAAATTTTGGCAGTACTATACTTTTTGAAACTATGATTCCTCTGGAATATATTTATTAACAATTTATTTCATCTGGAATAACGTTGAAAGTCCAAATTTTCAATAGAAACATTCCTATTAGATGTACACTGGTTAAACATTGTAATTTTGTCTTTGAATGACTTATGTGTTATGTTCAACTACTTCGACCAAGTTAACAGATAAAAATTTACAATAACATACAGAAAAGGGGTCGTCGATGCCATCTCGAATACTTTAATAAGAAAGTGATTTATGACGGTTTTTGTCAACGAACTGTACAGTGATTATTTAAAAACGCACAACGAACTCGACACGTTTGTCGAGACGAACGATACAGTAAGAGAAAACTTAAGAAGTATGATATTGCGTTTATTTTGAGTTCTAGGGAACATTTGAAGGCACGTAGTAATTCAATGTATAGTTATTTATTATTGCTTAAGGTATTAATACGCAAAAGTGTATGCACGAAAAGATATTCAGCATTGTTTATCCTATAAAACGAATGAAATTGCACCATGTATGTGCGTTTTGCATCTAGCAGTTTTATCAAACGTTCTAAGCAATATCTAAAACTTACAACAACTGTATAATTGAATAAATAAACTAACTTGCACATTGACATATTTATATATACTCAAATAAGTTCTAGAGAGGCATTCGAAATTGTTGTCATCCCGAATGTTATCCTGATTATCGCTTCGAACGCGTCAACGTCCGGATTCTTTTGTATCGGGGTTATACGGGGTGTATATGCATCCAATAACTTCAATAACATTAAAATCTCAAGAAACTCGAGTTATATGACTTTATTTAATCAAGTATATCATTGTGTTCATTTTAAACACAACAAGTTTATATCTTGCAAAGGAGTACTTCACTAGTTATTTTTAAATGTTTGCATAAAAACAATTTGAAAAAGCTGGCATAAATTAAGAGGCTAAAATGATAATACATGAGAGATTATAAAAAGATGTATTATTCATATACATCCTGCTATATTATTGAATCATTGGAAACCATACTGATAATGACACAATTTAGATTTCCATTCGAGTGAAAGTGTTCAGCACTACAATATCACACAATCTTTGCTCTGATCACTTTTGTAAAGTTTTCTGATAAGGACTATTTTTAAGTAAACATTTCTGATAAACTGATGCATTTACATCAATGTTAAGTTTTCTGATAAGGACATTATTTTTAATAAGTACTTTTGATATTTCAGTATGGTGTTGATGTGTAAAGGTAAATAGCAATGACTGAACTGATCAGAATTCAATTGAAGTGAACTGTGGGAACGCTTCCGAAATTACCATAGTGAATTCACAGAAATGTACTAAATTTACCGAAGAGATAAATTTCAATCAGAAAACAAAACTGAAAATGTCTTAACAATTAATTGTTCGGGCTTTTCAGAACTGTTGAAATCAAAATGAAAGTTTAAAATCAAATTTTGTTTACTAGCAAATCCCAATGAAATTAACAGTTTACCTTGTCCCGTCGCCAAATAAGATTTTATAAATATTATATAATGATTGTTAGAGGTTATTAAAGCGTGTATAATATGCAGGTAAGAATACGTAATCTGAAGTCCGACGTAAAACAAATATATCAAAGATGTTTAAACACGTTAACAAAGCACAACATGGATCGTATGATCTATATAAATATAGATTCTACCACTGCATCGAGTGTAATTCGATATTTATCCACTCGAGACAGTTAAATGTTCAAATTTAAAACGCGAGGCTTGCCCGAGCGTTTTAAATATTTAAAATTTAACTGTCGAGAGTGGATAAATATCGTATTACACGAGATTTGGTGGTGGAATCTGTTTCTCTAATGATTTTCTAACATTATGCAGGCAAACTTATTCCTTCTTTTCGAATGATCTGCAAAAAGATGTGTTCTTTCTATGTGACGTCATCAGGCATGGTCGCCTTTTTTCATGCCGTCACAATAGGAAATTCAGAAGAAAGCAAGAAAATTCGACGTCATAATCGGATTTTAACCAATGAAGTTCTGAGATCAAACGAACCACACGTTGATTAATTTTTTTTATACAATGGGTGCAGAAAGGAATAAATTGACGAAGAATTAGAGAAATATAGATTCTTACACTGCAACAAGTGTATTACGACATTTCTCCACTCGAGACAGTTAAATTTTATTATTTAAAGCGCGAGGCTTGCCGAGCCCTTTCAATAATAAAATTTAACTGTCGAGAGTGGAGAAATATCGTAATACACGATTTATAGTGTCGGTATCTGTTTCTCTAATGCTTTTTATCGTTCTTTTTCAAAGATTTTCAGAAACTTGTGTTCTTTATATGCGACGTCATTAGGCATTGTCGCCTTTTTTCATGACGTCACAATAGGAAAATTCAGAAGAAAAAAAAACATTTAGACGTCATAATCAAATTTCGACTAATCATTTGCCGAGAACAGATTTTTCACTAGTGAGGAGAAATATTTTTCTCACACCAGTCAGGAAATGTGAAAATATTACAAAAATTAGAGAAAACACTATATTCTGTACGTGCACGTCATTTACAAAGAACTCCTGAGAGATTTGAAATTATGGCACCTGATTTATAAAATACGATATAATTGAAAAGGAACATGTTGTCTGAAAGTTCCAGTTTGTAGAGTCCCACAATAAGATTTAGATCTAAGGTTGTTCTTTTGTCTTACAGAATTGTGTATTTACGGCCTTATTTGTTCCTTTAAGGGCTTATTTGTGCTGTGAAGGCTCTTTTTGTGTTTAAAGTCCAAAGAGTTTCATATCTTGGCTTCCCAAAGTTTGGAATAAGCGAATCTGTTAAAAGTAGTGCTTCAATTTCATTTTTAACCTAGAACAGCAAGTTTTACTCACGGACTTTACTAGAAATATATATGAATAAAAAAATTAAAATAATGATAATATCGAGCGTCCACGAAAATTCAAACGAAAAGTTCTTTATCATTTAGCAAATTCAAAAGCTCAATAATCAAACGAATGGTAAACAAGTCATATTCCCTGCTCGGTATAGGCTTTTCTTCAAATTGAAAATAGTGGATAAGCGCATGAATTATAACTTATTCTCTAACTAGCTTGGTAATATTTATTTACTCAATGGTTTTTTTATCATTATTGTTTGTTGCAAAGGAGTAGAGCAAGGAACTCCAATTAACGGACCTGTTATGATGATTTATTTTCAAACATCGAATATTAAAGTAAATCTAATGGGTATGTCTCTTAGTATACATGTTAGATGCTTCCAAGTGTAATAAAAGCAGTTGTAAATCGGTTTAATATCTATAAAGTTATGGGATGAGATTTCATTATGGTATATTTTTCTTGAAATTGTCACCACATTTTGGCATGGTGAAAATCCGATTTTAGGACCAAAATCATGTATTAATGAACTTACAACTTTAACTTTCTTAACTTATGGGTTTGATTTTAATAGTGATTTAGGGACTTTTATAACGAAGGTAAAAATGAAACAAACATACATGTCGTTGGTTGATGCGGTCATAAATTTTACTCGTTTGGTATATAGATCAAACCGTTGGTTTTCTTGTTTGAATGGTTTAACACTTGTCATATTTAGAGCCCTTTATAGATTGTTGTTCGGTGTTAGCTAAAGCTCCGTGTTGAAGACCGTACTTTGACCTATAATGGTTTATTTTACAAAATGGGACTTGTATATTGGCACTCATACCACATACTCTTATATCTATTAAGAACAATGTATATATATCAGGTATAATTGTAAAATGCATATTTTGTCAAATGAATTTGAATAGTTGTACATTGCTTCTCAACTAAATTTTCATGTTCTTTCAAAGATGTTCCGAGAAAAGAAATTCTTTGTTGTATGCCTAACGTCTAGTGTCGAATTTGTCAGACATACTAGTATTCGGCAATTGATCAAATTAAAAAAGAAGATCTAATAAGTGAGTGTAACTTAGATACAGGAAGGAACATTTGGCCTACAAGAGTCAATTTCCTAATGTATGCAGAGAAAAGAGTTTGGTTAGATTGCTTGCCTTATTTGCGTTGTTTGTATTAATGCTTACACAACCATTGTAATTCAGATTGACATTTCAAACTATATAAAACTGCAGAGCTAAACTTGTATACATTATTCTAGTACTTAAATTTGATTGGACATCATCATCATCAAATCTTTATACAGTTATATTGTTACCAAAGGTCAAAGATAACAATGCTTGAGCAAAAAGTATACAAACAAAGCAAGCAAGGCAACCAAACTAATCAATTTATTACTCTGCATGCATTAGAAAATTGACTGTAACATTCCGACCGTCGTTTTTCTGTAGTGTTTTCATCATGTACAATAATTAAAAAAAAGTACGCACGACAAAATGAGTCTTTTTGTCGGATGGAAAAAAAACAGGTATCAATATTTCTACAATCTTTGAGAATCCCTCTCACGCAGGCTGTTAAAATGTATATTTCTTATCTGTACTACTATTCATTCATTTTAAAAATATTGTCTTTTTTCATGATATATAGTAATAAGTTTTTATAGTTGAATATTTATCAGCACCATCTTTTCCCTTTCTATATATGCATCAAAATAGTTATCATTCAAAGATAACGACCAAATCAGCAGTTTAAAAATAAATGTTAACAAATTGTGAACTAGTTTTGAGAAATTGATTGATACCCAACGGAGGCCTATATAGGATATAGATTTAATATATAAATTGAGTTTGAAATCACGTATTTGAAAACTATGATCAGCAATTGATATCGTTATAATGAATTGTTACTTCGAACTAGACATTTCGTATTTCCAGTTTGGCATTTCTTAGTTCCAAGTTGATAGTTCAAGCTATCAAACCAATTTCAACTTGAAAGGGGACAAATGCCAAGTTTGAAAAGAGAAACTGTAATAGAAGAATGTCCTTGTAGGTCCTTCGTATTACATAGCGCTACTTAGAATCTTTGTTTAAACTAATAAGATAGAGCTGCTGACTAAGTTGATAGAAATAAAAAGTCATTGTTAAAGCTGTAAAATTCATCCAACTTATCATTTCATAATTGTTAGTTTGTAATTCACAGCTTGGTATCAATGTTAAGATAGTTTTTCTTTTTAATTTCACCCCAAAAACGAGTAATCATTAATTTAAAATGTAAAAAATAACAAAATTCGTTTTACCTATTTTATCTGTGAGTCTTTAGCTACCAAATAAAATTTGAATAATATATAGGATAATACCTAATACTTCAAACAACTAAAAATAATCACTGGTAATTCAAATTTCCAGTCGATATTTCTCTTTCCCCAGGTTCTATTTTTACATGCCTTATTACAGAAAGCTTTTTGAAAATATGCTTTCATTTGCATAATGGCAATATGCTGTGATTTTATCTTTTTTAACCTAGCTATAGACAATGAACAATGATTAATGAAATATACACAAATCTTTATTTTAAGATTTTTTTTTTTTTATTTCAAAACGAAAAGTAGTCGGAAATATCACAGATCTACTTAATCATCAGGTGTATTACATAGTAGATATGTATAAACGATAATAAATTGGGTTAAGTACATCTTTTTATTGTTTGACAACCACTATACACACAGACTTTTTCTCTTTCATAAATATCATTTTACCATTATGTAATAAATTATACAAATTTTTCTGTTGTAATAGAAAACACACATGTCCATGAGTCACCAACTGAAGAACACATATATCTTTGTACATAATTAAATAAACAAAAATGAAACATTTTAAAAACTTTTGGTGAATTACTGTGTCTTAAAAAAATCAATATTGACTAATGATTCGTATTCGTAGCGGGGACGACATTGTGCACATGACACGCAGATTTTTCTGCAGTAAATTCTATTTTTATATATATACTGCCGAATTAACGAAATATATAGTGATGATAGCTCTCTAGCTTGTACACTTGTATCTAAAGTTTTGAGATAGCATTGTTAAATATCTCTGTGAGGGAGAGAGATGAAGTTGTGTAAGGGGCAGCGAGAGTAGGCTGTGTGAGGGAGAAAGAGAATAGTGTATGAGGGACAGTGAGAGTAAGCTCTACGACGGAGAGAGCTATAGAAGGGAAGAGAAAACGGTTGTGTGAGGTTAAAGGAGAGTAAGATGTGTGAGGGAAAGAAAGCAAAATGGTGATGAGAAACAGACAGTGTGAAAAGGGGAGTAAAGGGTGAGTTAGGGAGAGATGAATAAAAGAAAAAGTTGTGTGAGAGCGAGTTAGAGCACGTGTTGTAGATGATGAATAAGGGATGGTGTCAGTGAGAGGAGATTGAGCGAAGAATGCATGGTGAGTAAGAGAGAGATTCAGTGTAAAGAGAAGGAAACCGAGCAAAAAAGAAAACAGGATCAATAAGAGTGGGTCAGAACGAATATAGAGGCCTTTAATGACATTTTGTTTACCTTTGTTGTTAATTGATATATCTTAGACACATAACTAGCCCGGGATTGGTGGTTGGGATGGAATATCGCAATTATACATGTTTAACCAAGACCCATTATGTATGTACCTGTTCCGATCAGAAGTTTGTTGAAAAAATTGTGTTATTCACATACCACTAGTGTCCGCATTACTATTCCGTTTATAAGGAAGTCAAATATGATAATATCTTCTAAAATTAGTCAACAACTTTAAAGTGAACCATTTACAATATAAAAAAAGGAGTATTACAAATAAACACGAAATGTTGTAAAGGAAAGGCATTGAGAAATTTTAAACATCAGAAAATAGTGTCATGTCAAGATCAATTATTTGACATGTCACCACATCGTTAATCGACTTCTTGTATATTACCGTTCGTTTTACAAGTTCCATTCAAGCATTTTGTTTTGAGTAAAAGATGAAAATAAACAGGCGGTAAAAGGCAAAAGTGGAAATAAAAATTAACTAAAATGAGATGCCTTGAATGATTGTTTTATTTATATCTCCGGGTTTTTGTTTTGCTTTTATGTTCGCACCTGTATTTGATATATTAAATTCTTACATAAAACAAAGGAAATCATCAGCTAGACAAGACCGGACTAGTCAATTGCATAAGTGTCCTTACAAACAACGGTATATTGCTGGGTCTTTCAAGTGCTCCACGAAACCTCTTTCTAAATTATTAACATCTATTTTATCAGCAATCAAAGACGGGCTTCAAAGTTATTGTGAAACTGCCTACTCTAGAGGTGGCGTGAATCAGATGTGGGTACTTAAAAAATCCAAAGATCTTTTAGAGTACATACAATCTAACTCTCTTTCATTTTGTAAAAGTATTAAAACATTTGACTTTTCTACACTTTATACAAGTATTCCACATTTAAAACTAAAAGACAAATTGAAAGAGTTGGTATTGCTTTGTTTCATAAAAAAAGAATAGCCAACGAAGATACAAGTATCTTGTCTTAGGAAGGGATAAATCCTACTTTGTAAAGTATCACTCTGATTCAAACCAAAAAATTCTCTGAAACTGACAGTATCAAGATGCTTGATTTCTTGATTGACAACATATTTGTTACGTTCGGATGACGTGTTTTTCAACAGACTATCGGCATTCCAATGGGAACGAATAGTGCCCCTCTTTTTGCTGACTTGTATTTTTATAATTATTATGAGGCTGACTTCATACAGGAACTTCTTAGGAAGAAAGATAAGAAGTTAGCAATATCCTTTTACTCTCCGCTATAAAGATGATGTTCGTTCACTAAAAAATTTGGTGACTATGTCGAATGCATCTATCCCATTGAACTAGAGATAAAGGATACAACATATACAGTTAAGTCGGCCTCATATATTGACTTACATCTAGAAATTGACAATGAGGGTCGATTGAAAACAAAATGACAAAAGAGATCATTTCAACTTTCCAATTGTGAACTTTTCATTTCTAAGTAGCAACATTCCAGCACCACCTGCATACGGTGTAGATATCTCCCAATTGATACGATATTCTCGTGTTTGCATTTCCTGTCATGATTTTCTTGATAGAGGGCTGTTGCTCACAATGAAGCTATTAAAAAAATAGTTCCAAATGGTGAAGCTGAAATAATTTCTTCGTAAATTTTACGGACGCCACCACGAGTTGGTTGACCGTTATGGAATAACCGTTTCCTAAATGATATCGTATATGTTCCTTACGTCGTAACCAGGGGTCGAAATTAGCGCTGGTCCGGCGGTCCGGGACCAGTAGAATTTGCGTCGGACCAGTAGATTTTGTCATTACACGGTACGGGGGGGGGGGGGGTACTAAGTATTACAATTGATCAAGTTAATTAATATCAAGCAAGTAGCGTTTGTCAAATGAATGTCATTTTTGCAGGACCAGTAGATTTGGAGCCGGACCAGTAGATTTTCCAGTCCACTGGTCGGCTGGCCAGTACACAAACAAGCTTAAATTCGACCCCTGGTCGTAACTACAATCCGTTTCCCTTTCATGAATGTGACCAACCGAATTAGACTATTTACCGGATTTTTTATCTCATAATCAACTCGACGGGTGGCACATGTGGAGCAGGATCTACTTACTCTTCCGGATCACCTGAGATCACCCCTAGTTTTTGGTGGGGTTCGTGCTGTTTATTCGTTAGTTTTCTATGTTGTGTCATGTTTACTATTGTTTGTCTGTTTGTCCTTTTCATTTTTTTTCCATGGCGTTGTCAGTTTATTTTCAATTTATGAGTTTGACTGTCCCTCTGGTGTCTGTTGTCCCTCTTTTACGAATAATTGCCTTTCCTGTAAGATATTTGCATTTTAGGCAAAAATGTACAAAACGAATACTTGTTATTGCGTTTCCTTTACAAAATTTCGTATTTATTTGTTATACTCCTTTTTTTTTATTGTAAATGGTTCACTTTAAAGTTGTTGACTAATTTTAGAAGATATTATCGTTGTCGAGAACACCCCTTTCTACCAGTACTTTGAAAACGTTAGCACATTCACATTCAGTTCTCTTCATAAGTTAAGAGTGCAATTCACGAAAATGGACTTGAAACATTTTATCTCAATAAAACTAATGCAAGATGTGGTGTGTTTTATGTTTTATTCTTGCAGTCAAATATTTAGAAAGAAACTCATTAGTATGTTACTTTGATTGGCATTTAAAAAGTATATAACTGAATTAAATTTATAAGTTTGATAGAATAAACCAATTTGGGTTTTTTTCAAATATTTTAAAATAGTTGAAATGAACATATTAAAGTATTTTTTTTTTCATTTCTTTTATAGAAGTACTACAAAAACAAATAGCCCTTGTGTTCCAGTCTATTAACATGTAGTCGGCGAATTCTTTACAAAAATAAACATACATACACTCTCTCTTACCTATCTATACAAAAATTAGGAAATGAGGCCTGATTGTCAATAAGACAACTACCTACCAAAGTTTAAAATCAGTGGATGTATATAGTACGTAACATTTCTTGTCAAGGGGCTTTTAATAGATTTATTGCTTTAAAGGTTTGTGTTTTGTAGACTGTTGTAAGTCTTTTTGTAATTTTACGTCCTAGCGTTGTCAGTTTGTCTTTGACTGATGAGTTTGAATACCCTTTGGACCTTAAAAAAAATAACTGGCAAATATACCACATAAAATTCAAAGAAATGTTTCGTGTTTACAGTAATGAAAACATAAAATAAGGAGTCCGCTCTTAAAAATTTCTATTAAGTTTTGAGTTAAAAAAGAATGTTGATATATTTCAAGATGATTTCAAGCACTAAGATTGCTTCATGATACTTGTTCCTGATTAGATAAAACTGTGTCTAAGATCATGATTGAAATGAATAGTAATAAAAAAAAACGTTCAGATTTTGAACCTGATTTCAGGAATGGGAGATCTAATTATACATCTAAAGTGTGCACCGATAAGATTTTTTTTTATCTAAAAATAAATATAATATGCGGGATAAATGTGTATATATAGGTCAATGATGGACAACCTAAAGAAAAAAAAGTAAAGAAAAAAGGGGGAACAGATACTTACATGTCAATATACAGTCTTCAATATTAAACAATTGTCTATTATACAATTTGTCAATATCTCAATTGAGTTGTCTGAGAATCGAATTGATATAGCTAATGGCAACCATGAACGAATTCCTAACTGAAAGGCACATGAACATGTGGTAAAGTTAAACTAGTTCACACTGCCTCTATTTCAGATCATGATTAACGCTGTGTTTTGGAATTTATTCTGAGGAGAGAGAAATATAATTTATTTAAAAATAAGTATCTGGGAACGACTATGTAACGTCAAGGCGTGTGTGTATGTTTAAAAGGGTGTAAGTTTATCCTATAAAAATACTGTGATCCCCAATTTAATGAAAAAAACATATTGTGGTCAAGCAGATGACAAAAAAAGATAATCTGAATCAAAATTCCTCCCATTCATTACAGTGTTAAATTTTGATTGATAGCATCAGAAGAATGTTATTTTATAGATGCATAATAATCATAATAATGACTGTCCAGAACAATACTTACGATATTATCTTCTCATTTTTTTCATTTTTTTTTTTCATCTTGTATTTTCGGCCTTTGTGATTTCTGATTATATTTCAACTCTAAATGGACAGCTGATCGTACAGAAAAAAGTGACATTTGCATAAGCTTGTTTTTTCTAATGTTAGGAATATACTAAATATATTGTTTGATATCAAAGTTCATATTAGTATATTGAGTATTTTATTTCACCATTGTAAATGGGCGGTTTACTATTAAAACATTGTGTATTCATAATCAATTATCTGTGTGTAATATAGATCGGTAAGTTGTGAAGGTATGGATCACTTCTCCAAATAGACCTAAAATATTTCAATGAAAACGTTATTGTTGTTTTCTATCGTGAACATATATCAATGTTATCTATAATAGGTCATATTGATATGTTTTGATAAATATATAAAGATCGGATTCCATGAATGTTATAAATATCATGACTTTTATAGTACCTGACAATTGCACGCAATCTCTATGTGAATAAACTCATCATAGATACCAGGACTAAATTTAGTATATACGCCAGACGCGCGTTTCGTCTAAAAAAGACTCATCAGTGACGCTCGAATCCAAAAAAGTTAAAAAGGCCAACTAAAGTACGAAGTTGAAGAGCATTGAGAACCAAACTTCCTAAAAGTTTTGCCAAATACAGCTAAGGTAATCTATGCCTGAGGTAGAAAAGCCTTAGTATTTCAAAAAATTCAAAAATTTGTAAACAGTAAATTTATAAATATAACCATATCAATGACAATTCATGTCAGCACAAAAAGTGCTGACTACTGGGCTTGTGATACCCTCGGGGAAATAAATCTCCACCAGCAGTGGCATCGACCCAGTGGTTGTAAATAAACTCATCATAGATACCAGGACTAAATTTAGTATATACGCCAGACGCGCGTTTCGTCTACAAAAGACTCATCAGTGACGCTCGAATCCAAAAAAGTTTAAAAGGCCAAATAAAGTACGAAGTTGAAGAGCATTGAGAACCAAAATTCCTAAAAGTTTTGCCATATACAGCTAAGGTAATCTATGCCTGAGGTAGAAAAGCCTTAGTATTATAAAAAAATGTGACAGCTTGTTTTTTAATTTCCTGAACGCAGGCACCAATGTCAAGAGCTTTACATGTTTTAATCTCATAATAAAAGTAAAGATTTGTTTCAGATTTAAAACGGAAAGTTGTTGTAAACGATATTATTGCGAATATCAATTGGAGTAAATTATAATTAACAAATTATAACTTTGAATGAAATACACGATAAAAATGGGAAAAAATATCTCAAGTTTGTTATACAAATAACAGAAATAGAAAGCTGAACAAACACGCACTACTTCATGAAACTCTTTGTACTTTTAAAAGATTTAGTTACTGTTATAGCTGTTCATTTTCATACATCTTTATTATTTTTTAAATCAGTTAATTATTTTTCAGTAATTTTTTATATTTGAAAATATTGAATTTCCTGGATTATGTACACACATATTATTACACAATGACATCTTTTATAAGATTATATTGTCCATATTTCTCTTCTTTTTTTTTCTTTTTTTTTTGGTTGTTGCATGCCTTTACATACTTTTTATGTGTTTCTTCTCTTCACTTTATTAACAATGTCCAACAACTATCTCTACTTTACAGGGCCATAGTGCAGTACAAATGTTAAAACGAACTAGAACTTAATACATGTATGCAATACAAATATTGAATTATACCTAGCATTGTAAACAATGAACATCATAGATAGTTGTAAGCCAAAGGCCCGAAATATCGAATACAACAGCCAATTATTTAGAAAAAGAACTTTAGGCTACTGGTGGATACAGTTGGGAAATATGCATGAAAATAGGTAATACGCCAGCTAAATGTAATAAAACTGGACTTTTCGTCTGTGTAGATTAAAGCTAGTTGTTCATGCATTTAGAAGTGTATTTGAAAATTACGATTTTCCCATGAACGAATGAACTCACTCGTAACTATCCCATTCAAGAAGTCCTATGTTGTGGATGATTTATCCTCCATGTACTCCTACTTCGTCGTTATTCCAGCAGACAAGGCTCAAAACACTACGGTTTTTATATGCATTATTTGGAATATCTCACTAAAAAAATTGGAATTCAAAGCAAAACATGGCATTCCAAATCGACCATTGCATCATTGACGAAAGAAGAAACTTAAAAAAAAAAATCACAAATCCGTCCTCGTCTTTGGTATAAGCACAACATTATTCAAACGGGATACATTAATTTCGAAAAATCTGTATACGGGATACATTTATTTTACAAAAATCTTCATACGGGATATATTAATTTCACAAAAATCTTCATACGGGATACATGAGTTTCACGAAAATCTGTATACGGGATACATTAATTTTACGAAAATCTGTATATATATACGGGATGTACTAATTTCACAAAAACCTTCATATTGGGTACATTAATTTCACAAAAGTCTGTATACGGGATACATTTATTTCCCATTTATTGTCTATGCTTTACAAGAGTATACCCCATGCTCAATTGAAAGCTCAATTGGAAACGTAAATATAATTTACTTTTGTTTTGGTTATAGAACATCTTACTTTGTGATGGACCAGGCTGATTATAACAACAAATACACCCAATATATATGATCAAAATACTTGATTTGTTTTCAACAACACATTTGTGGAATATTGGTGGAATATTGTCGGTATTCCAATGGGAATTATTTTTGTGCACAAACTTTGAATCTTCTCAAAGAAAAAAATCAAAGTTCTTTAATTTCATTTATATATATATTGATGATGTTCTGTCCCCACTCAAAAATCCACATTTTAATGATCCCTTACATCTCATATATCCGAGTAAACATGAAACTAAGGATACTAAAACGTCAACGTCATATCTTAATCTTTTCTCCGATCTGGATATAAATGGACGACTGAAAAGGGGAATCTACGATAAACCTGATGATTTTAAATTTCCATTTTTAAGCAATAAGATACACTCTGCTCGTACTTATGGTCAATACGCATTAATTCGTCGAATTAAACTGTTGTATATAATTCGAATTATAAAAAATCGCAATAAACTAATTGTTAATGCAAATTTAAAGTTAACGTCGTTTGGACAGTAAAGCGAATTTGACGCGCATTGCACTTCGAGTTATGATTTACATTCGGACTTAAAACGTTTTGGATGCGAATCAAACTTATTCGAATCATTTAATGCGAATCGAATTCGAATTACGTGTGAACGCAGCCAGCTGAAGGACGACTTCGGGTTCGGGAGTATCTCGCTACATTGAAGACCCATTGGTGGCCTTCGGCTGTTGTCTGCTCTATGATCGGGTTGTTGTCGCTTTGACACATTCTCCATTTCCATTCTTAATTTTATTGTCAAATGAACATTTTCACTAGCCAGTTACTGGGATAATCTTTAGATATATTAACTTGTATGAATTTTTCCAAATGAATATCTGCACTTATTTCAGATTACATGTTTAAATCCGATGTACTGAAGTTTATTTTTTTTAAACTTAAATTTTACATTTTTCTTGTTTTGTTTATCACAACCAGTTACATGTACTGGTACGACCAATATACACCATATCAGCCGATACTTTTTTTAATTTAGAATTGATGGATAAAAAAATGGGTTTTATGATTACAAAACGTAGCTGTAGCATTATTTTATAGGAGGATCTGGATGGGGTTTATAAAAAAGAGAATATAGGGTTAAAAATATCAAGATAGAGAAAAATATGCAAAACAAAATGAAGATTAGAAAATACTGGGATAATAAAATATTAAAAAAAACGATAACAGGCAACATTTCTAAAGAAAAGAAAAAAACGGCTTAAAGAAATAAAGAATGCAGAATTGAAGGACCGTTTATCCAGACTCTCATATAGACCTTTCTTTAAGATTGAGTATTATGAATCCTATCGCTCTTACAAAAATAGAACAATCTTAAGATATGTTAATGTCTACAATTTTACTTTTAGCTTATGGATATACATATACAATATTAGGTCAATGTCAGAAAAATGTAAAGTTTTTTGCATGAGGCTGAGAAACTAGGAAAGGGCGAGGTTCTACCCGAGCCCTTCCCCAGTTTTATGCCGAGTACAAAAAGGTGTATATTTTTCTGATATTGACCTTATATTGTTTTTATACTGCAACTTTCATTAATACATTCAATAATGATTGATATAGCTTTTTAAATTGTAAAGTTAATTTCAAACTTATCATCATTCCTTAATAAACCTCTGATTGTAGAACAAAATGGTCCGTGTTGAAATTACATTGCACAAAATATAGCTGTGTGACTATATTTAGGAAATAAACACAACTAGCTACAGTATAAATCATAGCAAGGTCATAAATATATGTTTTACGATATGTTTTTACAGAAATCAGGTTTCCACGAATGTAATCTTAATATCGTATGACCTTGTCGCAGCTTGCATAGTAAATTTTTTGACCACACGCAACAAACATGTTGGTTTTAACTGTTTTTGTTCCAAATCAATTTAAAAACTTTTGTTTTCTCCTAATAGTTAAACAGTTATTGCTTTTAAGAGGACAATTTACCTTGTAAGTATCATCTATAGTTATTTATTTATTAATTAATTACAATTAACGATTGAGGACACCTACTGTTAGCTTCAATCTTTTGAAATGAAAAAAAAAAGCAGACAATTATACGCAAAAAAAAATATCTTAAAAGTTGTTCCATTTGTTTTATGCACAAACGTAAATTATAAATGGCATTTAGATAATAAGATATGAAATTCCATAGTTTTGTTCCTTTGTTTTTGTCTGTTTTCTTGACCTTTTTATTTCAAACTTTACAATAGTTACGGTGTAGAGGACGGTGCTGCAATACAATTATAAAAAGCTATCGTGAAAAATCATTGTGTTGTAAAATTTCACCTTGAATGATATTCTTGTTATTATCTTTTTCAAATGGTTTTTTGTCTGTTACAGTATTGTTATATACATCTTAAGTTCTAGATCCGATCATGTCTAATAAATTTTTGTCTGGAGTTTTTAATAAACAATGCTCGTCATATTTCAGCTAGAAAGATGAGACCATGGATCACTCTCTTGGTACTTGTGGTAACGGTGACTTTTGCTCATGGATGGCTTAGAGTTCTCAAGGCTAAATACCGCCAGTAAGTTTTATAAATTTTATTTCATCAGAATATGACTACATCGGTATACACAACTCAAAATAGAAAAATACAAAGTGAGCAACTAGAACCCCTTTAAAAACCAGTGTTGACCCAGAAGGATGTAGGGTCTGTTATGGATGCATTGTTCATTATCCATATACGATAACATTTAAGAAGCATTTCGGCACAAAACATCAAGTTCTCTATCAAAAAATTATATCAGATAAGAAATAGAATCTTTGTTAGAATTGTTTTAAGGTAAAATTATTTACGCGATTATTCTAAAAATTGTTAAGTGTTTCCATTCAACCCAAAGAGGTTGATTAAGATTTTAAATCAGATCATTTTTAGAACTACATGTTTTTCGTGCAAAAAAAAGAGGGATTTAGCATTTTGAAAAATGTGGTTGTACTAGTTGAAATAAAATAGAATAGAAAATAATTTATTTTTCAGTTGTAATTGCAAAGCATACGACGCCAGCAGCCGCGAATTAATCAAGGATTTTGGTGTAGTATCGTCATGTAAAGGCTGGCCAAAATGTGCTTGCAGACGTGCGGAAATGATGAACTGTGCTGACACCTGTGATCACGTGGTAGCTCAGTGGGTGTGTAATCACCAATCAGAGTGCGAAGCTAGAAGCGATAGGATAAAGAAATACTACGATGCTGGAGGATGTAGCCGTGGATTCGGCCATGAAAGTAGAAAATGCGGTGACTGTAGTACACTCGGATAATTAATGTTTAAAGAATAAAACTAATGAAAGATATGCAGATGTTTGAATTTTAATTGTATGAATATCCCATTATTTCATTTCAATGTCTCTCCATGGTTACACTAATCTTTATAAAGTCATACCGTTGTTTAGATCTGTTGGTATCATAATGGCAGTAGTAACTAAATATTAAAAATGGCTACTTGTCATTTGGTTATTTGGGTCATTGCTTTGTAATCTCGTTGGCGGATATCAACCATCTCCTTTGATTTTAGTCTAATTACTTTTATGTGAAATTCTTAAAAAAATCCGTCTTCAGATTGCTGTGTAGATTAAAACTATGTTAATATCTTATAACATCCCTAAGTGCGGGGTTGAGATCTCACACGCATGTTTAATCCTGTCTCATTCTTCATATACATGTACCTTAACCAAATCAGGAGCTTGTTATTCGGTGGATATCGTTGATTGTTGACTGCTGTATTTATTTTCGTCTACTTCTTGGTTATTGTTTTTTTTTTTTTCTTTTGAATTGTTCTACATTTTGTCATGTCGACCATTCATATCTGACTATACGATATGGCTTTTGCTCATTGTTGACGGTCACCCGGTAACCTATGACTGCATAAACATGGTTCATGGTGTATTATTGACAATCATACCAAATCTCCTTATCTTATACTGACCGATTTGTATAGGATTTTTTAGCTTATGTCGTACTTTAACAACGTTGTACCCTTTATATTTATAGCATGGAAACTTCGTAGAACTTTTTTTGTCAGGAACGCCAAAAGGGTTAAAAGACCACTTTGCATTCGTTGTCATTATGCTGTGGAGTTCAAACATACTATTAGAAAATAAAGATTATTTGTAACAAACGTTTCACTAATGCTCTCTTCTGTTTCTAACAAAATCGTAGTATACCTTTCAAATTTAACGTAAACCTTCGCATATGATCTCGTAACTATGTATAAATGTTATAAGTATATCAAGCATTCAATAAACATGAATTTTAAAAAAAAGTAGTTTACATTCTTAGAATTTAGTCGGGAAGGAATAAGTCGGAGGTTGTTTGAAAGAATCAATTATACAAAGCATTTAAACTATTTGACATTTTAAGCACCACTAACCATCCATATGTATCAAACAGACAAGAGCAAAAATATCAGTATTCACCTCAAAAGCTTACAAAACCTTTAAACAGACTTATTAAGAAGGGTTATAGTTACAATACTGTTGCCAGGTCATTAAAGATTGCATGATTTGGCTTTAATATTGAGGTCTTTGCTTCGGAACTAAACACATTTATTTAAAAAAAAAACAGTTGTTGGCATGACACGGGTTATATTTTTCTCATATATTTTATGAAAGTATGATACTAAACCCCTAACGGGAGGGATTGTGCCTGATATTTATATGATGAGGACATAATATTTCAATCAGTTTAATTGAGGTCTGGAGCTGGCTTGTCAGTTAACTGCTAGTAGTCTGTTGTTATTTATGTATTATTGCCATTTTATTTTTTTCATTTTGTTACATCTTCTGACATCGGACTCGGACTTCTCTTAAACTGAATTTTAATGTGCGTATTGTTATGCGTTTACTTTTCAACATTGGCTAGAGGTAAAGGGGGAGTGTTGAGACAATAACAATCAAAACTAAGGAGTAAACAAAGACTCACAAAACCAAAGGACATTTACATACTTTCAACAGTTATAAATAATAATTAAGAAACAACACGAACTCAACTAAAAACCGGGAGTGAAATCAGGTGCTCCGGAAGGGAAAGCATTTCCTGCACCGTATACGGCACCCGTCGTGTTATTTCTTTGTTCAGTCCGGTAATGATGGAAGGTAATTATGACTGGAAGAATATCAGATATGATTTCTGACACACTTTTGTCATAACGGCCAATCAGCTCATAATGGCGACTGTAATATTTCTTGAGTGATGACCTTAATTTGATTGATTCATAGCCCTGTCTTAGCAACTTTTGAGAAAGCAGTATTCCTCGTTCAACAAAATCAACGTACTTTGAGCTAGCTCTAAAGTAACGTATCAATTGAGACACATATACTCCATATGCTGGTGCCGCTGGGATGTTGCTACGCAGAAATGGAAAGTTAGCTATAGGAAAATTAAAATCATCGAGTTTGTCATAAATTTTGGTTTTCAACCTACCATCAGTAGTCATTTCGAGGAAAAGGTCTAAATATGAAGCAGATTTAATTGTGTCGGTAGTATCTTTAAATTCAAGTTCACTTGGATATATTAAATGTAAGTGATCACTGAATCTATTATTCAGATGAGATCTCATAAACATGTTTAACCCCGCCGCAATTTTTCGCCTGTCCCAAGTCAGGAGCCTCTGGCCTTTGTAAGTCTTGTATGATTTTTAATTTTAGTTTTGTGTGTATTATTTGGAGTTTAGTATGACGTCCATTATCACTGTACTAGTATAAATATGTTTTAAGGGGCCAGCTGAAGGACGCCTACGGGTGCGGAAGTTACTCGCTACATTGAAGACCTATTGGTGGCCTTCGGCTGTTGTCTGCTCTATGGTCGGGTTGTTGTCGCTTTGACACATTCCACATTTCCTTTCTCAATTTTATCAATTTGAAAAGATTTAAATAAAAAAAGCAAATATAATCTACACTTGTAAAAACATTAATGTTTATAAGTTATAATCTTATAAATTTGTTCTTTTAAATGAGAATTCATATTTAATTTAGATATCTGGATAACTGTATAAATTTTGCTTAATTGATTGAAAATCTTGACCTTAGATTCTCTGTTTTTTCCCAAGATGGCGAAAGACACCCATACCAACAACAGATAAACCACTAGTCTCTGTAGAATACAAAACAAAAACATGAATAACATACCCCATTGGTAGTAAGGGTGTTAAGACGACCCTTCCCCAACCCAAAAATACCATTAAATATAAAAGTAAGATAATTTGGAAGGATGGCCAAAGTTGTATACAAAATTCTCAAAATCTATGACATACTTGTAGAATATTTAATGTAACATATTTAACTTAACAAAAATGTGTAGCCCAAATTTAATTTCATATATACAATCGTGGAATTATTCTTTAATACAAGTTGTGTAAAAGAAATAATCATTATTTTCAGTTTAAACAATTGATATGTAATTTACAAATAATGTCCATGTATCAAATTGAATACTGTTTTGTAGTAGCAATCGATAATTACATAAACAATTTGACGCATCTGCGTATGAAATTATTTCGACTACTGAAAACTCACTTATCATATCTGTACATTTGGGTACAAGGGAAGGCGCATTGTCTAATGGTAATGGTTATGCTTACCATAATGACTGCAAATGTAAGTCTTTTCTTTCTTTTATATGTTGCCCTTTGACATTTGCAAAGGAAAAAAAAATCTCTAATTTATATTTAAAATTATTATATTTTTGAGGTGGACCTTTTCAATATGATGATTTTTTCTAATTTTTTGAAGTTATATTGGTATTCAGAAAACAATCACAAGGTATTGATTTTCTACATAAGAAAATGCCTGTAACACGTCAGGAATATGACAGTTGTTATCTATTCGTTTGATGTGTTTGAGAGTTTAATTATGCCATTTAATTAGTGACTTTCCTTATTGAATTTTTCTCGGAGCTCGGTATTTCGTGATTTGACTTTTTGGTTGTGATTTTTACACTTTAACTATATTTTCATAAATTTTTAACTCGAGTGAATAGAAGAAAATAGTTTTCCATATGTGCATTTTCTTTTTTTATTGCACAGAACTGGTTGATGGTTTGTCATTCATATTTTACATTTACAACGATTCTAGGAATTGTGTTTCTGGCAGCTTTGTTTCAAATAATATATACAGCTATACATTCACGTTTCCCTGCAACCAGTTTCTGTGAAGCAGACAGTTTTAGGTGAGTATGAAATGTGTTCTTTATGATAGAGATTTCTATTCGGTAAAGAATTTCTTGTCGAGAACTTTTTTTTTAACTGAACGGCGAGTACACGCTGGAAAAATATCTAAAAAATGAGGATTACATTTATGTACATTTGACTGACGAAGTGGAAAAACCAATAGACAAATAAAACATTCAGCGGAGAAAAGTCAAATAAACAAACTACACTGTAGCAAAACAACATGAAACAATTCAAACAACGTTAACAGTCCAAAATACGCTTAACATCAAACTGAAATTGAGCAATACAAACTCTGGGAGAGAACATATTAAGTTCTTTACAAAAGTTCACAAAATCATGTTTGCTCCCGACGCAAGTCAGGAGCCTCTGGCGTTTGTAAGTCTTGTAAGTTTGTTTTTTTTAATTTTAGTTCATTTATATGTTTTGTAGTTTAGAAGGACCTCCATTTTCACTGAACTAGTACACATTCTTATTTAGGGCCAGCTGAGGCCCACCTCATGGTGCGGGATTTTTTCTCGCTGCTTTGAATGAGACATTTAAAGGAGATAACAATTTCAAGTTCAAATGTATAGATTCGGTCTTCAAGCATTTTAGTCTCCAAACTTTGAATTAAGTAGTGAGAAAACATCATTTACTCTCTAGCATATAATGTAAATTGACGCAATACCAATAAAAACAAAACACACAACAACACTTCACAACAAAACACAACACAACACAATCATAAATGGGATACGACAGACACCACCATGGCTTAAATTTCTTAACCCTTTCCCTTTCACACCGGTACAGCTTACCGGTGAAGCCAATTTCAAGATTTTTTTGGGGTATTTAGACTTGTTCCGTCGCCATTTGCTGACGTACAGATGTGGTAAAGGGCTCAAACTAATCCTCAGATAACCAGCAATGTGATTTAATGTGCATCAAACTTCTATTATTATTAGTTTATAGTCAAGTCGTCGCTTACTGATGTGTAATTTTTCTGTAAAAACCATTTATTTTTCTTCGAATTTTGAGGAATATTCTCAAAAAGAAGTGCAAAGAAAACTGCTCTTTTAAGCGGAATTATGACTTGTTGCACCTGTTACATCAACCCTCAGTTGCCCAGGGGAGCAACTAAGGGGGCCCCAATTTTTACAGTCTCATTTGTCGGGGGAAAAGCAAATGAGAAAAAAAAACTCTCACTATGAATTATTAACATCAACCTTTATAAATTAGACAAAAACTAGTGTCTAAGTTTGAAAATGGACAAAAAGGGCGTCTAAAATCAGTTATTTTGAATGTTACGGACATCTATTATATTTCAAGGCCCATAGCACGTTATTCGTCTTTTTATACCAATATTATAACTTATATGTATTTAACAGACTCGAGGCATTGTGTTTCCACCATAATCCACCAAAATCTGACCCTATTAGCGCAACAAAATGTCTTTGCACGACTTTTTGCCCAAGGATTTCGTATTTTTTCACTTTTTCTCCAACAGTCACGTGTTTTTTGGAAATATACCACGTGACCGAAAAAGGACTAATTATCTTTAAACTTGAAATTTTTTGAAATATTTTACCAATTATCTTTCATTTAAGCCCATATGGCATGTGTATGACTATTGATGTGAATGGCGTATTCATTTGAACTTTGATAGTGTCTTTTCGATAAGTAAAGGCCAAAAATGCCTGAAAGGGAAAGGGTTAATGAAATGATAAGTTTTATATATAGTCTGGTCAATTCGGTGTATACTTTGACCGATTAACACTCTGACTAAAAGTCTTAAGTCAGAAAGTTTGTAGTTCAGTGAATTATATTTTTAATTTAATAACTTTAAAACAAATGTGTTCAATTCTTATAAATCTCTACTTAAACATTTGCTGTGTTTTCCTTAAGTTTCAACGTTCCTGAGACCGCCATGTTTCAAATATATAGGGCATGAATACATCACATTGAATTGACATCGTGTTTACTTACATTAAGGCTACACTTTACGAAAACAGTTTCGAAAACATGGTCTTTCAAATAGTGTCCAAGAGAAGAAAAAAAACCCAGGACAGACCATGCACTTTCAAGTATTAGTAGATATGCAAATCGTAAAAGAAATTATAAGTGTGCTTGATTCTTCCTATTGTTTATTTTTTGTTTACCAGTGGTCAGTTGTCAAAAGCAAATAACAGCTTAATACAGACCAATAATCTTTGCCCTCAAGGATATAGTAACTCGACTGAAGATTTACTTTGTATGGTATATATCTTTATATTAAGAAATGTATTTGAAAGAAAGCAATTATTAATGATGGTCGCAAAATATTATAAAACAACTTGCAGTGAAGACATATTAGAAACCAACTTAAATCGTAGAAAAATAAAATGCATGACCCGACCATATACTGAAGAATGTATTCAACTCTTACTACATCATTTTTGGTTATTTTTGTATTATGATTGCTGCCTAATCGACGTTTAACCGACATCTCATTTCAATGTTTACTAGAACACCCCCGTGATATCGCGGGTCCATGACTGAATTATAGTATATAACTATGCGTAAGCCTTATCTTAGTATTGGTATTGTCATCCGATAAAGTCATGCCGATTATAAGATGCACAGTTTTCTCTGCTTTCAAAATCTTTCTGTTTGAACCCGTCGACCTGGAACTTATCAATAATTATTATTGGTAATATTAATTATTTGAAAAACAAAAGAGCCTGGAATGGAGTATTTTTAAATCAGCAGCACTGTCCTATATTAGTAATAAATAAAGTTGAATTCTTTGATTTGCTGTTTTACGTCATGTCGGCTAACAAATTGAAAACTGTATCTATACGCCTTAATTTAAGTCCAGATTTTTAGTATTCGTATTGTCCTCTTATAAAGTCATACTGATTAAAATACTACAATAGGGAACACTGTGACAATGATTGAATTTAGTAGTGTCAACCCTGTGGTCATGACCCATGTATATAGCAAAATCCTAAATACACCGTATAATGGTGCGCCTGTCAGATACGGAACATAAAGATAAGGTAATAGGTACATGTAACAGGTGAATATACTATTGGTATCGGTATCGGATTCGACCCGGAACTTGTTAATTATGGGGAATATTAATTATGTGGACAACAAAAGGGTCTGGAGTGGTTTAATTTTTAATCAACACCATTATCCTATATTACTTAATTTAGCTATATATAAGGTTGAATTCTTTGATTTGTCGTTTTTACCCCACGACGGCTGACAAATTGGACCTCGTTATTTTAGTATTATAATATAAGACAAAATCTATGAAACACATTTCAGATATTACCTAAATTTGAGAAACAGTTTAAGAACCCTTGCTGGCATTCATCTACTGGGACACTGATGTGTCTTCCGTATTTTATTCAAATAGGTGTTACGAAATGTGGAACAAGTGATCTGTTTCATTCATTAAAGAGACACCCGGATGTAGCACACCTTCCTGCTGTCAAGGAGATCAACTTCTTCAACATTAGACATTATTATAGTATGTATTATAAATGAAAAGGAGATTTATTTCATTGTTAATTTTCCATTTACTTATATTCCTATAGTTGCTTTCAACGCATGTTTAAAAGTGTTATTTTTCGTTTCACAGCACCAGATAGATACCATTGCTGGTAGCTATAGACTATCAGTCCTCAGCGGTATCATCATCTCAGTAGTTATAAAATAACAGAGCCCGCGCCACAATCAATAAAATTGTTAAATTATAACGACACCTGTATTTGTTGTCCTTGTAGCATTTATCATTGAAATAGTTCAAATAGTGTGGGATTACTATTTATATTATAGTTATATATAGCTGATGATCAGGGGTTTAGTTAAATATATATATATGTATATACAAATATGTTTTATGTTATTAAACTAGTTCATATTTTTTAACTACATTAAAGTAGGAATTCCACATACTTATTCATAAATATGTTATTTATTCAACTCATACACATGTATATTTCACGGATTTTTTTAAGGCTTCCGATCATCAGCCGCCCAGCCAAAATTTTAAACATTATGATACTCTTGTTAGATGCTTAATTTCAAGGACGGTATATACAGGTGAATTTATCTAAAGAAGATTTCGATATCTTTCCCATCTCAGAGAAAACAAAAGCGCGTATTACATGTAATAAGATGTAATTACTTAAATATATTCATAGTTGAATTAGTTCGTTTTTATGTAATGATAGGTGTTTATTCGCCTATAGTATGTATTTAGAACATAATTAGGTTTTAACTACATACAAAAGTTAGCTTCCATTAGGGATGGTGATAATAATTAATCCTGGTATTTTATAATATTATTTTTAAAGTTTTATTTATAGGTGATGTGCTATCTATAGCAGACTATAATATGTTATATCAATTAAGGAATACTTGCATTGATTAAACTTCAATATGTAGAAGTTTAAGTTAATTGATTGACCTTGACCACTGCAGAGGTTATTATATCTGACATATTTTTGTTACGTTTGTAGGCAATGATAGGTGGCCGACTGAATAGTTTACATGCAGTAGGGTCATTAAGTATAATTGACAAATGTTTTCGTAATACTGATGATAGCTTCCGAATCGAGGGATGGTACTTAGTGACCATAGTTAAAGGGGTGCCCTTGTTATTAGATTTCTTTTTTATATTTCATTGCATTTTCTCTTTTAGTATTTAAGGCTGAATTTATGCAATTGTGAATTTCGTTGGATGAGTAACATCTCTCTAATAACTTAGATTCAAAATGTTTGATAACATTTTCAAGATTAGATTGATTGCTGTTTAAACGTAAATGTCTTAGGGTTTCCCCTTTTACAAAACCTTTAATGTTCCAATAGGGTGTGCACTTGTTCTATGTAGAAACTGATACGTTTCGGTTTTTTTAATGTAGGATTTTGTATCTAATATATTAGTGGACTGAAATCGACCGCCCTTGTATATTGTGACGTCTAAGAAATTAACAGACGTTTAGGAATATTCAAAAGTAAACTTCAGTAGTTCATGTTCTGAATTTGCTATATCGAATAGCACTTTAAGTTGTTCTAACTTTCCAGAAAATAAAATCAAGCCGTCATCGCGAAATCTTTTGTGTAAGATAACTTGTTTATTAAATGGAAATTTTTCCAAGATCGAGCTTATAAATGTGTAAGCTCTAACATCACATATAGAGGGTGACGAAACTGCACCCATTGAACAACCAATTCTCTGGACGAAATGGTTTACGGCAAATTCAAATTCATTAGTATATAGTACTTGTTTGAGTATATTTATAAGATAATTTTTATTGATTAATGAGATTTCATAATCGCTTTGTCTCATGTCAGTGTACGCATTTTCTATGGCGCTTATAAGTTCATTATAGTACATATTGGTATACATGCTTCCTAAGTCATAGGTGCATAAAATTATATCATGAGGACATACAGTATTTTCTATTACTTGAAGTATTTGTGTAGTGTCCTGGTTTATATTGTTGTCAAGATCATTCTGTTGATCATCAATATGGCGAATAGACGTGATAAGCGTAAAATTAAGCTAAAGCGATTACAAAATCATAAAAATCGCAGGAAATCTCTAAAGCATAATTATAACCTTGCTTCAGCAAAAAAACATATTAAAAACTTTTCAGATGTCACACTAAGTGACGATGAATACCTAATTTTAGGAAAGGGGTTGAAATTCATCCCGACACAAAATCCTACGTTAAAAAAACCGAAACGTATCACTTTCTACATAGAACAAGTGCACACCCTATTGGAACATTTAAAGGTTTTGTAAAAGGGGAAACTCTAAGACATTTACGTTTAAACAGCAATCAATCTAATCTTGAAAATGTTATCAACCATTTTGAATCTAAGTTATTAGAGAGAGGTTACTCATCCAACGAAATTCACAATTGCATAAATTCAGCCTTAAATACTAAAAGAGAAAATGCAATGAAATATACAAAGAAATATAATAACAAGGGCACCCCTTTAACTATGGTCACTAAGTACCATCCCTCGATTCGGAAGCTATCATCAGTATTACGAAAACATTGGTCAATTATACTTAATGACCCTACTGCATGTAAACTATTCAGTCGGCCACCTATCATTACCTACAAACGTAACAAAAATATGTCAGATATAATAACCTCTGCAGTGGTCAAGGTCAATCAATTAACTTAAACTTCTACATATTGAAGTTTAATCAATGCAAGTATTCCTTAATTGATATAACATATTATAGTCTGCTATAGATAGCACATCCCCTATAAATAAAACTTTAAAAATAATATTATAAAATACCAGGATTAATTATTATCACCATCCCTAACACTACAAACCATTAAAAGTCTGAAATGGCCTATATCTGTACTCGACTGTACTGATTTTTACTCGACCAGTCTGAATTCGTCTGAGATTTACTTGATAATACTCGACTGTAGTCTGAACCATACTTAACAGTCTGAATGTGTACTTGACCAGTACTTAACCATTTTATACTAGTCTGAACCGTACTCGACCTAGTCTGAACCGTACTCGACCTAGTCTGAACCATATTCGACCAAGTCTTAACCGTACTCGACCTACTCTGAACCATACTCGACCAAGTCTTAACCAACCTAGACCTATTCTTTGTATCTATCAACTGAATTTTATCAATTTAGGATTTTTTTTAAATAAAAATGAAATTTGAACAACAAATTGAAATAAAAAATGTATTCAATACAGTATTGAAATTAAAATATCACAATAATCAATCATAATATAACGTCAACACAATATTAATCAACACTTACGTAAAAATATATATCAACTTTTAAAATATAAATAAAACAAGCTGATCACATAATCTAAAAAAAAATAATTGTGACTAACAAATGACTAATATTTTCAATATTTATTGGTAACTGGACTATTTTCACCATTAACTTAAACCTAGTAAAGATTTAGTTGAGTTGAATTAATAATGCAGTGAATGTTTTTTTTTTTTTTATTAATAGATATATATAAAATAGTATATAAAACAACTTAATAAATTTTAAAAAATGAGAGCTTTATTGTTTTGTTTTATTAAACCAAGAATTTAATGTAATCATGATAATAGAATTTCCATAGCAATCCTTGATAACCTTTTTTTTAAACAAAATTTATTCCAAAGTAACAGTAAAAATTGATTTCAATTAATTTAAGTATTTTTTTTGGTCAAATTAACATGGCATACAGAAAGCACTTTAATATGTTCTAATCACCTCAATACATATGAGTTTTACAGGTAAAAAGAAAACCCTATTTTCTTAAATTCGTGTATTACTTATCTAGTACATACATGTATATTTGAAAGGCTTTGTTATTTAAAAGAGGGACGAAAGATACCAAAGGGACAGTCAAACTCATAAATCTAAAACAAACTGACAACGCCATGGCTAAAAATAAAAAAGACAAACAGAAAAACAATAGTACACACGACACAACATAGAAAACTAAAGAATAAACAACACGAACCCCACCAAAAACTAGGGGTGATCTCAGGTGCTCCGGAAGGGTAAGCTCCACATGTGGCACCCGTCGTGTTGCTTAAGTGATTACAAATCCGGTAAATAGTCTAATTCGGTAGGTCATATTCATGAAAGGGAAGGGGATTGTAGTTACGACGTAAGGAACATATCCGATATCATTTGTGAAACGGTTATTCCATAACGGTCAACCAACTCGTGATGGCGTCCGTAAAATTTACGAAGGGATGATTTCAACTTCACCATTTGGAACTCTTGGTTTAATAGCTTCCTTGTGAGCAGCAAACCTCTATCAAGAAAATCATGATAGGAAATGCAAGCACGGGAATATCGTATCAATTGGGAGATATATACCCCGTATGCAGGTGTTGCTGGAATGTTGCTACTTAGAAATGGAAAGTTCACAATTGGAAAGCTGAAATCATCTCTTTTGTCGTAAAGTTTTGTTTTCAACCGACCCTCATTGTCAATTTCTAGATGTAAGTCAAGATATGAAGCCGACTTAACTGTATCTTTAGTATCCTTTATCTCTAGTTCGATTGGATAGATGCGTTCCACATAGTCTTAAACAGGATGTTGCAATTTTGAATCAATGTTATTTAGAACTTAATACCTCTAACCAGGTGTGATCTTATTTATGAGGTTATTCTTTATATTTCACCACTAATCAGAAAAACAATTTTATTTATTTATTTAATATTATCCCTTTTTGATATAAGTTTTATATAATATATTTTTTTTTCATCCTAAATATAATCATAGATATATTTCTAATATAAGGTTAAATTTTTTTATAAATTTTGT
This sequence comes from Mytilus edulis, assembly GCA_019925275.1. Classification (NCBI taxonomy): domain Eukaryota; kingdom Metazoa; phylum Mollusca; class Bivalvia; order Mytilida; family Mytilidae; genus Mytilus; species Mytilus edulis. Next base: position 56,529,742 of record CM034361.1, read on the forward strand.
TGGCTGTTGTTATATATGTCATTAAATAGAAATTTATTTTAACAGTTAAAAAAGTTTTTTTTTGTCTAGTATGGTTCAGACTGGTCGAGTACTGTTAAGACCTTTGGTTAAGTATGGTTCAGACTGGAAAAATAGGTCGAGTACACGTCGAGAATGGGTTAAGACTGTTTCAGACTGGTCGAGTAATAGTTCAGACTATTTTCAACGGCAAAGATAAGGGTCAAGTACGATTCAGTACAGTCAAGTATGGTTCAGACTGGGGTCGAGTAATGTCAAGTAAAAGTCAGACCAATTCAGACTGGTCGAGTAAAAATCAGTACAGTCGAGTACAGATATAGGCCATTTCAGACATTAATGGTTTGTAGTGTAATGGAAGCTAACTTTTGTATGTAGCTAAAACCTAATTATGTTCTAAATACATACTATAGGCGAATACACACCTATCATTACATAAAAACGAACTAATTCCACTATGAATATATTTAAGTAATTACATCTTATTACATGTAATACGCTCTTTTGTTTTCTCTGAGATGAGAAAGACATCGAAATCTTCTATAGATAAATTCACCTGTATATACCGTCCTTGAAATTAAGCATCTAACAAAGAGTATCATAATGTTTAAAATTTTAGCTGGGCGGCTGATGATCGGAAGCCTTAGAAAAATCCGTGAAATATACATGTGTAAAAATAAATACGGAGTTGAATAAATAACATATTTATGAACAAGTATGTGGAATTCCTACTTTAATGTAGTTAAAAAATATGAACTAGTTTAATAACATAAAACATATTTGTATATACATATATATATATTTAACTAAACCCCTGATCATCAGCTATATATAACTATAATATAAATAGTTATCCCACACTATTTGAACTATTTCAATGATAAATGCTACAAGGACAATAAATACAGGTGTCGTTACAATTTAACCATTTTATTGATTGTGGCGCGGGCTCTGTTATTTTATAAATATTCAGGACGAAAATTACCATGTTAAAGTGATATACATATCATTATTGCTTTGAACATGTTGAACTAGACCGACATGCTGTGTCGGATTTTAGACGTGCTAGTACACTTAGTAACAGCCCGCAGGAATACATAGCATCTTATTCGGACACATTATTCTGGCTCCGAGCCAACCAGTTTTTTGCTCTTACTCCTTTATGTCGCACCGTGCTATTTGAGAAGCAGCAAATACGTACCATCATGATGTTAAAAATCTTTGGTTTAACCTTGCCGAGGTTCGAACTCACAACCTCCCACTGTTTAGGCGAACAAGCTACCACGAGACCAACGAAGCGGTAGTTATAAACTGAAGGGGACAACACACAAAACACCAACTTGTTATTTTGAAACTGAGAAGCGAACTTCCTTAATTCGAAGATACACAGACAATACTATGATGAAAAGAAAGAAGACAAACAAACAGCTTACCACTAAAATGAAACAATTTAAACGCTTTAAAAACGAGGCTTATGACAAAGTTTTAAAAAAGGCGTCCTAATATTAATCCTTTTTATTCCGGATCCCGTTTCGTAAAATGTTTTAATACGTTTTGTCACTACTACATTTGCAAATTAATTGTAATTGTATTATTTATGTTAATCTTTTTTATTAGAAAATAGTCAAGATGGCCCGTACCAAACGTTTCAACAGTATGTTAATAAATTTAGAAGGGCAGCAAAATCTATTCAAGAACAAAGGTATTCAATAACAGGTAGGTGTAATATTTAAAAGTTGATAAGGGATTTCTGAACGCCACATTAGCAAGTGACGATTATATTGTTGCGATAGTATTAGCCTATTTATAAACATGCATTCATAATCTACCAATACGCAATTTTAATTTGAAAAACAATATCCAAAACATATACATAGAGGAAACATTTTAGCTACATACATTTTTTTTTTAAATTATGAGATATTATGAGGTCATAACAGCATGCAGTAATCATCAACTAAATAGCTACATATATATAATCTCATATTATTATTGTGTTTACATTGTGTCATAGATACAATTTATTTATTCAGCTGATCTTTACTTGTTTTTGTTAATATGTCTTTTGATTGAGTTGAAGTCGTTTCAATTGCTTTTTTATAGTGAGTATTTCTATGTTGTGATGTTACTTTCAGGTAAGAATGCAGTTTGTTGTCTGTTAAAACGTTAAAACCGGATGCATTGTTTGCACATGTCCTATGTGTTTCTATTTTGTAGTGTTGTATACAGATTATACTGTTGATTTTCCGTTTGAATGGTTCTAGAGTCATTTTTTGTCCCTTTTATAGCTTGTGGTTCCGTGTGAGACAAGCCTCTGTGTTGAAGGCCGTACTTTGACTTACAATGGTTTACTTTTTACACACTGTGACTTGTGTGGAGAGTTGTCTCATTGGCATTTATTTTTCTTATTGAAACTACATGTTGTTTTTGCTATATGTGCTATATGTGCTTTAAATTTTACAACATACTACTATTTATTTGTTTCTATTTTGTAGGCGAATTTTCTGTGAGATATATAGAAATGAACTGGTGGAAACTATTGCCTCAAAATAGAGATAGACCAACGCCTATTGCCATAATTGCGGATACTATTAAACATATCTTACCTAATGTCAAACTGCTTATAAGTCTTCGAGACCCGGTTGAAAGGTAAACTTTGCAATGTGCAATTTCTTTTTTGTGAACTAATTCAGACCGTTGGTTTTCTCGTTTGAACTGTTTGACATTTGTCTTGTCGGGGTCTCTTTAGCTGACAATGCAGTATGGATTTTACTCATTGTTGAATGCATACGGTGACTTATAGTAGTGACGTTTTTCTTTGTATAATGTAGATTTTTTGTCGACTCAATATAAGAGTGGTTTTTCTTTCTTAATATGCTAATAAAAATAACAACAAATCAATTTGCGTATGCCTGTTGCTATATGTTAGAAATAAAGAAAAATAGAGAGAAAAATAAATACTATAATGCAACTGATGAAATTAGTTCTGTTCTAATAAATCCTATGGTTCCAAATATTTGTTTTTTCGCGTTCCCGATGAGGGTTAATCTAGAAAAAGCGATTCGGACGCATGCGATTTATATATCACGTGTTGATTTTTCTGTTTATAATACTAATAACGATAAAACAATAATAAAAATCGTATACTTATCTTGTGACGTTCCAACGAGTATAACTATTCTGACACGTTCCTTTTGAAGTCTATAGCCAAACCTAAATTTAAGCTACGCATTACTTTTTGATGTACACAAAATCCTTTATATAGTTATAAGATAAAACAAAGAAAACATTACAAAGAATGAACACTGACAAAAAAAATCAACTTTCATCATGTTATCCGATAGTACGTATTTGTTTCATACAGCATTAGTTTAATAAACATAGGCTATATTATTATGTTTCAAGATCGCAGTCGTTCTACTATTTCACGAAAAGGAAATGGAAGAAAAAGGATGTGGAGCCATTCGAAACTTTTCTTTATCCAGCAATCAGCAAGATAAGAGAATGTATAAAGGAAAAGTCCGAATTTGGATGCATTATGGAAAACGAACTTAAGGTAAATCTATATGTGATTACATTGAGTTTGCAGCTAAAGGTAATGTCTTTCGTTAGCTTGCTTGCTAGCTTTTAGCTGACCATGGCATGGCTAAAAAAGAATGACAAAACAGACAAACAAGAGTACACAATTCACAAAAAACAAGAGTACACAATTCACAAAAAACAAGAGTACACAATTCACAAACAAGGAAAACCAAAGATTAAGCAACACAAAAACGTGGGGTGATCTCAGGTGCTCTGGAAGGGTAAGCAGACTCTGTTTAACGTGTGACTTCCATCGTGTTTATCATGATAGTACAAATTCGGTTATTAGTTTGATTCGGTATGTCACTTTCGGGAAAAGGGGACGTGACATAACTAAATGAACTTATCGCTATCATTTGTGAAACGGATATTTGCGTAATGGTCAATGCAACTAATTCATGATGGCTTCAATAAATTTACAAACGGATAATTCCAACTTAACCACTTGGAACTCTTGGTTTAATAGCCGCCTTGTAAGCAGATATCACGATAGGAAATACAAGCCCTGGAGTACCTATCAATTAGGTAAAATATACTCCGTGTGCAGACGCTGCTGGAATGTTCCTACAAAAAATCGGAACCTGCACAATTGGGAAGCTGAAATCAACACTTTTGTGATAAAGATTTCTTTTTACAAGATCATCATTGTCAATTTCTAGATTTTAGTCAAGAAATGTGACAGACCGATCTTTAGCTGTTATATCTTTTGTCTCAAGTTCGATGTGATAAATGCATTCAACCTAATCACGAAATTTTGAATTATCTAGTGAGAGATAAAGCATTTATGAAGCAGAAAGTAAAGTTAAAGGATACTACAAACTTCTTTTCTTTCCTCCTACGAAGTTCATGTATACAGTCAGCCTCATATGAATAAAGTAATAAGTCGACAGGAAGTTTGTTCCCTTGTGAATGATGATTGTTTGTTGAAAAAGACGTCCTCCAAACGTTAAAATATGTTGACAGTCAAGAAATCAAGGTTCTTGATAATAACAACTGACCAAAGGTATCAGGCTTATAATTTGCGTAAAAATAATAAATATCAAAAATAAGATAAAATTGACCTCCATTGAGAGATATAAATACTATTATGACAGACACAACTAACGTATAAATTATAAATGTAGAGGAACATCATATTTTTTACCAAAATGTGTAGTTCAGACACGATTATATAGCCACGATTTATAATTTTATTAAAACACAAATTAATTTTAACGTCTGACGTTCAGGAAGGTTTGAGTTGGAGAGTTTCTGTCACTTTTCTATTGGAAGCTTTATATGTCTACTACATAAAACGATGGATGTCTGTTTTCCCAAAGGATCAGTTTCTGGTAATACCATTTGAAGAATACAGGGACAACAAATTTGAGACAATGAACAGAATATTTTCATTTTTAGAAATTAGTAAGTATAATTTGTTTATCCTTTATATCAAATAACTTGAAATGATATAAACTTAAGACATCATTTAAAGGGCAAATGTGAATAAAACTAGCTGGAAATACTATCAGTAGAGCATAACAAATCATCAGAGATCTTAAGCTTTTAGTTTAATAGTAGACACGAGTTTCATCTACATAAAAATCAGTTGAGGCTCTCAAATTGAAAGAAATTTAAGGAATAGATAAACAAAACTGTATTTTAAAAAACTTTTAGGAATTTTTTGTCCTCAATGCTCTTCAATATCGTACTTCATTTGGCCTCATTAACTTTTTCGTATTCAACATTGATGAGTCTTTTGTAAACAAAATGAGTGTCCGTCGCAAAAACAAAATTTCAATCCTGGTATCTTTGACGAGATTATTTAAACCACAAGCTACAACGACAGTTGTATGCATTTCAAGAAGGGTAACAAATCGACAAATAATCTCTAACTGTAGAAGAAATGTTTGGTTAGATTCGAAGATATCGTGTTTTTACTTGAAACATATCATCTGAACATACATTTATGAACATGTCGTCAAATTGTTATAGTCTTGATATTTATTAATGTATCGGTCGGAGAGACGAAAGATACCAAGTGGATCATCAAACTAATTAGTCGAAATCTAACCAACCATTCCATTGCAAATAAAACAACAAAAAACGACGAAGAGACATACAACTGTATACACAACACAAAATACAAAAACTAGAGACTGCATAATACAACCCCCAAAAAAAACAGGATCGATCTCAGATGCACTGTAAGGGTAGGCAGATTCTGCGCCACCAAAATGTGCTGAGGTGTGTATGGCATTATTTTTTTCCCATTTGTTTTTTTCTTGATTGTAGGACAGATGAATAGGACGGAAATGGTCAAAAGAAATATACTGAAAAAGAAAATCATCAATAAAGGACCCAGCTCAATTTACACTCCTTTAACAGAAAAAGCAAGGGATATGTTGTACGACTTTTATGAACCGTATAATAAAATGTTGTACGATTATTTAAACGAAACATTCACATATCGATGGATAAAAGAGCCGTATAAAAGTTACAAAATTAAGTAAACATAAAACTGGGGGTTTTTTTGAATTTTTTTTTGTATATACTGCTATCTTTTCTTTGCAAATGTGTGTTATGCGTTGTTAGATCGAGATAATGAGAACATTGTGTTCAGATGCACAAAAATTACCAGGATATTTTAAGTATTGGCAAAACTTAAAAGTCGGAACTTAGTCCTGTTGCTAAAAATAAAAGAAAAAATACTTGAGCAGAGTTTTTTTATAAGCTGTTTGTTTATAGTTGAATCAAGATAGAGTTATCAAACGCATGAAATTTTTAAAGTGTTATTTATTAATGTTGAAATATCACTTTAAAAAATATCGTCCGTTCTAAGCACTTTGCGGTGTTTACTCTCATCAGGAACATTGAAACACAAACTTTTGAAAACAAAGGATATACGAATAACAGATTACGTGTGGACATATTAAACCAAACGTAACATTCAACGAATAGCTAAATTCATCTACGATTAACGATTATCGTTTCTTAATGAATACCTAATCTGCGGGTAATTTGAGGTAAGTATATTATAAATCTTGTCAGTAATGAAAAGAAGAGAAAGTAGTCGTTATAAGTGAATGTTAAATGTTTCAGTTTATTTTTTTATTTTCTCTCACATCGAAAGACTTTACTTTAACTTGATCTGGCAGAAGAACCGAAACAATTATAAGTACATGTTGTAATACTGTAATACTTAAAATATTACCACTCACTCTGTTGAATCAATGTCGATGATATTCGTTTTACAGAAGGGCATTAGTCCTTGTGCCTTTGCTGATTTAAGTTTACATTTGAGTAAGACATATACATATAAGGGTATACACAAAAGTAAAAAAAGGTAGTGTTTTTAATAGCTTTATTGTAGGAAACAAATACTTTAATCGTTAGTCATACAATTAGTCATCAAACGGCGCCCTTACTGCCGACCAGCATAAACATCAATTAATGAAAATAATAGATACAGGAAGATGTGGTATGAGTGCCAATGAGACAATTACAATAACAATTCATAAAAGTAAACCATTATAGGTCAAGGTACGGCCTTCGACACGGAGCCTTGGCTCACTCTGAACAACAAGCTATAAAGGGCCTTAAAATTACTAGTGTAAAACCATTCAAACGGGAAAACCAACGGTCTAATCTATATAAAAAAAAACGAGAAACGAGAAACACATATAAATTTAATAAACAAACGACAACATCTGTACATCAGATTCCTGACTTATGACATGTGCAAACATTTGCAGCGGTATTAAACGTTTTAATGGTACCAAACCTTCTCCCCTTTTCTGAAACAATAGTATAACATCAAAACATAGAGAAACACGATAAAATAGCAATTGGAAGGCTTAAGGTAGTATGGGTGTCTTCCTCCATCTTGGATTGTAAAAAAAAGAGAACCAAAGGTCCAAATTTTCTATCAAGTCAGCAAAATTTGCTGCAGGAATGCAGATATTTAATGTGAATTTTCATTTAAAAGAACCAATTTATAAGAATATACCTTATAAATATTAATATTTTTGCAAATGTTGATCAAGTTTGGTTGGTTTTTTTTTAATTGGCATTTTAAGGGGAGGTAACTCTAAAACAGTGCATTTTCTGAAGGAATCTACATGGAATTTTCCTATTTTGTATTTTAGCCGGGGAAAACGTACGGTGACCCTATCTTTTCTTTTGATATTCTCAAAGCATTGTCTGAAAGCTATCTTTTCTTCAAGTATTTAACAATTCTATCATTTTGTTCAGTTTCTAATCCCAAAATGGTGTTTTTCCCTTATAATCCATACAAAATGTCATTTTGTCACGTCCTGTAGCTTGAGAAAATGCGCGGTGACCTATCATTTTTATTATATTTTTCAACATATATCAATAGATACTTCGTTTTGGCAAAGTGTGAACAAATTCTATCATTTTTATTTTAGACTCCCATACCACCTTAACTCATCAAAAAACGTAAATTAATAAGTATGAATTACTGCTTCATAATAATAGAGAAACAAATCGGCAAGAATAAGGGCACACTGGACACTCAAAAGAATGACAAAAGTGTTTTAAAAAATCTTTTGCATCAAAAACATACCATTTTTGATATCGAACATTATGATTTTTATGATTTTGATGATTTTCTAAATTTTGATTTGGATTCATGCACTATTTCAATTGAACATATCAATGTCCTTGTGACATTCATTAGCGTGCAATACCAATTGAAGTTTGTACGACATGAATGTTCTTGAACTTGAAAAATGTTCCTCTAGTTTTCACATGATGGAAACCGAAAGATTAGGAAATTCAATAAAAAAAAAACCACTGAAGATATATTAATTTGAGGCCTAATTTATCATATTTGATACATTATATTGATGGATTATTATATTATTTTCCATCCATTGACTTTCATTATGGGATCATCTTGTTGATACGTATGTAATGAAAAAAAAATCGACTGCCCAAATTAAGGTCTAATTTTCTTAATAATCATTTTGAACCAGAGTAGTAGTCTGATTTGAAATATATCGATTGTGTCCAATTTCCGGACTAGACGTAGTTGACTGAAAAATGATTTTTCATGAAGAGTTATAATATAAGAAAGCTGGATACATTAACATTGTTGATGATATCGAAGTCGTTTCGTTCAGATATCATACAATTTCCTCCGGTCTTTCTGAACAATTGGTATATTCCAAATGGATTTACATATTTGGAGCATATAAACTGTGGCCTCTAACACTCTTCACTTTATTATTTATAGATAGATATTTAACTTTTTACAATAAACTTATCTACTGTATGCATGTTGAAAATATTAGTGCTCGAATCAATCTGAACATATTTTGCTTTTATGTACATAGCACTGCTGTCTAGAATAGGGTTTGTTGATGGTGCTGATTCTCTTGGAGTATTGTCAGAAGGAATAGATATTTCTGTATTGTCAGAACGAATAGAAGTTTCTGTAGATCTACTATTGTTACTTCCATTGCTTTCCTCGCTTTCATCACTTTTTCTGCTATCGTTGCTTTGACCAGTTCCCTGACTCTCCCTTTTACTGATAGAGTCCCTTTTCCCCAACCTTTCATCTTGTTCTTTCTCTCTGTTTTTAGTATAATTGTTATTTGGAGTTGATACATTTTCTCTGTCTGTGCTCGACACATTGTGACTCGTACTGTCACTAATAGTTTTGTTTTTTGTTGCCATACAATCGTCGTTGTTGGCTTCAATATCTATGTTTACGACGGTCATCTGGAGTAAAAACATATATATAACAAACACTACAAAACAATACTAATATTTATCATATGTTTAGTAGTAAATACAGTAGTTTTGCATATGTGATAAATAGCCTGCTGTTTAATCAATATCGCGCAACTTTGATGCGCACCCTTTATCGCATACCCTTTATCACACCCCTACTTTTTTTTTTTTTTTTTTTTTTTTTTACATAAAGTCAGTTTTGGTTTTTTTTTTTGCTTAAGAAAATTTTTCCTCAAAATAGGTAAATTTTTTGAATGACGTCATTGTTTGGTATGTGACGTCACGAACGTCGAGTTTTAATATTGTATGTGACGTCACGAACGTCAAGTTTTCATATTTTTTGGCACACTAAATGCAACTATGAAAAATACAAAACACACAAATTAATACAATAATAAACTAAATATTTTTAAAACAACAGCACGCAAATTGTAAGGTAACCCAGGTGCTTCGGATAAGTAATTGAGCAGTTCTTTTAAGGTCTTTGAAACAAGACAAAAGTAGAAATGAAGGTAACCCAGTGCTATGGATCCGAAAACAGTTCATATAATATAATACTCTTCTGTTGAAATATATGATAAAGTGTATAATACATGGCAAAATCCGTATCACATGCCGTATCACCCTCGACCAATATCATCCCTCGGGCCTAAAGGCCCTTGGGCTGATATTGATGTCTCGGGATGATACGACATATGATACGGATTTTGCCATGTATTATTCTCTATATAATATATACGAATAAAACAGAAAATGACAAACGGAATGTGCAATTGGTCCGATAATTTTAAATCACCAGACATGGGGACCGACCATTCAAGATATTCATTGGTTTATATATATTACCTATGCGTTATTTGAAGATAATTTTATGATTACAAAGTGCTTACGTTATAGTTTACAAGGGTTGCAGTCGTTTTGTTGAATCTCGTTTATTTAAAACCATTATTTATCTGTGCTTACTCTCAAATCTAAACTTTGTATCTTTAATGTTTTGAGAAGTTGTTTTTGCTTTGTCTGGATCTGAAAAGCCACGCCCTTTTTTACTTGTTTATATTGTTTGCTCTTATATCAAGCTGTTAAACACCCCCTGTTCATTGTTTGGTGATGATAGGGTGCCAGCAAACATATGTAAGTAGCCCCGGCACATCTGTATGTTTCTGTTTCAAGTAAGGAGCCTGTGCTTCATTTGTTGTCGTATGTTGCTGTGTATCATATTTGTTTTCGTTTATCCCTTATACATAAATAGAAATGTTCACATTTGTCTTTTCTAAGCGTTTAAGAGAATGCTATGTGGTATGGGTGTTGCTAGGTTTCTAACTTCTCTGTTATTTAGTTTTGTGGGGAGTTGTATCACTCATGTCATTGGCAAAAAACCGTGTCGTCTTTGTCTTCAACTTTAAACTAAGTGAATTGTTCTATATTGATGAAAGTACTCAAGACACCTGTATGTATCTTATGCAAGTTTACAAAACAGCCATCAACACAATAACTATCAACAGAGTCTGCTTGATTGACTGGTTTTCGTCTTAAAATTGATGTTTTTCTCAAAACGAAACGTATGCACAAGTACTTACCATACTATTTGGAAAACCATGTATGCTCTCATAAACGTTACTTTCATTCCCCTGCCGCTGAAATACAAAGCGCATGAAATAGTGAGAGCGAATGTTTTCAATTTAACCAAACATTTCAAGGACATTTTTTTTTATCATATGAACGGGTTTTCGATAACTTTTTTAAAATAAAATTTTAATCCTTTTAAGCTTTTTCATGTATGTAGAAAACTTATGCAAGGTAGAGATAAAATATGTGTTCTGGTCAATTCTAATGGGCTTGTCATAAGTTTTCAAATTTGAAAATATTCATAATCCTTGGAGTTTTGCCATATTTAGACTCTAAATAAAGGAAACAGTAAAGCAATTCCAAACCCAGGCGGCTTTAGTTCTGTAGAACTTTCCAATTACAACGAACAAGTAGTTTGTTCGGTCTAATAATAGACTGGCATGCTTATGTGGTCATTTTTTTTAATACATTTCCTGTTTACAAAAGTTTGAATTTTTCGAAAAACTAAGGATTTTCTTATCCCAGGCATAGATTACCTTAGCCGTATTTGACACAACTTTTTGGAATTTTGGATCCTCAATGCTCTTCAACTTTGTTCTTGTTTGGCTTTATAAATATTTTGATATTAGCGTCACTGATGAGTCTTATGTAAACGAAACGCGCGTCTGGCGTACTAAATTATAATCCTGATACCTTTGATAACTATTTATTACACAACTTATGAAGGAATATATCTATACAATTGTAAGATGGTGTACAAAGCGAAAAAAACTCCATAGATATGTACTTGCTTAATATTAATAGGTTGATTGTAAAACATCTCATATTCATATTCTAGTAATTCTAGTTCAATAGTGGTCTATATTTATTTCAGTTTAATGATAGTACCCTTTATATGATATTGAAATTGTGTTTCACATTTGAACTCTTTTATTACAAGCATGTAAATAAATATCGTTCCTAAATCTTTTTTGTCTACATAGACAACAATGGAAACTTTAGTTAGTTACATAAAACACATATGCAGTGGTAAATCAAAGTTGAGATATGATATTCTTTTATTTAAATGTCGAAAAGTTGTAAAATTACCTCATTTGAAGAACCCTTGACGCCTTCATTCTCATACAGGTCAGATGTACTATCTGTATTTCTCATTAAAACACTTTCATTTTCAGTAAAATCGTTTGCCTAAAAAAGAATTTAAACATGTTCTATAAAATTCAAATAAGAAGATTAAAAGACGAGCATGTGTCGTAGCTACAATATTATAAAAAAAAATTAAGTTGATGATTGAAGCATATTTTGTAGAAAACCCGTTTCCTAATACATTGATGGGTTATCTGGACAAAATGCGTGTCTGGCATACAAAATTATTAGCCTGGTTCCTTTGGTGTTATATTTTTGTACACCTATACATATTTCAGATAACTATAATAAAGATAATATGATGATTAGTGAAGTGTTCAGAACATGTATATAGCAAATATGAATTAACTTGTTTTGAACGATATCCCGCAACTTTAGTTGAATGAAAAATATACAGTGTTTGTAATATTTTGCATATTGATAGCATTACCTTCTTTACAGAGGAATCCACAGCTTCATTTTCGTAATGTGCAGTACCACTTTTCAAACGTGTTCGTTTGTTTGTCCTTTTTCTATTCGCTTTTTCTTTCTTAAATAAAACACAGTTTCAAATGTCTTTTAAAAGCAATCAAAAACAATCAACTCACATAAATTCGATCTTAAAAAGAATACGAAATTTAAACTAAAAGCTTAACATTTGATAATGTAAAATAGGTCGTTAATGTTTTAATAAACATTTAACAATTAATCATTGTTTTTTTTGCAATCTTTGTTAATAAGGTCAATAGCATTATTAGAGACAAGGCATATACAGTTCAGTGTGTTCGGACTTATATCAGTCAAAATACATGAACTATGTTTGTTGATTTTTTTAAATAGAGATACCATAGTATGTGATAACATTTTGTAACGGAATTCGATGTTTGCTATACATAAAAGAAACAGTAGAATACCTCTGTTCGAAATTCATAAATCGATTGAGAAAAAAAACAAATACCACTGTTCGTTTTAATGCAATTTATAACACTATAACGCTTCCAATCAGAATGAAAATGTTTGCAGAAGATAATGATTTTATTTTGTATTCACTTAGTTTTTGTGAAACTTTTAGTGTTTAAAAAGTGCGAGTTTTCTGTATAAATTTCAATACTTATGTAGACTTTTAAAGCCCAAACTTTCTATTGCCTTAATAACGTAAAAACTATACAAATTCAGAACGACATGTTTTATGAAATTATAGCAAAACTTTTGTTTGAAAAATATGTTTTAGTTATTACGAAAATTGAACTTAAAATATCTATCATTTTCACCCTACCCAGTTTATCCTTTTTACTTAATCTGATGTGAAACGGTCATTGTTTTTTGATATTACGCGATTTGATAGGATAAAGTCATGTATAAGTTTACCTTCAAACTCTCCATGCTTTTCATACATGTATAATAATTGAATAAGATTGTGCATTAATGTATTCAGTAACTTAATTGACCTTCAAACTGGCCACTGGACGAGTCCATATTATGTTTTCTCAATGTAACTAAAGGTATGAAAGGCATAAAACTATCTCCTTAAAAATTGAAATTTTAGAGTGTATTTAACTCGTCAGAGATTATCATCACAAACATTTTGTTTGAGTTTGACGTTATCATGGAATAAAAAAATAAGACAAAAAATGTGAACTTTTTACATTGAGTACAATTGAAGATGGATGCTACTTTGTTTTACAATGTGAACGCTATATAAATTTAAGTTAACAGTTGTTTAAACCCTTTTATTATAGGCGTTCATCGTCGTCAAATTAGTTCAACTACTCATCACTGAAAATGTCAGAGATTTGTGTACTTTGTGTAAATTCCTATTCAATGCATTCAATCATAGGACTATTTAAAATCGCGAAAGCTTAGAGTCAAGATAATTTGTAGCTGTTTTACTTTTTAACAGAGGTATCCACAGTTTCATTTACATAATGAACAGCACCACTTTTTACATCTGTTCGTATGGTCGGCTTCTTTGCATTTGTCTTCTTTTTCTAAAAACAAAACCAACACACTTTTAAGTTATTAAGGGAAATCAAACAACCGATTCACATAAATTCAGTCTAGAAATGAATGAAAAGCAAATAATGGATGAACATGTGCCGTTAAATTTGGAGAAAAAATATAAACTATAGAAAAACATATTTAAAGTGTGTTGAAATAGCGATTCTATCATACAAAAAAAACGACCCATCTACTCCGGGAATCTTTTTCTTCAAATCTTGTCTGAAGGTGAAAAATTGAGATACATGATATAGATACTAAAACGATACAGATGTGAAAACATTATTTTACCTTGAGTATTTGAATCGTGATACATGGTATGGATACTGTGGTGGTTTATAATAGTGAAACATGGTATAGATACTTTGGTCATTCAGAGCTAATTACGTGTCAGTGATACTCGGGAGATTTAAACTTTAATACATAATATGGATACTTGTATGGTTAACGAATACTAGTCGTTAACTTAAATTGTGGCTCAACCTTAAGGAATACGGGGTCATCAATGCTCGTTAGCTCCATATTTTATTTGGCCTTTTTAACTTTTTCAAATCAGTCTTCACGGATGAACCTTTTAATTCGGGTTTCTATGATGAGTTTATTTAAAGCTTCATAGCTGTTATGCGTACTTGTGCGTTTTCAGAGTTTGTCACATGACATAGGTACTACTCGTTGTCTTATATTTTTTGGTCAAATTCTTTTCGAAAGGAGTAGGTCCAGTAAGGGCCGATTTTTGCCTCAATTTTCAAGTTCATCTGACGAAATATTTTAGACACTTTTAAAACACTTAAGTGTCTATTTCAATTGATTCAATTAGTATTTGTGAAAGATTTTAACTGATTTAGTCATTAGAAACGCTCCGATTCAAGCTTGAATATGAAAAATCTATCAAATTTGCCAAAAATCGTCACTTTTCAGATGTTTTTTGTCAAAAATGAAAGTGGCCGCATCCGTGTTCATCCTCAACCTTTATTTATATTATGTATTATCATCAAATACAACTTATGTTTCAATATCATGAATGAACACGAATGCGGCCACTTTCATTTTAGACAGAAACCATCTAAAATTTAACTAAAATGCTAAAATTGTGAAGATTTCAGTAATTTAGCATGACTTTATGATGCTAGTACCCGATATATGTGCATTGTATTGTCAAAAACAGCCCATATTTATGTAGCAGAATCATTCTACTTTCCAATAAATAGCTTAACGATTACATTATCACAACTTTGTTAAACTGCTATATTTTGGGGCAAAAAAGGGGTCTTACTGAACCTACTCCTTTGGAATATTTATTGACCTAAAGTTTGTCTCTTTTCAATGTTTTCTGTGATAGCGTCTCGTTTGTTGACATTTCCTTTCGTTTAATTGCAATTTGTTTTGACTGGGGAGCTTCTGATTTT
Source organism: Mytilus edulis (assembly GCA_019925275.1). NCBI lineage: Eukaryota > Metazoa > Mollusca > Bivalvia > Mytilida > Mytilidae > Mytilus > Mytilus edulis. The sequence continues at coordinate 56,545,173 of CM034361.1, forward strand.
AAAATTAATGACACCGTGTTGTGAACAAAACGTTCTAAAGCATTGAACATTGCAGAGGTTTTTCTTTCTGCTAAGAAATATTGTATAATGGTGTTGAGAAATGGACAAACAGAATAGGAAAATTAACTAAGATGTTGCTTTGTTTAGAGTAATCGTTAATGTGAATTTCATAAAAAAAAATATATATACCTTTTTAACTTCAGTGGTCTCAATAACAACATGCTCATCAACTTTCTTCATGGCCTCCTTTTCGTTTATACTCGTATTTTTCTTCTTGTGGTTTCCTGACTGTTGAACATGAATAAAGACAATGTACATTGATATCAAACTAGTATAAAGAGTTCCAAAATTTGTAATAAAAAATATCTTTCTCTTCTTTAATTACCTCCTATAACATGTAACCGAAAAGTCTTAAAAGAAAATTCAAGGTTTTAACACAAAAACCCGCAGATAAACATAAAAGAGCTTTTTCTTGGAAAACACTTTGCAGAAGAAAAATATGATGCCTTAAAGGTAATTAAAATAATGACTCGAAATCGTGATGAAATTACAAACACGAAATTGTTGGTTACACAGTACATCGTTAATATGGTCTTTCTCTACCCTTTCATTTTAGTATAGTTAAATTTTAATTAACAAAATACAGTCAATAAACTTAACAAGTGGCAGCAATAGGAAATAAACACAAACTGTAATTTCCTAGGAACAGCTTCAATGACTGAAAAAGTAATACCTCAAAAGTATCGTAATCATTATCCGACATAGCACTAATTGTTGTAATGAATATCTGGTATACACACAAAAGCATTTATAGCATATGTTTCACATATGATGAAATAAAGGATTCTTGTTATTTTGTGTTTGAAATATAGGGAATAAGAGAATAAATGACATAACATTTACTTTTTAAATCCTGTATTTCTAAAAACATTATTACATAAGTTTATTTACCTCTTCTTGACTGTTCTGTGTTTCATTATCTGTGCATATAGATATTTCTCCTGTGCGTGCATAATCATAGTTTGGCTCCTAAAAGAAATAAATATAAAGTCTTTTCATCGTACCATGATGCGCATTTTCCGATATTCCTACTTCATGATATAGTGTAAATAAACTCATCATAGAGACCATGATTTAATTTTTTGTATTTGCGCCAGACGCGCGTTTCGTCTATGGCAGACCCATCAGTGACACTGGAATAGAAAAAAAAGCCAAAAGTACGAAGTTGAAGAACATTGAGGACCAAAAATTTCTAAAAGTTTGGCCAAATACATCAAATACAAAAAAAAGTTTTTTCAAATATTCAAAGTTTGGTGAACAGTTGATTTATAATACTGATCATATCAATGATAATTCATATCAACACAGACGTACTGATGATAACCTTGGGGAATAAAACCCCGAACAACAGTGGCATCAATCCATTATTTAATTTTGAGCAAAACAAGCAAAACTATCGTCCGAATATCAATTCAAAGTTATTTAAGATTCGTGGTCCACAGTGTAACCCTTTGAATCCAAAATAGTTCATTTACAATAATTATGCTTTGTTCCCTACATTTACATAACCATATGAAACTTGATATTACTAGTAATCCAAGTTTTAATTGTAGCCTTTATCAACGAACTTCGATTTACATTTCAAAATGACCAGGGATCTTCTGTATGGGTTCATAATTTTACACAACAGTACATGATCAATTGAGAAGCATAAGAAACATTTACCTGCTGATTGATATTAGAGTAATAAAGACAGTTAATCACAGAAAACTTAGCCTTATTTAAGAAGTTTTCCTCAATATTTGACTACCCCTTTGTAAAAGCGTCCGCGCGAAGACCGTGTATATTTGATATTAGGTAAGTAGGGAGGCGGGGCTTATTTCATACACGGTTAGTAGTGGTGTTACATCCCTTTATAAAAACAAAACTGAACTAACATTATTTTTAAAGGTTTCAACAGACGAAATTGATGATTAAGATTGAAATAAATTCATTATAAACACTTTTAAACCTAGCAAGTTGCTATCGGTTTTGCTTATTGATCAATGGAAGTAGTTTCTTAATGTGAACAATATTGAAGACTGGCTTGCTCATTTTGATAGATCACAAGTCTAAATTTTACACGTTAAGATAATCGGTAAGATACATTCGTTACATAGTGTGCTAGTGACGTAATACGGTATATATGGGTCAGTAAATTCCATAAGGGGATTCGAGCTTCGCTTTAACCCCTTATGGAATTTACTGACCCCATATACCGTATTAGGTCACTAGCACACTATGTAACTAATAATATCTTTCGAAATACATCGTAAATACAAGTGTTGTTTATATTTTGACTTATACAGAGGAACATCTGACATTTAATTTTCCTTTATCTATATTCGAAAAAAGGGCATTCTATAACAACATGAATATGCAATGTCAACAATTATCACTGATTGTTTCCCTTTTGATTCTTAAAATAACTCTACCATTTCGTTTGGCAGACACATACTCTTGACTTGAACAAATTAAACAATAAATTAGGTAAGTCGGTACACCGAGACCAAAATTTATCAACTAGAATAAAGTGCGTGATATTTGTACTGTCATATAAAAACAGGGGTCGACATGACATACTCAAGGTATCTGAAAGTGCGCTTAACACAAAAAACATAAGGCATACATTGTTTTGTGTGATGAATGAAGCAACGTTTATATTGAAATAACTTTTGATACGTCAAATGACCGAAATTAACACCTGGAGATTTCGTTTCTAAATAATTTTTTCGTGAAATATTTGGAAAGTTTCAATAATTTTTCAACTTGTTTAATTTGTTATAGAATGATAATTTATCGTTATATCTTTTTTATTATTAATTTTTATTCAAAAATATATGATTAATTTATTTTCCAAATAAATAAATTATGCAATTGCATATGGCAGAAAATCAAACTATTCTTTAACAAAGAGGGAACTAGACGTTTTAAATATCTAGTTTTGGGCTGGAATTCAGCTTACTTAGTGAAAAATCATACAGAGTCAAGGAAAAAATACACCGACAAGGATATCACTGCCATGCTGGACTTTTTAATTGACAACATGTTTGTTGAATTTGGAGGTTTGGTCTTCCAACGGGTACCAATTGCGCTCCTCTACTTGCAGATTTGTTTTTATATTCCTATGAAGCAGAATTTATTTGAGGGCTTGTACAGAAAGGAGAAAAGAAATTAGCCCAGTCTTTTAATTTCACCTTTCGGTATATTGATGATGCACTGTCTCTTAATAATAATAGATTCAGTGATCAATTACATTTAAAATATCCAAGTGAACTTGAAACTAAAGATACTACCGACACAGATAAATCTGCTTCATATTTAGAACTTTTTCTCGAAATGACTACTGATGGTAGGTTGAATACCAACATTTATGACAAATGCGATGATTTTAATTTTCCTATAGTCAACTTTCCATTTCTGTGTAGCAACATCCCAGTGGCACCAGCATATGGAGTATATGTGTCTCAATTGATACGTTACTCTAGGGTTAGCTCAACGTACGTTGATTTTGTTGAACGAGGAATACTGCTTTCTCAAAACTTGCTAAGACAGGGCTATGAATCAATCAAATTAAAGTCATAACTCATGACAAGTAATTTTACGGTCGCCATCATAAGCTGATTGACCATTATGACAAAAGTGTGTTAGAAATCATATCTGATATTCTTCCTCAGTCATAATAACCTTCCATCATTACCGAACTGAACAAAGAAATAACACGACGGGTGCAGTATACGGTACAGGAAATGCTTACTCTTCCGGAGCACCTGATTTCACTCCCGGTTTTTAGTGGAGTTTGTTGTTTCTTAATTATTATTTATAACTGTTGATGAAAATGTCCTTTGCTTTTGTGAGTCTTTGTTTACTCCTTGGTTTTGATTGTTACTGTCTTCTTCAGCAAATAAAAGGTCAACACTTGTATGAATTGAACACTACTGTTAATATTATGATATATAGTGATAGTATACCCCTAGTTCATCTGATTCTTTAGCTCTCAAGTTGCTCTCATTCGTTGGATTTTTGGTATAGCGCTGAAGTTCTGGGTTCTGATCTCCAAATACAGCTGATTCTCTGGTGTCCTCTTTTCCGTCAAGTTTAAGCTATCCATATAAAGTAAATAAACTGTCGAGTTAAAAAAAATCTAAAGATATACCAACTTGCATAGCCAAAAAAATTGATTAAGGTGTCTTGGGTGTCTTCCTTCATCTTGGATTTTGGAACAGCAGATAACAATTGGTCTAGATCTTTAATGAAATTTTTACAGAAGAAAATAAATGTAATTCGTGCGTAACATTTTGCATGTAAATTTCGAAAATTATGTCTTATTTTACGTTGCTTTTTCAAACACGTTACTTTTGTTTGGTTCTTTTTTTTCCAACTTTGTCAAATAAAGGAAGATAATTCAGATAGTAGGGGAAATAACTCAGATAACGTATTTTTTAAAATAGAAAGTGTTGTGAATTTGTCCATTTCATTATGTAGCAAGAAAACAAGTTCAGTGACCCCATTTTGTTCTTTTTCTGATCTAAAAACATATTATATAAGCTAACTTTTCACATTTTATCTAATAATTTTATAGTGCAGTTTTCTTCTTCTACCCAAAAGAATGATTTTCAATGCATAATTTATACAAAAACTGAATTTAGAAAAAAAGAGTTACAAAAACTACATTTTGACAATTTATTAAAGCATTCTATGGATTTTAATATTTTATTTTTAGGGTCGATCAACCAGTTCAGCATTAATAATGTATTTGTAGATCTTGTCTTGCTGATCATTTTAATGCTTATACTTTTTATCTATCTATTACACATTAAATGTATATTATATGCAATATAACTCTAACAAGGAGACAACTGACGATTTTGGCAATTTGATTTATGAGTTGATTATGTATTGTTAATGTTTTTGGTATATAAGGTTTCTATCTAGCTACACCAATGTTCAAGGTACAAAAACGCCTACGCATGGTAAAAGAGGGACGAAAGATACTAGATACTACAGGGGCAGTCAAACTCATAAATCGACAACGCCATGGCTAAAAATGAAAAAGACAAACAGACAAACAATAGTACACATGACACAACATAGAAAACTAAAGAATAAACAACACGAACCCCAACAAAAACTAGGGGTGATCTCAGGTGCTCCGGAAGGGTACGCAGATCCTGCTTCAAATGTGGCACCCGTCTAAATAGTCTAATTTTGGTAGGTCACATTCATGAAAGGTAAGGGGATTGTAGTTATAACGTAAGGAACATATCCGATATCATATGCGAACCGGTTATTCCATAACGGTCAACCAACTCTTGATGGCGTCCGTAAAATTTAAGAAGGGATTTCAACTTCACCATTTTGGAACTCTTGGTTTAATAGCTTCCTTGTGAGCAGCAACCCTCTATCAAGAAAATCATGATAGAAAATGCAAGCACGGGAATATCGTATTAATTGGGAGATATATATCCCGTATGCAGGTGCTGTTGGAATGTTGCTACTTAGAAATGGAAAGTTCACAATTGGAAAACTGCTATCATCTCTTTTGTCGCAAAGTTTTGTTTTTAACCGACCCTCATTGTCAATTTCTAGATGTAATTCAAGATATGAGGCCGACTTAAGTTTATCTGAAGTATCCTTTATCTCTAGTTCGATGGGATAGAAACGTTCCACATAGTCACCAAATTTAGAATTATTTAGTGAAAAAACATCATCTTTATAGCGTTAAAGTAGAGTTAAAGGATATTGCCAACTTCTTATCTTTCTTACTAAGAAGTTCCGGCATGAAGTCAGCCTTATAATGATAAAGAAACAAGTCGGCAAGTAGATGGGCACAATTTTTTCCCATTGGAATCCGACAGTATGTTGAAAAACACATCCTCCGAACGAAACACATATGTTGTCAATTAAGAAATCAAGCAACTTGATAATATCAGTTTCAGAGAATTTTATGTCGACACAAATTTCGAACCAAAATATCCCAAAAATAGTTATGTCAATTTTCATTTGGTCAAGTATTTACAGAAGTATCATTGCTAATGATATTACTCTCAATCAATTTCGTAAATGTTAGCAATGTCTGTTGATGACTTACTGACTGACCAGAATTATTGGGTTTGAAAAAGCAACGAAAATAATTCTGTTAAAATATAACAAAAAAAAAAAAGCTTAACATTAACATGATTAAGTAACAAATAATATCAAAGTTAACCTTTTTTTTTATTTACAACTATAACCACTCAATTAAATAATTACCTCGGTCTTACTTTCCTGGTGTGTTTCATGGCAGCATGCTCTATTTCTCATTTTACATGAGATGAATAATATCACTATTGCAATAACAAAAAATACGATTCCAACAATTCCAACAACCATACAAATTGTCTCATTTGGAAATAACATTATGTTCTTCCTTTAACTACTAGTAATCATATATATACTGAGTTAATGTCTTGAAACATCGTTCAATATGGTCGTTGAGCCCTCTAAATGGACTTTTGGTGTACTACCGTGCACATTATCTGTATAAAATTGAGACAGAAAATAAATTTGAAAAAAATGAAAAAAATGAAAACAAAACAAAACAGAAGCATACGTTCTTATCTTCTGCTGTTGTCTGTTCTATGATCGTGTTGTTTTATCTTTGACACATTCCCCATTTTCATTCCCAATTTTAAATCTTCCTCGTTTTACTTACTCATGCATTCGTATTACTCTACATTATATTTCTTACATAACGATTTGTATTCCTTTATAGCGAACACAAGGACACATGTGTCCTGACCTGGAACAAGTTTTTTTGGTATCTGTATTTCATTTCCTACTTCTGTATACAATCATAATTTGAATGCACTCAATTGATTCGATAGTTTTTACATGTTACCCGGACACTTATATGTTAACTGATATATATGTATTTAGTCATAATAAAAAAAAAAAACTTTTCAACGCTAGTCTTAAGTACTATATTTGGTGTTTAGCAGGAGTGAGCGAATTACATTGCATTGTTATGCTTTACATTACAATTTCTATGGCAAATCAAGCATTGTATTACATTTTTTTTTCTTAAAAAAAAACTTAGATATTACAATATTTAACAATGTTTAATACTGAAATCCTGTTTTCGTGGAAAGACCTTTTGTATTTCTTCTGATTATTTTTTTTTCTTCTTCTGCCGTCTGAGATGCTTTTTTGTCTTACAATATATCGAATGGATTTTTGACCAATGATCTTCTACAGTAATGGGGGTTTCAAAACTCACCCTGCGTGACCGAACACTTATTCTAATAAGAGTTATCTCCCCGCGTCCCCTTTTTCTTGTTATCGCTATATCTTTAAACCGTATATGATTTTAGCAAACTGTTTTCCCCAAATTGTTTGTCTACTCTTTGGAATGATTTTGTTTATTTTGACTTGAGTGATCGGACGACAGCTTATGGGAGTTATTTCCCTTTGAAAATTTAAGATAGCCGATTTGTAAATTCATACGTTATAAGTCGTACAGGCCTACAATGTTTTGATATGAAGTCCTTGGTCCATTTGAAGGAAATTGAGGTCAAGGTCAAAGGTCAAGGTCATGTTCTAAATTTCGATTTTTGCTTGTTATCGTTATTCCACAGTAACTGTGACAGTAAATTATATGATGTGTTTGCCAAATAACTATTTACCATAAGGCGCAACTTCAACCTATTTCAGTCAAAGTGTTTTGGTTAACCCTTATAGGAGTTTTCTCCCCTTATGTATTTCAAATCAGTCTTTCTCCACAACCATACAAGTGATTGACCTCCGGTCTTGCGTTTTGAGTTCACTGACCTATGACCTTGAAATTGAGGTCAAGGTCGAAGGTCATGGTCATGTTATAAATTTTGAATTTTGCTTGTTATCATTATTCAAAAAAAACTGTTACAGTTAATGATATGATTTGTTTGCCAAATTACTGTTTACAATAAGGCGCAGCTTAAACCTATTTCAGTCAAAGTGTTTTGGTTAACCCTTTTAGGAGTTTTTCCCCTTGTGATTTCAAATCAGTATTTCTCCACAAACATACAAGTGATTGACCTCCGGTCTTGCGTTTTGAGTACACTGACCTATGACCTTGAAATTGAGGTCAAGGTCAAAGGTCAATTTGACATTCTAGATATTGACCTTTGCTAAAAATTAGTTTCTGTTCATAATAAAACAATTAAGTCTTCTGCATATAACTATTAATCTTATTTTTTATATCAATTTGAAGAACCAAATTACATCAACAAGGAGTGACATTTTCGAACATCGTTTTTTAAATTTCATTCTTATTATCGAGGTGGAAAGACCTTCAATTTTTCTCTGAAGAATTGGTTTTTAATTTTTAAATAGGGTTTTTAAAGTCTACACAAAGTGGCTGTAACATTAATCACTCAAGTTACCAATGTTGCATCTTTCATACGCATTATGATTTGTCGGAACACTTTTCAAGCTATACTGAATAACTCATGCGGTTTACATTTTGTGATGCGCTGTTATATTATTCATTCGTGTTTTTCTCTGTGTTGAGCATTCTTGTGTTTGTTTTTTCTTTATTCCTGTCACGAAGTAGATTTATTTTTAGCGGATTTTTTTCTAAATTGCCATATAAAGAGAGTTGGCTAGCCATATAACCAGGTTCAACACATCATTTCTTCAAAATGTCTTGTACCAAGTCAGGAATATGGGAGTTGTTAGTTATAGTTCGTTTCTTTGTTAGTTGTAGTTCAGTGTTGTACATGTTCCGTTGTTTTCCTCTTATAGTATGTTGCATAGTGGCAGTAAAGATTTATTATTTTCGTGAATTGTACATTAATTTTTTTTTTATTATTATTTAATTCTTATGTTGTTCTTTTTTTTTTTAATTATAGCAATGTGCATAGATTTGAAATCTTAAAATCCACTATCAAAACTATAAAAAAAACTTATTTACAGCATTTAACGTTAAATTATTTACCGACCCTCTAGGGAAGTTTATCCAACTAGCGTTTTCTTTTCTTATGAAATACCAGGCGTTTTTGTTTGATTTATAAAAAGTGTAAATTAAGGAAGCACATAGAAAGTCCCAGTATAGTCATATTCATATTTTTAGATTAAAAATTTCGCATCTTTATTTTTATATTTTAAAAAATATTTACTTCTACACACAAAAAAATGTCTGATATATACAAAATACATTCATAAACTGATATATAATTCATCAAAATACATTACATCTTAGTAGATGAGTTATTGTGTCTAAAAATTCAGGTAATGACCCAATTTGAAATCTTAACAATATCAGAATAGACCAATTGTCAAATACTGCTGACCTTGGCATTACATTTCAGTGTGGATAATTAGAATATAGATTTCAACTTGTCTTTTCTAACTTGATATCAGAGTTAAAATTATTTAAAAAAGTTCCCAATGAGTTCACCTTTATAGTAGTTTGAATGCCAATGACACAACTATCAAAAAAGTCTTAATGACTCAAACAAAAGTAATCATAGATCACCATCCAGCGTTAAAAAATCGTGCAAAATTTAAAAGACTGATTTATGACAAATAAAGGAAACAGGAGTACACCGTGGTTTCTGAATTCGATTAAGCAAAAACAAATCAGGGTAACAAAATAAAACCGATATACACAAAAGACTCGGCAAAATATATATAACAGAAAACAACCACTAACAACCACTAATTTACATGCGCTTGTCCTAGAGGCAAATTCATACTGTTGCAGAGGTCAGTTCGATTTGACCCAAATTTCCGTAAAAAAGGCCGTACTTTGACCTATAATTGTTTACTTGTAATACATTATGAGTTCGATGGAGAGTTGTCGCATTGACTGTGATATCACATATTCCTATTATATTAAGCTTATTGAAGTGTGAGCGCTCACCTTTCTCTGAGTCTTGGACCATTGGGATAACATCACAAAATAAGAGCAAACTAAAACAATTAATGGATTTACCAATCAGATTGGTACGAGGCACAATAAAAACTAACCTAAAGGTAAACGATACAAAGTACCTACACTCGTAAGCTCCATTTTTATACCGCACATAATTTTGTATCCTTGTCATTCAGGGAAATCATCTCTTCACAATATTTAAAGAAACTCCTCCGGCTGATGATTTATCAGATATAATAAAATAAGAATATAATATTTGTTTATAATCTTTTCCGTATGGACAATAAAAAGGTGTTAAGAATTTTGTAAATATTATCAATAAGTTGGTTTATACCGTAAAAAGGTAGATGTATAGTAATACATATAGATTCTGACAAAGGTACAATCATATTATGTTCGACTGATATATACTAGTCAACAAAAAGAAACGATACACGACTTTGGAATAAAGTTTATCAAAAATCATTAAATATAAAACAAAATGAGATACACCATTTTAAAAAGCGCTCATTTGCAACATACGATAATGAAAGTCAAAACTTGTCGGAAAATAACACAATTCCGTGTAAACGATCATAGGGTGCAAATTAGTTTTGCAGAAAGTGTGATAAAAAATCGACACACAATTTTCTAAGTACTAAATGGATTTTCAAATTTGTTTCAAAATATTCAATATGCTAATCAAGTTATGTTCCTGTTACAACTAATGGGTTGAAATATTGTTTTCTGTTATTTTTGTAGAAAAAAATGTTTTTTTTGAAATCTCAAAAAATGCAAAAAAAAATATTGTTTTCGTCTTTTACAATCAATGCTTTAGATATGAAAACAACACACAGTAAAGTTTGAACCTTTCGGACTAGTTTTAAGATTGTTACCGTTTTTTGTATTTCACTTTACACATAGAGTCTATGGTAAATCAATTGATAATGTATACATTTTAACGATTTCTTGTTGGACCGAACTCTGCTCATCTAATAAACGAAGAAACTGTATGATCTTTAAAAAGGAATTGATGGTAAACATTGTCTTTACCTTTAAATGAGAGGTTGGCATCATTAGTTGAAACTTCTGTTTTTGAAATTGTCGTTTTATGTAAATGTTGTCAAAATAGTAAAGGAGTACGTTCACTTAGACCCCTTTTTGTCCTCAAATATATCAGTTTTACAACATTGTTATAATGTAAAGTTTTAGCTATTTATTGGAAAGTAGAATGCTTCTTCTACATAATAATGGGTTGTTTTTGACAATACAATGCACATATATCGGGTACTAGCATCATTAAGACATGCTAAATTGCTGAAATCCTCACAATTTTAGCATTTGAGTTAAATTTTGGACGGTTTTCAACTAAAATGGAAGTGGCCGCATTCGTGTTCATTCTAAGTATTTAAATGTAAGTTGTATTTGATAATAATACAAAGCATATATAAAGGTTGAGGATGAACACGGATGCGCCCACTTTCATTTTTGACAAAATATATTTAAAAAGTGGCATATTATGGAATATTTCATAGATTTTTCATATCAAAGCTTGAATATGAGCGTCTTAAATGACTAAATCAGTTTAAATCTTTTACAAACTCATTGAATCGAGTGAAGTAGACACTTAAGTGTTTCAAAAGTGTACCAAATTATTCATTAGATGATCCTGAAATTTGAGGCCAAAATGGGCCCATACCGGACCTACTCCTTTCGCCAAAATGACGTCATGAAAGCAACATTTTTTTAAACGGATTTATATTTCTATGGTCATTAAGTATTGCTACCTTCAGTATTGGTCCTTTAAACGGAAAACTTCATCTTAAATTTGAAAAAAAAGTCGTGTATCGTTTCTTTTGTTGACTAATATATTAACAAACAGTACAAATGTACTTAAAAAATTACCTCGCCAAGAAAACTGAATTTGTCTCGTGAAATGAGAATCTTAAGTCGACATAACAAGATATATAATCTATACCAACCAATCAACATACCAAATATCGTCAGCCTATCAAACGCAACATTCATTGCAGATGAGATAAATAAGTTAACATAACAACATGTTCATGTGTTCGTCCTTTGTCAAGGACCTCTTCAGTGGTTGTGGTTGTTTTAATTTGTTGATCCAAATATCAGAATTATCACATGTGTCACCAAAATATTTTCTTGTAACAAGAACATGTACTATAAATGGAAAACTAATATCTTTTTCTCCAAACGAAATTGTACAAAAATTCAGTCACTACTTTCCAGCATAAATTCAATTTAAAGTGGATCTGCTGACATATAATCAAATTATGTTTGATTGACATAAGTATACCGATTGGAAAGACGGACTGACAGACACACGTTTATCATTATACTTTTAGTCTTCATAGGGTTTTGAAAAAAAAAGGTGGAATCAAAACGTGAATATGTCCATATTTTGAAGGTAAAACACATAGGTTTACTAAAGGTAATCTTGTCTTGGAGGAAATAATTTGTAGGCAGTTCAATTAGGACGGATCTAAAAATATACTTTACAAAGACAACGTGTGAATCAATACTTAAAAATAGAAAGGATTTTCATTTATATGGTACTTTGCATAATATTTTCCTGCTTTTGCTTCTGTGTAATTTGTTTTCGATTATTTTAGCCTATTCATTGCTTATTGTTTAGTTTTGCGTCTAAAACAGGGAAGACATATTTCATAAGTAAACAATAGAAAATATTAACATTTAGAACTAGTTCTTATAGTAGTATTATTTTCTTCACGCATTTATTTGAATGAATCACGACAGTCACAGCTTTATTTTGGATTTTTTCCAAATTATTGTGTCACACTTGGTTGGAGATATTGGTGTAGATTTATCGGTCAAACCTTTAGTTGCCTTTAGAAAGAATAAATGTAGAAACATCACCCTAAAATATATATTAAGTGAAGTTATTTCAAGCAGCATTTTTTTTTAATTGTGAGTAAATATATCTAAAATGTATTTGCACTTGAAATTATTATTATAAGGAAATAGGATATGTTTGTCCATTAAATGAGTAAGGACAGCTAATATAAAAGATTTAATCTGTGATACTGATGACTTCATTTTTCCTATTTTATATTCGATCCTTGCATAGTAACATACCATTATCCACAAAATTCAATTATTAAGGTGGGTAACTGTCTCCTTGATAAAGGTGAACTCTTCATATTAAAACCACTCAAAAAGGCAATGAGGAAGAGCTTCTTAATTTTCATTTTACAGGTTATTCATTTATCATTATGAATACGTTGATTTGTTTTCGTTTTTAATTCATTCATGATTTGTTTAACTATCATAACTACTGCTTGAAGTTGCTTTGTTCTTTGGGGTATCTGAAGATTAGTAGTCGGTATTGTTGCGTTGACACGAACAAGAAGAATAACAAAACATACCAGACTCTGAGGAAAATTTCACTTTTACATTTTCATTTATGTACATTCAATGCCATTTGTATGTTTATCATGTTTATCTGCTGAACATACACTGCTTTCAGGGTGTGGAATTCTTCGAAAGGCTGACAATTTCTGCTCAAGGCATAGTTAGGTTAATAATGACCTAAAATTTCGTATTGATGTTTGTCATGTTCCTATTATGATTATTGTGCCACTGATAGGTTTATTTAGAGAGAACGCGTGACTGCAGTATCAAGTTTTTAGCCTGGTTTGTTTGATGAGTATATGTAAGACATGATAAGTTCAAACAATATGTAACTCAAGCATAATTTCTGGTTAGGTCAATTTGCTTGGCTTTTTATTACTGTTTTTTTTTATTTTGCATCCTTTAACGTATAATTGATCCATAGTCAATAAACCTGATCTCACTCAGTATAAAATTTATGAACCAAGGATTGTATTCACTCCTTTTGTCGTCTGTATAATACCTGAAAATGAGAGGTTTAATCAACGTCAGTATACTTTCTGTTGTAACGTTTCTTTAAAATATTTTTTATGTAAGTCATCCACAGTTCAATTTGAGTAGAAGAGCTTGACTTGGTCGAATTTATTAACTAATACAGCTTATTCTTTGTAGGCGGCTCTGTAAAATTTGTTTATATATTTGTTTGAATTTTAATTCAGTCATGTTGTACGTCAGTTTGGGATGTTAGATGAGAACTACTGTCACATTTTACCATTATGTCTGTTAGGGTTGCTCACTAAATTTGTCGATTGACCGATTGTTTTATAAAGTTTACAATGATTTAAATTTCCCCAGACTTTTTTTAAGACATTTTTTTCTAGCTAGGAATACATATTAGCATGGCTTTATTTTCGATTGTGCAGTGATGTCCTTTAATTCTTATCTTTATAGCAGTGTCAGACGATACCAAACGGACAATACAAATTCATCAATTGCAGAGACAACAACGAAATCGCAAAAAAACATTGACACTTAAAGCTTACATCTTTTAATTACAAATATACATATATAAGTATGAACGTTAGAATATGTTGAATTGGATGAACTACTAGTATAACTTCAAGTCTCATTAAGGTTTTATGAATATTTTATGTCATCCTGGAAAGTAAAATTGCATGAGGCTATCGGTTAACATTTTGAATGGAATAAGATATTTTGATGCCATGAAGTAATGCAACTCATTTCTATAACTTTCCATTTATATGAAGACTGCTGAGTGATTTTATTTTTTTCTAAACGACTATGTAATAGGATATCTCAGTTTGTATGAAAGAGTGTACAGAACTTTTTCCTATTTTTCTTATTACAACAAGAAACCACACAGAGACTCATTTCTTTCTAAAATGTGCTTGCGTCTATATAATCTTTATAAATTGGTTCAGTTCTGCACATCCTTTATTTTGAAAACAAATTAAGTGACATTCAGGACAACACAATAATGGAAATATCGAAATTAGGTCAATTCAAAAAGGAAGAAGTTTATGAAGAATTGATGAACCAAACGCTCGACCGAAGAGTAAGTTTCTTAGAAATTTATGTCAATTGAAGCGTTTTCTTCATAACAAAGTACATCTGCAACTGTTGTATTTTTTTAAAATGGGTTTCACATTTTAAATCAATTGGCAAATGGAATATAAAAAAATGTACTACACAGTATAAAAAAAAAATCTTTTATTTTCAATGTAATCACAGGCATATAAGGGCTGATATTGTTATACAAAATTAGCAATATAAAAATTCATAAGTCATGCATAATAATTAAAAAATATTTTCAATAAGAAGGAAATATTAAAGGCAATCATTTCTATATATAATTCAAACTGTATCAAGATTTAACTCGGTTACTAAATATTGAAAGGAAATATTTGTAGGTCGAAGATAATAAACCTTTTGAACTGTACAAAATATCATTCTGTGTGTTTAAACTAACTTTAAAATATATTTCCGCATTTCAATCTCTAATTCATTTTATTTTTGAAAAACCAAATCAGTCTAATGAAAGAAAAGTTTGTGTCTTGCGTACTTCTAAATATTGCACTAACAAAAATATTCTAAATATTTATAAGGTTTTTCTTCATAAGGAAAAAGCTTCTATAAAAAAATATTTTACAAAGTTTACAATAGTTATAATTTTTTGGTACAGTGATATAAATATCCGAGCTTGAGAATCGTTAATGTTTTGGTACAGTGATATAAATATTCAAGCTTGATAATCGGTAATGTTTTAGTACAGAAAAAAAATGTTCAAGTTTGAGAACTATTTATATTTTGGTTTAGTAAAATAAATATTAAAGCTTGAGAATCGGTAATTGTCTGGTACAATGATAATAATTTTAAAGCTTAAGAACCGGTCTCTTATCATATAGTGGTATAAATATTTAGGCTTGAGAATCGGTTATTTTCACTTCCATTTCCTCTGGTGTTGAAGGTATCTGCGTATTTGATTTAGTCCCAGGAGATTTTCCTCTAGATTTTCCTGGAGAGGTTTTACGTAAACTATATCCTTTTCTTATATCTGTCAGTAATCTGTCAATTATACAGCCGTCATCATCCTTTGGTAGAGGTTCATGCTTAGCTAAAAATAAAAATAAGATTGACGATGTTTTCTCAATTGTTTTAATACTCTCTTTTCCCTAATAACGTATATTTTCCCCCAAAAAAATGTTTAACTTGTTATGATATTGTTACAAACAATAACATTTGATGTAAAGCTAAGATATTAGCTTACAATTAGACTATGTGGGGTGATTGCCAATAATACAGCTCTCCACGATAGACCAAATTACTATAACTTTGATAAATATAGGTTCCAACTATCAGTTAAAATCCATCCCTCATAGTCAGTTATTAAAGGCCCCGAAATGACAAATTCAAAATCACTCATATTAGAAAATAACGGCCTGATTTATGATTAAAATAACGAACAAAAATATAATATGATATACAGCAAAAACTTCATCCACTGATTTACAGACTCCTGACTTGGAACAGGTACACACGTAATGTGGCGTGGATACACTAGTTAGATTGCGCCAACCCCCCTAATCATTAGAAAATGATGCAACAGCACAACAAAAGAACATAATATACAAAAAAAAAACATTCGATAAACAAAAACAAATTTTATAAACAGAAACATACAACACCCACCACTTAGTAACAGGCTCCTGAGTTGGGACATGCACATATTATGTGACTGTCATACAAGTGAGAAGTTGAGGTAGTTTTGAAACCAATTTATTCGCTCTGCCTTGGTTTCCTGAATGCGTCGTTGCTCATTTTCTTATATATATGAAATACTTATTATTACAAAAGTGTTACACATAAAACATTTTTTTTTTATGAACAGAGGAAGTTTGATACATTGGCGTTGAAAGCAATAACATTGATAAATATTCTGATGGTAAATATATTATTTTGATCGGAATTATTCGCGGAGTTTTACTGAAATAAATCTACACATAGGGATTTCTCGCAAATTATGACAATGAATACCCATCAATGGATATTTTTGAAGTAACAATATCATTCTAGCTATTAAACCACGTTTAATCAACCATTTTAACATAAGAAAATGCCTATACCAAGTCAGGAATACGACAGTTGTTATCCATTTTTTTAGCTTTCGATTTTACAATTTGAATAAGGACTTTGCAATTTTACTATATACTGTCAATATAAAGTTGAAGTATGATATACAATACATAACAGTGTTATACTTTTTTTCAATATTTCATTGTGGAACTTTTACCAGGACATTTACGTTATTTAAAGTTTCGCACAAAGTTAGTGTTAACAGATATTTCAATAGTGATATTCTGCAAACCCATCAAACGACCTTCATTTTATTGATGTTTTGACCTTCATATCATATAGGATTCATTATATTCTACCGGGAAATCATTGCATCGAGATTGGTAAAAACTAGACACAAGGAGGTTCTAATCATTTGATAGGGTTCATACACTCTCTCTGGCAAACTAACAACAATGTGACAAAATTTAGAGTATAGGTCAAAGTTAAATACGGGCTGTTGTCGATGCGCAATTCTGTATTTATCTTCATGGGATACACACAGAGTAAAAAATATGATCATAAACATTGAGCAAAACCATCACGATTTTACATTTTTAAAGAATTTCGGAAAAAATACCAAATTATTTTGTTATATAAAAATACTTAATAAATAACAAACAATGCCAAAAAATGCTTGCCAGATAGCACAACTAAAAATAAATCAAAATTAAAAACATCAATCAATAAATTAATTATGTTCTTTCCAATGCAAAGTTAGATGTTCAAGATTTGACACTTTTTTAAATTTCGGGTTTTCAATTCTGATCATCTATCGATTCGAATTTCCATCCAACTGTTCTTATTCGAGTAAAATGATGAGGTTTAAGTAAGTAGAAACAAAATGCGCCTCTGCCTTACAAAAATCAAGCATGGTATTTTTCAACGATTTTTTTTTTTCAATTACTGAGCTCGAGATGAAGCAAATGCTTGTTGACGTTAAGTCTTTGATGGTATCGACAGTAATGCACCTGTGCTTATAGGAACTATTACTGGTGAAGTCATTTTTGTTAATCTACTGCATGAAATGTTAAAATCATTCTAAACAGCAAGATTCAGTTTCATAACGATTTGGCATTCAGACTGTCTTGCTTCGATCGCAACTGATTCATGAAGTCACAATCGTGTGGCGTCTGTGTGTTCAAACATCGAGTTTCGACCATTTTAACGATAAAGCTTAAGGTTATAAATTATGACATTAAACGTTGAAGTTCATGTTTATAGTTCCCTTAAAATAGCTGGAAACACATGAAATCCGTTATATATATTACATCTATCAGACAATTAACTGTTGACATTTTTATTATTAGATTTTATACGGAAATGATGTATACAATATTGTAATCTTGGATTCATTTTATTAGTCTGAAGACTATTAAAGATAACAATATATAAATTACCTTTTGACACTGCTGAACTTTAGAGCAGAAAGTTTTCAATGTTTCTACTAATTCTTCCACTTTAAATGACTTTTCATTTTCACAATAATGACTTGCTAATTTTTTGGACAAGTCTGAGATCTTTTTCATTCCCTTTTCCATTTGTTTTATTTCTTCTTCTGCATCCTAAAATTTTTCATCAAATATACGATATAATGTAAAGCTTGAAAAATAAGTTTTTCAATCATCATTTATAACTCTTAGTAAAATGATGCAGACATTTAGGGCATATTTTAAACATATATACTGAAAACAATACAATAATTTGTGCAATTTCCAGATTCTCAGTCAATGTTTTAATTAATGATAAATGACTAAATATTTTCAAATATATCGAGAGAAAAATCAACAATTAGATAACAGAAGTTTGTTCTTAGGTTATTTATAAAGCATCATATTCTTAAAGATAATATGAGGTATCCATACACATCAGTAAACTTACAGCAAACAAACATGAAAAGAAATTGCGCTTTCATTGCTCTTCTTTATTTCAGTCACGTTAAAGCCTTAAACATGAGTTGAAAAAACTCTCACTTCAAATTTATCACCGTTTTTTTTTAAACTTCATTTAGAATATTTTTAGTATAAAACAAACATAAAAATAAACTGGAAAAGTATCTCTTTTAAATTAAACACCAAACATGATCTCCGTATGTATAAACCAACTAAATTAGCAAAAAATCAAAACAACAGAAACCCTATAAAAGCAAATTCGTTATTTTAATATTTTAAATCTCATTTAAAATAGCTTAATAAAATATAATGTTATGATAATGTTATGTACCTGTACAAATGTTTTAAGTTGATTTTTAACGTCATCAGGAGCACCTTTCAGATTTTTGTGCAGTTTGTGTAGACTGTCCTTTAACTGTTTTAACTCTGTGGTAAGATTATCTTTCGAACATCTTAAAAAAAATAATGAAAATGTAAAACTTTGATAAATATTATTTCGAGTTTATTTGCTGTTTACTTCAGGTATAAGTGATGTGTTTTTATTTTTTTATTTTTGTTTCTTTTAGATAAAAATGAGTCATATGTTCAGATAATATAACTGCAATTTTAACATAAATTCATACAAAATACAAATTAAAATAAATATGAGTAGTAGGATATTTTAGAATCGCAGATTTTTTTTCTCTTTAATTGACATTTTCTATATATTTCTCCTTTCAATTCATACAACGTAAAACAATTAATATTCTTTTTTTGGTTTGCAGTAACGTGTTAAATTGAAATAAGGAAAATAATTACGTGTCTTACTAAAAACTATTCAGTCGAGAATTTGTTAATTGAACTAATAATTCACTAACGTTTACAGATACAGATATTGGAACATACTCAGTAGTTTAGAAGTATCTCATTTCAGTTTTTAACTGACATTTTGAATTGTTAACGGAGCAAGTAAACTTACAACATTAACCCTTTTGTCCTTAATCACGAAAAGAATGGTGGTGATTTCAAGTTATATGTTTTGATGAAGTTGAGTAGTCGAAATATTTACTGTTATCTTGTATCTTTTTTTAACCAAAACTGTTATAATTAATTAAATTTTAAATATAACAGTAATGCAAGTTTCGTATCTTGTTTTTTTTTCTAATAGAGTATGACTGTTGTAAAAATATGAATTGAAAAAATCAAAAACGGAATGTCTGACTGATTCGGTGATTGATCATATTCATGATTGAAACTTTGTCCAGCTTTGTTGTGGTTCTTTTCAAAAATCTTCTGAGTTGTGAATTTGCACGATTCTGATTTTTTTTATAAATCTGTGATTCTTTTGAACTTCTGCAAGTGTTTTACAGTCGATTAGATTTCTAAATGTTTATTTATAACTACCTATTACATGATGATTGGGCATTGTGTAATGGATATAACTTTTAAAAGGTCTAAATATGCTTACCTTGTTGCACAATTGAGATCTGGATACATCTCATCAGCAAAAACCAAAGCATCTTTATTTTCTTTTGTAGCCGCAGCCACCATGAAATGTAACAATGTCACCCTTGGTTTATTTGCACGTGTGTCCATCAGTTTATTTAGGGAATTTATTTTGAAACCAACTGCATTTCCAGCGTATCCACCCTGTTTGCAAGTATAAAAGGGTATATTTATCTTTGATGTGTTTCAAAATCTACTAGTAAATGATGATGACATGTATTTTTACGAGTCAATGTAACACACTTATATACATTACTTGCATAAAAAAAATCAAAACGTTATCCGAAACAGGGGTTTTTAATATTCTGTAGAAAATTCTGCACTGTTAATACATGAAAAATATCTTCAGAACCAGGTTTCATCCACTATTTTCTACTTTTCTACATACGAAAATGCCTTTTCTAAGTCAGGAATATGACAGTTGTTATCCATTTTTGTCATGTGTATGAGCGCTTGATTTTGCAAATTTGATTAGGGACTTTCTATTTTTGAATTTTCTACGGAGTTCAGTAATTTTGTGATTTTAGTTTTTCTTTAAATTTCAAATCTTTGAATGCCTTGGGGGCTATTTATTATACTTGATACGGTTACTGCCATTCTTCAAAAAGTGTGTCATTCCTGCATATTGTTTTAATGCAGAAAGACGTATTCTTTGAAATTGTACTTAAAAAGCATTTACAATGAAATAACACCTTATAAAGATCACTTATAACGTTCAAGAAATTCCCTGTGTGTAATACAAAGCGTAAAAACACTTTAAAAGATTCGTTATCTAATGGATGTTCACAAGCTCTTAAATATGTCGTTATATTAGGTCGCAGAGAATCACACGACAGTTTGAAGTCATCTTTAAGTACTAAACCATCGATTCTCAATTTGAAAGCTGCCAAACCAGACAATGTTAAAAAAAACTTTTCTGCATTTCCGAGTTTTGATTTATCACCGTCATAGTCTTCGACAGTTGCAATCTGAAACAAAAATATAAATTGTTACAGGATATGAACTATTTCATAGGAAAATTTAACAAAAATCTATTCCTTTCAATCAATCCCTTCGAGAAATTCTCCATGTCGAATTTGTTTTTAAAGAATATAATAAAATTAAAATGGAAAGGCTGTCATGATATTTGCATTCTGTTTGCAAAACTCTCACGCAAAGCTAAACTCAATATACTTATCAATATGGTATGTATATTACTTCCCGGTTTATTGACTTCGAGCATATAATTGGTTCAAAATGTGACTATCAATCCTGCTAAATTTACATTTAAGTTTAAAATTCCATTCTGTTATGTCTAAGCTAACAAATGATGAAACGAGAATGGAGTTGCTGTTGGAATTTTTCCGCAAATGTTTTACTATTATGAAAACTACTATTAAGAAATATATTACAAGTATGTACTTACATCGTCAGACTCCGGCAGGATTTTTTGTAGACCTCTTAAACGTTCCTGTCCAATCTTATTAATATCTGCCTCTACTAGCATGTCGACAATCTCAGAATGGCTGCATTTGAATTGTTTTAAAAAGATATTCACATTCATACTTTTCCTCATATCCAGTAGTAAATCCTAGTTATATAACAGTAATACATAGTACCAAATATTTAATCTAAGTAAATGATAATTACTTGCATGCTTCGAGATGAATTTGGATATTCTTTTATTTCTCTTTTGGTCATACGACGCCTTTCGTTTTCATGTGTTATACATCCCTTGCCTTGAAACATTTTGAGATTGGAGAATTCTTTATGTAGCTAAATCTAGAAAAACGATTCGGACACACAAAACTATAGAAAGTGTTATTTTTTTCTCAAAATAAAAAAAATTGTCAACATTTTAAGTACCAATAATGCTATCGTCTATATATATATACATATTTATACATGGTTAATGTGTATTTCAATTTCTATTCTTATGTCATGAAAAAACCTACTAGACGAATAAAAACTGGATCCCATTCTTCCCTCAAAACATTCCTAAATATTGAACTGATTTATATATTTGTTGAGTTTGTCAAATTGATATTTCATTAAACAGTTTTTAACACTAAATCAGTTTCATAACTTGCTAGTTAGCTTCAAAAACCCAACATGCCAATTACTGCCTTATAACGTCATGGCTGTTTTTTTTTTATAATTTGAGCTTTGACACTTGAAATATATTTAATCATGAAATCGCTTGACATGTGATGAATGCATAGGATTAAATCCCAAATCTGTCCCTAATTTAATTCAAAATTAATCAGATTTCATTTGTTCGCGCTCTTTGTTTGTTTGAGTTTGGACTTCTGACAAATTAACTGATATGGGTAAAGTACCGTCATGTTTTCACATTTAATTTTAAAAGTAAGATTTAAAAAAAACGATCCCCGAGGAAAATTCTTAACGGAAAGTCCGTAAGCAAATGGCAAAATCCAAAGCTCAAACACGTCAATCGAATGGAGGACAACTGTCATACTCATGACTTAGTACAGGCATTTTCTTATGTTGCAAATGGTGGATTAAACCTTTATAGCTAGCTAAACCTCTAACTTGGATGACAATCGCATAAAATTCCTTTATGTTGACAACGACGTGTGAAAAAAAACTGACATAAAAGCTAGTTTCATTTTCTAGCCACTGAATCAATAATGGTGCTAATTAACTAATAGTTCCCGATTGGTTTTAGGCTAGTAGTAAAAACTTCCCAACTGACATGATTTATAACAACCATTTCGTGAATTCGCCATTGGTTAATTTAGATATAACAACCATCGAAAATTTAGTTTCCAACTAGCTGAGGCTTTGTTGTATTGTTTTCAGAGATCCTGACGAAAGTTTATTTAGATAAGTGCATCGGACACAACATGCCGTGTTATTTTATATGCTAAAAACAATGTCTTACGACAAACATGTGATTATTATTCATTTTGTGTCTCTTGTGAGATGGTAGTAGATTATTTTAACTCAGAATGATATAAATGTAACCATCAAAAGAGAAAACAAACAAACTTGAATAATTCAATTCAATTTTAACACAGACGAAACTTAACGTAACTATAGATATTCGATATAATGTGAGAGACTGAGGAATACGTTTATTCTTTTTATAGAATTTCGACCGAATTGTTGCGTAAGCTGTATATCAAACAGTACTCAATGGTTACATGTTTCTGTTTCTAATAGAAAAAAAAAACAAGATAAAAAAAAGTATATTTTGACGACAAACCTCTGTTTTCTGCTTTGATTTCTTTTGTTCGGCAGGCTTGACGGTCACTGGTTGTTGTTTGCTGAACAATTGTTCTATAGTTTCATACTCTATGTGAATAGCATCTTCCATATCGAGCACTTCTTTCCAAATATTCTTATGAGCTGAAGATATAAAGATGCATTGATATATAGAGGGTCAGACTTTTTTTAACTTTGTATATGATTCGAATTTGAGGACCACATCGCTTAACAAACGGTATGTTATTATATTTTTACTTAAGATACAAAGATTGAGAAATTTCGTTTAACCCATCACTTATAACTACCCGTAGTCGTGAACTGTGTCAGAAGTATCTTCTTGTTATTGTCATTTGAAGGGTTTGGTTTTCCTGGAAGATCTTAAGAAACTTTCCGATAATTTTATAAACAACTGTTTAACATTTAGTACGACTTTAAGATTATATATTTTGAAAAACTGTATATTGGTCACTAAAGGTTCTTTGTGTATTGTTTTTGGTGGGTTGTTAACCTTACATCTCATTTATTCATATAAAGTAAAAGGAGCAGTCCGTTTACATGGTTTATTTTGTAAAAAAAAATGCTTCTAAACAAATTCAACTATAAACAAGTCTTAATATTCAGTCGAGAATTGCAAATATGACTCTAAATACACTTTGATAATTTAAAGACTATAATAGAAGGGGAATTAAAAAATAAATCCTATTAACAGAGATTGATTGATTTTAAAGTTGTGCTTAATACGATTTCATCATTATTCATGATAATTAGTTTTTATTGGCTGAGGAAACTGGAGTAATTGGAGAGAACCACAACCATTTGACAGTCTTAGTCAACTAAAATTGGAGTAAAGCGCATTCATCACGTGCATGTTTCGAACTGACAAACATAGTGTTGACAAGCTAGTGATAAATAAACTACTTACACTAATCGGCCACCGAGCCCCCTCCTACTTACAGGGAAAATGAAAATCCGAATACAAATTTAAAATCATGAGATTACAACCAATTCAAGAGTATGATATATATACATGTACTTAGAAATCGAAGAAAAGGGAGTTCACGTCTGTTAATTGATGACTTTTTTTGTTATGATATCAAGGCAGAACACGCATCTTGAAGCTTGAAATGTGTATGTGTTGCACTTAAATCACCGTAAATGCTAATGTTAAATCTCGCTAATGATTTATCATTAAGGATCTCCTTATTTTTTTATTTTTTTTTAAGAGGAAGATATTTTCCTTTCTCAAAATATTCATTTTTCATGTTATATTTAAAATATATCATTTATCTTTTTTTTTTTCGAATAACTTCTATTGCTGTTATTGTTAATTATAATACTACTTACAAGCAATTGTATGAGCAGGAACTTTTGTCCAGTTGAATGTTTTCATCCTGTGTTTGTGTCCATATACTTCTTGGTTGAGGCATTGTTTTTGCAAATGAGAGCGGTACTGGTACTGCTCTTATCTTTCCATCTATTCCGGGAGATCGAGGAGGTGGTGGTGGTGGTGGAGGCATTCCAGGCATTCCAGGGGGGTGGTGGTGGAGGCGGCACTTCAGGCATTCCAGGAAAAGGTGGTGGAGGTGGCGGTGGCGGAATTCCTGGCATCCCAGGAAGTGGTTGTGGAGGTGGTGGTGCAGCATGAGAATGTGATGGAGAAGATGGATGTTAGTTGCTGCCAGATGAAAGGATAGTTGCATGAGTTTTTATTTCTTCGTTGATATGTCCATTTTGATTTGAATTCGTTGCAGATTCGTATGTGTTATTATTTTTTTTAATTTCGTCTTCATCTTCTGAATTTGATGACGAAGATGAGGAATGTCTTTCACTATTGCTTAAACTACTACATTCATTAGTCTCGACACTATCTGTTCTTTTGATTCGATGTTACATGGCCATTCATTTGTTTTTGACTGCCTGCAGGACTAGAAGATTTTAATGAACCATTCATTATTCCATTCGTTTTTTGATTCATCATTTTCTCCTGTAGATGGTGAAATTATAACATCACTTTGTTTTACTGAATGCAGTTCAAAAATTTCAGTTTGTACACATTTTGAGCACGTGACTACATTTGATTGCTGTCTTTCAAATAGATTTACCACAACCAGCGATTTAATATCACAACCAATATGAGTTTTCTCTACTAAAATAGCTTTTCTCACTGAAGTCACTATCAAATTCCACTTTTTAATTTTTTTTACCAAATTTGTCAATAGATACACATAGCCGGACTTATCATTCCTTTAAAGGAACTTATTCTAAAAGGTTACCGATTCTAGACTGAAATTTTACCTCTTAGTATTGTTTTTATTTGTATAAATATTGATTTTGGTTACATGAATTAAACTATATTTTGCGTTGTGAAAGATCCCGAGTTTCTCTGAATGTTAATAACGTCTTTCCACTATTTTTTCTTTGGGGGGGGGGGGGGGGGGGGATCTGTACTAATTGTTTTTTAGTCTTGGATACATGATTTTGTTATTTATACATTTTGAAAAAAAAAACTGTAGCAAGGAGGTTACGACGTAAAGAAATAATGCGGCTAAAGTAAACAAAAAACAACAAAAAACAGAAGAAAAAAAACACAGATTTCGAAAACTATTTGCTACGGCGAAGACAAATCTTTTCCGTTTGTTTTTACTTGCATGTACACAAAGGTATGATAACAGAGACATATGGGTTAAACAACGAACTACCAACATATAAAGTAATGTGAATGTTATAACACTTATAGTTTTGTCGTTTTACTTGCGCATAAATTATTTTCGATTCAATCGTACTAGTTTAAATCGCTCTTTGCATTCACATTTAACGTTAGAACAGTTTTCAAAATTCAACCATTCAAAAGAGGGATGAAAGATACCAGAGGGACAGTCAAACTAATAAATCGAAAATAAACTGACAACGCCATGGCTTAAAAAAAAGACAAACAGACAAACAATAGTACAAATGACACAACATTGAAAACTCAAGAATAAGCAACAAGACCCCCTTTTCTTTCAATTCAAAGAATTCAAAGATCGATTCCAAACGTTCATATCAGCCCTTAAACCGATTTAAAGGGGACAGATCTAGTTTTAATCGATCAAAATGTCCTAGTTTAAACTGTGTCTCATAAGTGTAATTAAAACCAGTAAGCAAGTTGCGATGGTATGGATCCCCTGTTCAAATAGAATTAAAAAACTTTCAGTGAAAACGTTAGTATTTTTTCCTTTTTTAACGTGAACTAGACATGATATATCTTTGCTCTCTATAATAGGTCATATTGATCTGTTTTGATATTTTTACAAAGATCAGGTTCCTCGCATGTTATATCATGACTTTTATAGTACCTGACAATTGCACACAATCTCTATGTGACAGCTTGTCTTTAAAAAGTGTTTACCACGCACCAATGTCAACAGTTTTGCAAGATTTAATCTTATATGATCAAGATATTTTTTTCTGATTTCAAATGTGAATTTTTTGTCAACGTTATTATAATTACGAATATCGATTGGAAATATTTATAATAGCAAATTAAGTTTTAAATAGAATCTCGAGAATAGAATAAACGATTAAAATGGGGAAATATTACAAGTATGTAATTGCAAATAAGAAATCTAAAAATAACAGTCACATAAATAGATATGGAAAGACCAACAGAAAGACACCAGTTCACAAAACACTTTCTAAGCACTTACGATTAAGTTACTATTAATAAGAATATGTCTGTACCAAGTCAGGAAAATGACAGTTTTTATCTATTCGTTTAATGTGTTTGAGCATTTGATTTTGCGTTTGATTAGGGATTTTCCGTTTTTAATTTTTCAGTATTTTTCTGATTTTACTTTTTATAGCTAGTACTTTTTATTTTTCTACATCTTTTTTTGGAAATCAGCTGTGTGTGTTATATTTTAATGTTGTGTCGTTGTTCTCCTCTTATATTTAATGCATTTCCCTCAGTTTTAGTTTGTTACCCCGATTTTGTTTTTTGTCAATGGATTTACGAGTTTTGAACAGCGGTATACTATGAGCGTCACTGATGAGTCTTATGTAGACGAAACGCTCGTCTGACGTAATTAATTAAAACTGGGTACCGTTGATAACCATATACCAATGTTGCCTTCATTTGAATATATTTATTAAAAGTTTACATATGAAATATTGATTTTCTTTGATTATGTACAAAGCATAATTATACAATGACATCATTTATGAAAATCCATTGTCCATATTTCTCTAAAAATAAAACCTTTAAATCCTATTTGTTTCCTCTTCTCTTATTAAACACGAATCCCTACTGTATAGTACAAATAACAAAACTAGAACCATATCAATATATGTAATTGTTAATAAAAAAAATAATATTTGTAATAGTATGTCTAATATTGAATATCCATTCTCAAGAAATCCGCGAAAATCAGTGTCCAATGAATAATAAAAAAAAGTTTAAAGCTAGAGTCTCCTGACCTTACAATTACAATAATAAAAAATTGACATAAAGTTTTGACCTTTTAGTATTTCAATTTTGAAATATATGACCACAATTAACCTATTTTGCACAGAATTTATCAGCATAACTATTATCCAATAGACAAATTCAATATGATTGTATGGGTTAAAATGGTTCTTACTGAGCAGATCTCAAGATGAGGTTATTTTTTAACTATAATCAATTTTTGCTTGGTACATGTAAAAAGTTTGAAGATCTCAGGAAAATTGAATATAATGTAGTTATGCAATTGTCTGTTAGTCTTTTGTCTTTTTTTCTCTTTTAGTTATGGCATTGTTTATTTTCGACTTGTAAGTGTGAACGTTCCTCAGGAAGCTTTAAAGGCAAAATAATTTAAAGCCAAGAATGAGTTACAGTATTACAACTCCTTTTTCAGTCTTTACTTACAAAGTCCCGCTAGTCATGTTATAACTTAAGACTTTAGCAATGTAAACAATGAACAACATGGATAGTTGAAAGTCAAAGACCGAAAATTCGAATCCAACTACACAGCAAAAATTGCATACCCGTTTTTCATGCGTAAAACAGGCGTTTTACGTATGTTATAAAACGTACGTAAAACGCATATTGAGGACCACGCATGTAATACGCCCGTTTGAAACGTATGAATTACGTATGTTAAACGCACGTAATACGTGCGTGAGCGTAAAACATGCGTTAAATTATTACGTATTACGCCCGTTTTACGGGTAAACGCATGTTAAACGCCCGTTAAGTTCTAGCAAATCATGCGTTTTACGTATGTTTTTTTATGTCCTCAACACCCGTTTTACGTATGTTTTTTTGTCCTCCAACACCTGTACATGTTTTACGTATGTTTTTCTTTCTCTGCAACAACTATTTATACATTTTTTGTAGTCTTCAAAACCTGTTTTACATGGGGTTTTTTTCCACAGCACTCATAATATGTATGTTCTTGTTTTTTTTTTGCATCTACACCAGTTTAATGAAAGTTTTTTTTGTATATGGGTAACGCATCATCTGTTTAACATTTTTTGTTGTCCACAACATCCAAAAAATTTCCAAACACATTATATGATTTTTTTGGAGTTTTTTTCTGGTTGGTATAAATGGATAAACCATAGATATTTGTCTTTTCTTACGTAAACACTAACAATTTGATTCTTTTAAATATCTTCATGTATGTATATAAATCAATGAGTATATCCTTGTAGTATTTAGTTGGGAAACAAAATGACAACATTTAAATATGATGGTGTTGTCTGTCTTTTCAACCTTTGCCTCCCTTCCAGAACTGTTTTTGGCAAGGCATACATTTACTGTGCGCTATCTTACAATTTGAATTGAAGCACAATATTTTATGACAGCCTATACAAATGATCTACATCCATGAAAAAACCCTCATAAGAAAGATTATCAATTACCATTTAGAATGGACTATTTGCCTTAAACATGTTAAAGATGTCTTTTGGTCTTTATGCTGGTTTAATTGATGTATACACAATATCTCCTTTTTTATATTTATGTTATACTCAGAATATAATCTACTGAAAAGAATTGGTTATACTCAAGCCAATGTGAAGAAGAAAAGGTACATGTATTAAGGATTAGACATCATCTTTCTTCTGTTGGTCAATGGAATTTTTTTCTCACTACAATTGTGATTTGAATTGATTGTTGGTTGGATGATAGAATTTGCAAAAAGACCTCAAAATATGATGGTCATATAAACACTACAACTTTGGTTATTTCAATTCTATTTATTTAACAACTACATTTATTTTGGGACCCGATATTCACAATCATACAAAATGTGTGTACCATAGTTCTTATTTCATTAGCATTATGTGGTATTTAAATGTACTTGTGGTTGACATATATACACTCCAAGTTTACTCTGCCTTGCTCTTGGTCTCACAAAACTGTTTAACTAGTACTGTTAGTATTTTTTAAACTGTTCTCCTGTTTACAATATTATAATTTTTGCACATGAATTCCTTCATTTACTTGCACTTCTCCTTGTAAGATTCCAAGGTCATGATGATATAATCCTGTTGTTCATAATCAATAATCCATCCTTCGAAAGATTTCTTCAGCAGCTGTAATGTAAAAACAAAAGAAAATGTAGTTTGGTGGACCGTGGGAAATCATTTTTTTTTAATGGAATAGCAAAGTATACTTAAACATAATTTTTATTCAAATCCCAGTATGAATATATGTAGATGTTTGTCAAGAATGGAGACATGCCCTTTTTATAAACACAAGTCTGCTTTACTTATCTCAAAACTAAAAAGTCTGATATACATGTATCAGTGAGTTACTGTAACGCAATACACCAAATATAGCCTATTGCTAATATCATATCTGAGTAACTGACCATTGGTCATTCTTAAAGGCTGTGCAGTCTCTTGTGGTGAGTTGTCTCAGTGGCAATCGTACCACATCTAATCTAATTTTTATACAAGTTAGAAAACTGTACATTGACTTTAATATCAGTATGTATCATAACTAGAGACTGCTCACATTGGTCTATGTGCATATCATAAATGAAGGTTTTTATTTTCAAATCAAAGGGGGCATATATATGACCTATGCCACCGTATTAAGAACTATTTAAAAAATCACACACTCATTCGTTTTTAATTGAGACAAATAAAGATAAAAATAAAGAATAGCAATCAGTGTCTATATATATATTTTTAAATTACTGGATGGTCATGAAAGTAAACTGGACTGAAAGGCAAAACAATGTTTCATGTGACCTCGAGTCCTCTTATTTTTGGCTGATTAAGCAGGGGCGGATCCATGTATGATGTAACCAATTTTTCCAGGCCCAGTCATGGATAAAAGGGGGTGGGTTCTAACCATATGTCCCATTCAAATTCATTGATCATCAAAAAGGTGATTCCAAACCCCTTCCCCCTGGATCCGGCCGGGCACTATTTAATTGCAAATACTTTAAAATTGATAATTTCTGTACATTTATTTATTTATTTATTACATAGCTTTTATATAGTGCCTATCTAATAAACATAATACTGTAAGCGCTTAACATATGAAATTGAAGGAAAATATATATCACAATGCATTTGCCAACTGTCTTCACTCTTTTTCTGAAAGTGAGACAATTGCCATACTAACAGTTTCATTAGAAATATGAATAAAAGGAAATACAATGTATCATATGAGGTTAATACGCAAATGAGACCGAAGCCCCCTCCCCCCACAATAATAAAAAAATTCTGCAAATATTCTGGGACTATAGTCCCAGAAATTTTAGACCTTTCAGAAGACCAGCCAACGTAAACAATGAATCATTCCCCCATCGCCGGTAAATATATTTACTAACTGTGATTATAAACAGAATAAATCAACATATGACCATGGAAATATCACATCCAAGTGTCCTTCTGATCCCTGCTGGTATTTCTATTCTCATTTTATAGTAAAATGAGAATAGATTTGAAAAACCAAAGGCGGATTAGGGGGAAGTGCTTACTGAACAACAAAGATATATTCTCAAACGTATATTATTGAATAAGACCTTTAGCGTAGACTTCAAAATTTCATAATAACTTATAAATATCTGATTCATTTATTCACACAGCCCGGTCACACAAGTCAGTCAGGTTTTAACAGCAGATCTGTGATTTATTACAAATAGATATCTTTTTCAAATATGGTTTCAATGGTAATTAATTTGGCGATAATTTGTGAATGTCCTTTAATTTTTGGTTACTTATTCCTTTTCGAATTATTTTTTACTGTCAAAGAGAATATTGTGTTCGTCTAATACTTTTCTCTGCATGTAAAAACGTATAGGTACAGGCTATGTTTCGTTCCCCTGTACCAATTTATCCCTTTGAAAGAAAACAAAATTCAAGTTGAGATGCTCTCTGTCATGCTTCCTACATAAAACAGTGAACATTATTTAGTTCTGATTAGTGAGTGTATAAATATATTGTTAAAATGGTAATTAAGCCAGTTGCTTAATCATAAGGTCAGGATAGAGTAAGGCTAAGACACTGCAAGAGGGTGAAAACTTAAACAGTCTTAAACTGTTGTAGTTCCTGACTTATCAGAGACATGATATATTTTTTAAAAGATACATACATTGTATTATACAGCTATGTGTTGTGTGTTACAGTCTGTTGAAGTCATGATAGTACATATATTTTTAGTGTTTTGGCCATTCTTTCTTCATTGCCATATTCTAATTGATCAATACTTTAAAATGGAGGGGGGGGGGACAAGGGAAATAAATCAAATTTAAAAAAATAAGGAGATGTGGTATGATTGCCAATAAGATTACTTCTGAGTTCAACAGAAAATTTGCACATGCATTTTTAAAATTCTAGATTCACATGCATGACCATGATGACTACATTTAATGTGTAAATTTTAAGTTTAATAATACCAGAAACATATATACATACAATATAGCTTATTAAAGGAGGAAAATGTGCTTTATCATTTTATCAGCTTAAAGAAGCTTAGCATGAACAGATAATTTTAACCATTATGCAAATATTCATGTTTGCATTATGCTGTTCTAATTTTTTTGTCAGCTTATACACTATTTATAAATATACTCTCTAGAAAATAAAAAGCGATGGAAAATAAATTGTGAAAAACATGTTCAATTTGATGTAAAATTCTCTTGAAGTTAAAAAATGAGTTTTTTAATATGAGAAAAAAAAGGCTGCGTAACACAAAAATATATAATGAAAACGCATGTAAAACACACGTAAAACATATGTTTTACGTGCGTTTTTAAAACATACGTTTAACGTACGTGATGTATTACGCCCGTTTCAAAACGGGCGTAAAACACCCGTTTTGGTACAGGCGTTTAACGCATGTGCGTTTTCCATACGTAAAACGTACGTTTTACAGACGTTTTTTAAAACGTACGTAAAACATGCGTTGCACTTTTTGCTGTGTATAACAGCCCATCAATTAAAAGAGTTACTTAAGGATGTACTTATGTGAGTTGAGGTAAAAATTAAGAAATTAAGAAATTAAAATTGATACTTAAAGCTGGTAGAGCATCTATTAAAGATTAAGAAAAGCTAAAAAATATTGATAGGTCATGGACCTCCTTTTCGAGATATTTGAGATTTAAATGAGGCGGAAAAAGGCGGACTTGGACTTTTACCTTATATATGCATTGGTACTATTTGGGTCTCAAAACAAAAGAAAGAAAATTAAGAATCTTCTAAAATTTTAGTAAATGACCTTTCATGAGCTATTAAGTCTAATATGAAAAAATAAAAGGTTTGTTATAGGGCAAAATATTTTACATTGTATTGTATGGAAAAACACCAAGGAGTCCGAACATTAAATACAAATTCCAAAACCTCATCAAACTACATCCTTAAGGCTACTGACGGATGCAATTGGATACTTTGCCATGAAATAGTTAAAACAAGGGCCATATGAAATATAACTGAACTTATAGATTATAACAACAAATACACTCAATATTTATGATCAAATATTGAATTTTTGTCCACAAACTATTTGTTGAAATTAGTGGAATGGTATTTCAGCAGACGATCGGTATCCCAATGGATATCAATTACGTACTATGTAAGTAGATAAATAAATCTGGAAGGTATATAAAAAAATATTGGTTATAACAGTGACTTTTGCCCATGGATGGCTTCGTGTTCTCAAGGCTAAATACCGCTAGTAAGTTTTATAAACTTTATGTCATCAGAATAATACTTTTTACAAACTATTAACTGAAATGATTATTATTTAAAAGTAACTTAAATTCAAACCCATTGAAATTGAAAATGAACTGACAACGACTTGCCAAACATGAAAAAAACCATTAAACAAACAACAGCATACAGTATAAAACATAGACAACTAAATACCGAGCAACACGAGCTACGTTTAAATGCAGGTACTCTGGAAGGGTGAACAGGTTCTGTTATGCATGTATTTTTTACCCTATACGATAAAATTTGAAGAGAAATTTACATCTGAACATTAACAAAACATATAAATCAGATGAACAACGTAATCTTTGTTTGATTTTTATCCAGTTAAAGTCAAGTTAAAAAAAAAATTCAAGATAAAGCCAAGTTAAAATTATTTTTTTAATTGTTTTGTGTTGCCGTTCAACCCATAGATTGATTCAGATTCATAGAAATCATTCCATTTTTACAACTACATGATTGTATTTCGTATCAGTAAAAGGGGATTTTGATTTTTTTTTAAATCTGTTTGTGCATGTTAAAAACGACATCAAAAATTGAAATCGTTTATTTTTCAGTTGTAATTGCAAATCATACGACGCCAGCAGCCGTGAACTAATCAAGGATTTTGGTGTAGTATCGTCATGTAAAGGCTGGCCAAAATGTGCTTGCAGACGTGCGGAAATGATGAACTGTGCTGACACCTGTGATCACGTGGTAGCTCAGTGGGTCTGTAATCACCAATCAGAGTGCGACGCTAGAAGTGACAGAATAACGAAATACTACGATGCTGGAGGATGTAGCAGGGGATTCGGCCATGAGAGTAGAAAATGCGGTGAGTGCAGTACACTCGTATAATTAATGTTTAAAAGAATAAATATAATGAAAGATATGCAGATGTCTGAATTTATATTGTATGCATATCCCATTAGTTCATTACAATTTCTATCCATATGGTAAGTGAACACCGATCTTTATGAAGGCTTACTTTCGTCTTGATCTGTCGGTATCATAATGGCAGTTGTAGCTCACTATTAAAAAATGGCTACGGGTCATTTGGTTATTTTGGGTCATTGGTTTGTAATCTCGTTGGCGGATATCAATCATCTCCTTTGATTTTAGTTAAATAAAGGCAACAGTAGTATACCGCTGTTCAAAATTCATAAATCGATAGAGAAAAAAAAATTACAAACTAAAACTGAGGGAAACATATCAAATATAAAAGAACAACGACACAACAGAGACACAACACTGAAACGTAACACACAGAGACACGAACTATAATGTAGCAATGGCCATTTTCCTGAAAAAATGGAGGGTTGAACCTGGTTTTGTGGCATGCCAAACCTCCCGCTTTAATAGCAGTGTTAATTATAACATTAAAATTACAACATTACACGACAGGGTTACAATAAATAAACAGATAAATGGGAGAAAATATAGGACAGAGAAACAAACGAATAATAGCCATCCAAAGGTAACAGGTTAAAAAATATTTTTATACACCAGATGCGCGCTACGTCCACACAAAACTATGCTCAGATGTAAAAAGTTTGAAAGCCATAACAACTACCAAGTTGAAGATCGCCGAGGACCAAAAGTTCCAAAAAGTTGTGAGGCCAGGGTTAACCGCCTAGGACAAAACATCAATATTATCAAGAATAATACATAGTTTTGCAAACACTAAATTTTATCAAATGACTATATAATAGATATACATGATTAAACTAAAGTGGTGATGACTAGCTATAGAATAAAAAACGAATAAATTACAAAATCACAGCCCTGTTACCAATAGTCAATGTAACGCCCAAAGTGACGTCACATATAAATTTCTAAAACGTGTTCCGAAAATTAAGGGAATTTGGATGAAATTCAAGATTGGATTTGTATGACTCATCTAACTTATATTATTAGCAGTGAAAATTATAATACTAATTAATAATTAATTGAAGTAGTAATTAGATAAATAATTGTGTTATCTAGCTATGTTGTCGTTTCTTCTGATCAAACTGTAAACCAAATATATAGTGTAAGTTTCGTTGATCCAAAATTAAATCTACCAAATGAACTGGATAAGTAGTTATCCCCCAATACAACACAATAATACGATTTACGTTAACACATTTGAAAAACTCCGATGACAACAACAAACACAACATCAAAACCCCACAAATTAGTTTGGGATGGATAAGTACCGTGCCACGTCTGAAAGCAATACGAATTCACACTCAGAAAAACAGTCACATTCGGGAATAAGTCACGTTCGGTAATAAAAAGATCAGACGACGTAATGACAAACCACAATCTAACACGTGGTAAAAATGTCCATAGTTAGTTTGGACAAAGATACATCGTAAATATAGCTCAACATGCAGACTTCTTATACGTTCAGGTATTTTACATTCATTTGTTTATGGAAATATTCTTTATAAAGCACAAAAATGTCAGTATTCACCTCAGAAACTAACAAAACCTTTAAATAGACTTATCAAGAAGGGATATAGTTACGATACTGTTGTCAGGTCACTAAAGATTGCTTATTTTGGCGTTAATATTGATTCACTTATAGGGTCTTTGCATCGGAACTAAACACATTTATTAAAAAAACCAGTTGTTGGCATGACACGGGTTATGTTCTTCTCATATATGTTATGATGGTATGATGCTAAACCCCTAACGGGAAGGATTGTGCCTGATATTCATATGATGAAATCATAATCTTTCAATCAGTTTAATTGAAGTCTGGAGCTGGCATGTCAGTTAACTGCTAATAGTCTGTTGTTATTTATGTATTATTGTCATTTTTGTTTTCTTTGGTTACATCTTCTGACATCAGACTCGGACTTCTCTTGAATTGAATTTTAAATGTGCGTATTGTTATGCATTTACTTTTCTACATTGGCTAGGTATAGGGGGAGGGTTGAGATCTCATAAACATGTTTGGCCCCGCCGCATTTTTGCGCCTGTCCCAAGTCAGGAGCCTCTGGCCTTTGTTAGTCTTGTATTTTTTTAATTTTAGTTTCTTGTGTACAATTCGGAAATTAGTATGGCGTTCATAATTACTGAACTAGTATATATTTGTTTAGGGGCCAGCTGAAGGACGCCTCCGGGTGCGGGAATGTCTCGCTACATTGAAGACCTGTTGGTGACCTTCTGCTGTTGTTTTTTCTATGGTCGGGTTGTTGTCTCTTTGACACATTCCCCATTTCCATTTTCAATTTTATCGTATGGATCAACCAATTCGTGATGGTGTCCGTAAAATTTACGTAGTGTCATTTTTAATCTGTATTCCTCATAACTTTGTTGGAGCAGTTTCTGCGATAGGAGCACACTCCTTATATGAAGTCCGTATAGTGTGAACATGCACGAGAATAACGTATTAATTGAGATATGTAAACACCATACGAAGGGTCAGAGGGTATGTTACTGCTGAGAAATGGGAAATTGATAATTGGGAAGTTGAAATCGTCCCGTTTATCATAGATTTTCGTGTGAAGTCGTCCATCTGTGTCAATATTGAGGAAAAGATCACGGTATGAAGCAGTCCTTCTAGTATCAGTAGTATCCCTAATTTCAAGTTTGCTGGGATATATGAGATGCAAGTATTGGCTGAAATATGGGTTATTCAGTGATAGGACATCATCAATATATCGGAAAGTGAAATTAAAGAATTTAGCAAGGTGCTTTTTTAGCTCACCTGTCCCGAAGGGACAAGTGAGCTTATGCCATCACTTGGCGTCCGTCGTCGTCCGTCGTCTGTCGTCGTCTGTCGTCGTCGTCTGTCGTCGTCTGTCGTCGTCGTAAACTATTTCAAGAATCTTCTCCTCTGAAACTACTGGGCCAAATACTTTCAAACTTTAACTGAATGTTCCTTAGGGTATCTTATTTATAAATTGTATCCGAAGTTTTGATCTATTAACAAACATGGTCGCCATTGCTAAAAATAGAACATAGGGGTCAAATGCAGTTTTTGGCTTATAACTCAAAAACCAAAGCATTTAGAGCAAATCTGACATGGGGTATTATTGTTTATCAGGTCAAGATCTATCTGCCCTGAAATTTTCAGATGAATCAGACAACCCGTTGTTGGGTTGCTGCCCCTGAATTGGTAATTTTAAGGAAATTTTGCTGTTTTTGGTTATTATCTTGAATATTATTATAGATAGAGATAAACTGTAAACAGGAATAATGTTCAGCAAAGTAAGATTTACAAATAAGTCAACATGACGGAAATGGTCAGTTGACCCCTTTAGGAGTTATAGCCCTTTATAGTCAATTTTTAACCATTTTTCGTAAATCTTAGTAATCTTTTACAAAAATCTTCTCCTCTGAAACTACTGGGCCAAATACTTCCAAACTTTAACTGAATGTTTCTTAGGGTATCTAGTTTGTAAATTGTATCCGAAGTTATGATCTATCAACAAACATGGTCGGCATTGCTAAAAATAGAACATAGGGGTCAAATGCAGTTTTTGGCTTATAACTCAAAAACCAAAGCATTTAGAGCAAATCTGACGTTGGGTAATATTGTTTATCAGGTCAAGATCTATCTGCCCTGAAATTTTCAGATGAATCAGACAACCTGTTGTTGGGTTGCTGCCCCTGAATCGATAATTTTAAGGAAATTTTGCTGTTTTTGTTCATTATCTTGAATATAATTATAGATAGAAATTAACTGTAAACAGCAATAATGTTCAGCAAAGTAAGATCTTCAATTAAGTCAATTTGACCAAAATTGTCAATTGACCCCTGAAGGAGTTATTGCCCTTTAAAGACTTTTTTCACAATTTGTTCATCATGTTGACTTACTTTAAAAAATCTTCTCCTTTGAAACTGCTGTATCAATTTCAGCCAAACTTAGGCTAAATGAGTTTCAGAGTATCTAGTATAAATTTTATATTTTATTTCCTTGTATGTCAAGAAACATAGCTCCTATGGCTAAAATAGAACATAGGAGAAAATGATTATTTTCTTTGGCTTTTGAAGAAAATAGGACGATCCAAAAAACATTTAAATAAATTGAAAAGCCAAAATAATCATTGATGAGAGATTTAACCAAAAGAATTAAGGTGAGCGATTCAGGCTCTTGAGAGCCTCTTGTTTGTTTGACTTTTAGAAGGGTTTGAATGAATTCTGCTTCATACGAGTACAAAAACAAATAACTTTTATGTGAAATTCTTAAATAATCCGTCTTCAGACTGCTGTGTAGATTGAAACTATGTTTATATCTTCCCAACATCCCTAACTTCGGGGTTGAGATCTCACAAGCATGTTTAACCCTGTCTTCATATGCCTTAACCAAATCAGGAGCTTGTTATTTGTTGGATATCATTGATTGTTGACTGCTGTATTTTTTTCGTCTATTTCTTGTTCTTTTTTTACTCTCTTTTGAACTATTATGCATTTTGTCATGTGGATCTTTCATAGTTGACTATACGATATGGGTTTTGCTGATTGTTGGCAGCCACCTTGTAATGTAACATGGCTGCTTAAACATGGTTTATGTTGTATTATTGGCAATCATACCAAATCTTCTTATCTTCTGCTGTCCGATTTGTATAGGATTTTTTTTAGCTTTTGTCCTACTTAAACAAGTATTCTTTATATTTAGCATGGATACTTCATGAAATCTTTATATCAGGAACGCCATTCGGTTTTAAAGATCATAATTCATTTGTCGTCATCCCTCTGTGGAGTTCAAACATACTGTTAGAAACAAATGACTATTTGAAACAAACGTTTCACTAATGCTCTCTTCTGTTTAAAAAAAATCTCTGCACAATCGTGGTATATCATTAAAAATTTACCGTAAACCTTTTGCATATGATCTCTAAACTATGTAAACATGTTATAATAAGTATAGCAACATTCACTAAACATGAATTTAAAAAATGTTGTTTACATGCTTAGAAAACCTTCATCCTCATTAATTGGGATGTTGTTTTAACTGAGTAGCAACCTGCAGCAACAATGAAAAAATAAAACAATTAAAGCAGATTTCTGGATATGGATTAGCGATTCAAAAAGTTTAAACACGACGGGGTTATAAAATTAAGTAAAACACTTAGAGCTTCAAAATTACAAACACTGATTGGGCATAAAAAATAAAATACAATCAATTTGATAACTAAGAAGAAAAAAAATCACTTACAATTAGTATAGTAAATTTAAGGATTAAACAAACTGAAATTTCGCTCATAAAATATGAATCAAAATTCCTGAGTTTTATAAGTTTGAGAATTATAAGAATTACATCTTACCAGAGGTGATCTTTTGTACCTAGATGTCATCCACTATTCTCGTTCTAGATCTTTTAGTAAACATCAGAAGATGTGGTATGAATGCCAAAAAAACAACTCTCCATCAAAGTCACAGTGTGTAAAAAGTAAACTATAATAGGTCAAAGTACGGCCTTCAACACAGAACCTTGGCCTACACCGAACAGCAAGTTGTCAAGAGTGTAAAACAATTCAAACAGCGGTCTATTCCGTATTAAAAAAACGAGAAGCAATCAATAAGAACAATTAAGAACCACATGAACAAACGACAACCACTGAACAACAGGTTACTAACTAAGAACAGGTACAATCAAACATGTCTATTCAGATAATAAATCATAAATGCCCGTAAACGTGTATGCAAATGAAAATACAATTCATATATAAAAAACTAAATGTTTGAACATACAAAAGTCGGAGGTTGTTTAAAAGAATCAATTATACATAGCAGGTAAACAATTTAACATTTGCAGTACCACTGCATGATTCACTGAACTTTGATGAGAAAACGTCCACAGCTATTGTTGTGTGTTCAAAAAAGTGAGTTTATGCTTTAATGCTTTTAAAACATGACATTGATATTACACAATTACTTTCATTGTTTACTTCAAAACTCGGATATTTTTTAAATTCGATTGATGTATAAACTAATCGTCTATTTAAACAAAACAGAGAACAATGACGTTATATAAGGCGCAACAGGTTATCTACTACATGCAGGTACTACCAAAAGTAGAAGGTATGAAAATCAACTGCTACGCACAGTACATGGTAACAACAAGGAACTTATAAGTGAACCAATACGTAAACTATGTGTACTAGGAACAACAGATAAACCACTAGCCTCTGTAGAATACAAAATACGATGAATAAAATACATGTACCCCATCGGTAATAAGAGTGGTAAGACAACACCTCCCCAACTAAAAATACCATTAAATATAAAATATAAGGTGATTTGACAGAACTGAAAAAGTAGTATGCAATCATTCTCCAAATCTATGACATATTTGTAGCCCATTTACTGTAATATATTTTAACTAACAGAAATGTGTAGCCCAACTTTAATTTCATATATACAATCGTTGAATTATTATTTAATACAAGTTTTGTTAAAGAAATAATCATCATTTTCAGTTTAAACAATTGATATGTAGTTTACAAATAATGTCCATGTATAAATACTGTTTTATAATAGCAATCAATAATTACATAAATATATATATAAGAGTTTGCACATCTGCATATGAAATTATGTCGAATACTGAAAACTTACTTATAATATCTGTTCATTTGGGTACAATGGGGAGAACTATTGACTAACGGTAATGGTAAAACTTATGACAGACTAACGGTAATGGTAATATTTACGAAAATGACTGCAAATGTAAGTCTTTTCTTTCTTTTATATGTTGCCCTTTGACATTTGCAAAGAAAAATGACTTTAATTTATATTTTAAATTAATATATTTTTGAGATGGAAGTGTTCAATATGATGAGATTTGCTAACTTATTGAAGTAATATCGGTATTCAGAAAACAATCGCAATGTATTGATTTTCTTCATAAGAAAATGCCTGTAACAAGTCAGGAATATGACAGTTGTTATCTATTCGTTTGATGTGTTTGAGAGTTTAATTTTGCCATTTGATTAGTGACTTTCCTTATTGAATTTTTCTCGGAGCTCGGTATTTCGTGATTTGACTTTTTGGTTGTGATTTTTACACTTGAACTATATTTTCATAAATTTTAAACTCGAGTAAATAGAAGAAAATAGTTATCCATATGTTTATTTTCTTTTTTCATTGCACAGAACTGGTCGATGGTTTGTCATTTATATTTTACATTTACAACGATTCTAGGAATTGTGTTTCTGACAGCTTTGTTTCAAATACTATATACAGCTATACATTCACGTTTCCCTGCAACCAGTTTCTATGAAGCAGAGAGTTTTAAGTGAGTATGAAATGTGTTCTTTATGATAGAGATGTCTATTCCTAGCGGCGAGTTCTCGCTGGAAAAATATCTACAAAATGGGGAATACATGTATGTACATTTGACTGACGAAAGTGGAGAAACCAATGGGCAAATAAAACATTCAGCGGAGAAAAGTAAACAGACTTCACTGTAGCAAAACAACATGAAACAATTCAAACAACGTTAACAGTCAAAAATACACTTAACATCAAACTGAAATTGAGCAATACAAACTCTGGGAGAGAACTCAAGTTCTTTACAAAAGATCACAAAAGCATGTTTGTGCCCGACACAAGTCAGGAGCCTCTGACGTTTGTATGTCTCGTAAGTTTTTTTTTCAATTTTAGTTCATTTAAATGTTTTGGAGTTAAGGATGACTTCTATTTTCACTGAACTAGTACACATTTTTATTTTTTTATTTAGGGACAGCTAAAGTCCACTTCCGGGTGCGGGATTTTCTCGCTGCGTTGAAGGACCATCAATGGCATTCGGCTGTAATCTGCTCTTTCGTCTCTTTGGCATATTCCCCATTTGCATTCTCAATTTTATTTCGAAGGATCAGCAGTTCCTGTTCCACTAATGATGCCAAAAATGGATATCCGGCCTGTTAAATTATGTTTAATGAGACATTTAAAGGAGATAAAAATTTCAAGTTCAATTGTATAGATGCGGTCTTCAAGCATTTTAGTCTCCAAAGTTTACATTTTGTAGTGAGAAGACATCATTTACTCTCTAGAATATAATGTAAATGAACGTAATATCAATAAAAACAAAACACTTCACAACAAAACATAACACATCACAATCGATCATAAATGGGATACGACAGATAACACCATGACTTAAATGTCTTAATGAACTGATAAGTTTTATATATAGTCTGGTCAATTCAGTGTATACTTTTACCGATTAAAAATCTGAATTAAAGTCTTAAGTCAAAAAGGATTTTCATGTGAAGTTTGTATTTCACTGATTTAGTGTATATTTTTAATTTAATAACTTTATAACAAATGCGTTCAATTCTTATAATTTTCTACTTAAACATTTGCTGTGTTTTCCTTAAGTTTTTTAACGTTCTTGAGACCGCAGGGTTTCAAATATATAGAGCATGAATATATCACATTGAATTGACATTGTGTTAACCTACATGGCTGCTACACTCTACGAAAACAGTTTCGAAAACCTGGTCTTTCAAATAGTATCCAAGAGAAAAAAAACAGAACAGACCATACACTTTCATGTATTAGTAGATATGCAAATCGTAAAAGAAGTTATAAGTGTGCTTGATTCTTACTGTTGTTTTTTTGTTTTTGTTTTTTTTTTAGCAGTGCCCAGTGGTCAAAGAAAATAACAGCTTAATACAGACCGATAATCTTTGTCCTCAAGGATATAGTAACTCGACTGAAGATTTACTTTGTATGGTATATATCTTTATATTAAGAAATGTATTTGAAAGAAAGCAATTTCTCATTATGATATTTCATATTTTAATTCAATTGGGAAATCTGGGGAAACATCGATGATCGCAAAATATCATAACACAACTTGTAGAGAAGACATATTAGAAACCAACTTAAATCGTAGATAAATGAAATGCATGACCCGACTATATACTGAAGAATGTATTCAACTCTTACTACATCATTTTTTGTTATTTGTGTATTTTATGATTGCTGCCTAATCGACGTTTAACCGACATTTCATTTTATTTGTATAAGACAAATTCTATGAAACACATTTCAGATATTACCTCAATTTGAGAAACAGTATAAGAATCCTTGCTGGCATTCATCTACCGGAAACTGATGTGTCTTCCGTATTTTATTCAAATAGGTGTCACGAAATGCGGGACCAGTGATATGTTTGATTCATTAAAGAGACACCCGGATGTAGCACACCTTCCTGCTGTCAAGGAGATCAACTTCTTCAACATTAGACATTATTATAGTATGTATAAATAACAGAGAAGGATTTTATTGTAAAGTCTCTTATGTACTTATATTCCTATAAAAGCTACAAACACATGATTTCTTTTTGATTTTTTTCATTTTTAATAGCACCTGGTCGATTACACTACTGAAGACTTATCAATCGCCGGTGGTTTCATCAGCTCAGTAGTATGTACTTCATTACTGACATAATTTGTTACAAACCCCTTTAATGTAATATGCATATCATTATTGCTTTGTTTACGCTGTGCCGGTTTTTTTACGTACTAGTTCACAAGGTAACCGTCCGCAGGAATACAATGCACCTTACACAGACATATTGTTCAGACTTCAAGTCAATCAGCCTTTGCTCTTACTCCTCTATGAATGTCGCTTGCTTACTCGAAAAACAGCAAATATCATGTTTGAAGGCATTGGTTTGACCTGCTCGAGTTCGAACCTACGACATTGGAGGCGAGCACGTTACCACGAAACCAACGAGACGGCCATTAGTAAAATTAAGGGGACAAAAAACAAAGACGAACCTTAAGTCGATGATACACAGACACTACTATGATCAACAGAAAGAAGACAAACAAACAACGGATCACTAAAGTGAAGCCAGATTAATG
The DNA here is from genome assembly GCA_019925275.1 of Mytilus edulis. NCBI lineage: Eukaryota > Metazoa > Mollusca > Bivalvia > Mytilida > Mytilidae > Mytilus > Mytilus edulis. The sequence goes on from CM034361.1 coordinate 56,589,665, forward strand.
TTTCAATAAACAAATGATAAACGAGTCTTATAAAAAAAATCTTACACATGCGTTCAAATATTTTCATCATTTTTATCCCGATTCCATTGATATTTCTTAAAATGTTTTAATACGTTTCGTCACTACCAAATTTGCAGAAAAATTATAATTAGATTGTGTAAGTATATATTTTTTTTTTATCAGAAAATAGTCAAGATGGCCCATACCAAACGTTTCAACAGTATGTAAATAAATTTAGTAGGGCAGCAAAATATATCCAAGAACAAAGGCATTCACTAACGGGTAGGTGTATTTTTGGATGAGGTTGTTCTTAACGCCACATTAGCACGTGATGGTTATAGCGTTGCGATGGTATTGGCCTATTTATAATCATGCAACTATGTTTTGATGTTACACTATTGTTACAGATCAGGTTGAAGGTTAGCATTTATTACAACGTTAAAACTCGCTGCATTTGTTTGCACCTGACCTATGTTGTTTAGTGGTTACCATTTGTTGATGTGGTTCACAAGTGTGTCTAGTTTCTTGTGTTGTATATAAATTAGACTGTTGGTGTTCCTATTTGAATGATTTTAAACAAGTAATTTATATAGGCCTTCATAGCTTGTGATTCGGTACGAGACAAGGCTCCGTGTTGAAGGCCGTACTTTGACTTATAAGGGTTTACTTTTTAAAAACTGTAAAATTGATGGAGAGTTGTCTTATTGTCATTTGTTATACTAATTGAAACTTCATGTTGTTTTTGCTATATGTGCTGTATGTGCTTTCAAAACTACTATTTATTTGTTTCCCCTTTGTAGGCGAATTTTCTGTGAGATATATAGAAATGAACTGGTGGAAACTATTGCCTCAAAATAGAGGTAGACCGACGCCTATTGCCATAATTGCGGATACTATAAAACGTATCTTACCTAATGTCAAACTGCTTATAAGTCTTCGAGACCCGGTTGAAAGGTAAATGGTTATCAAAAGGTAAAATTTGCAATCTGAAATTTCTTTTTTTGTGAACTAATTCAGACCGTTGGTTTTCTCGTTTGAACTGTTTTACATTTGTCTTGTCGGGGCCTTTTTAGCTGACAATGCGGTATAGGTTTTACTCTTTGTTGAATGCATACCGTGACTTATAGTTGTTACGTTTTTCTTTGTATAATGTCGATCTTTTGTCGACTCAATATGAGAGGGTTTTTTTCTTTCTGAATATGCTAATAAAAATAACAACAAATCAATTTGCGTATGCATATTGCGATATGTTAGAAATAAAGAAAGATAGAGAGAAAAATAAATACTATAATGCAACATAATGAAATTAGTTCTGTTCTAATAAATCCTATGCTTCCAAATATTTGTTTTTCCCGTTCCCGATGAGGGTAAATCTAGAAAAAGCGATTCGGACGCATGCAATTTATATATCACGTGTTGATTTTTCTGTTTATGATACTAATAACGATTCTTAAATTTAAGCTACGTATTGCTTTTTATGTACACAAAATCCTTTACATAACTATAAGATAAAACAAAGAAAATATGACAAAGAATGAACACTGACAAAAAATCAACTTTCATCATGTTATTCGTCAGTCTAATAGTATTTGTTTCATACAGCATTAGTTTTAAAGCTCTGATTCCTTTCACGGATTTGGCTATACTTTTTTTAACTTTTAGATAATAGCTCTTCAACTTTTATAGGAGATTTAAATTTCCAATATTTTGGCCACGAGCATCAATGAAGAGACATGAATTGTCGAAATGCGCATCTGGTGCAAAAAATATGGTACCGTTAATGTTATTTTATAGACATCGGCTATATTGTTATGTTTTAAGATCGCAGTCGTTCTACTATTACACGAAAAGAAATTGGAAGAAAGAGGATGTGGAGCCATTCGAAACTTGTCTTTATCCAACAATCAGCAGGATAAGAGAATGTATAAAGGAAAAGTCGGAATTTGGATGCATCATGGAAAACGAACTTAAGGTAAATCTGTATGTGATTACAACCGATTGCATTGAGTGTGCAGCTAAAGGTAATGTCTTTGGTTAGCTTGCTTGCTAGCTGAACCGTGAAGTCATTATTATGTTAGGTAAACTGCCCGTCTTTACGAGTAGACTAGTCCGACAGATAACCAATCTATCTGACTGTTGGACTATGCTTCTTCGAAAATAGGGTAGTATACCTTACCTAATAATGACTTAATGGTTCAAGTATCAAGCAAGCTAACCAAAGATATAGCCTTTAGCTGACAACGGCATGGCTAAAAATGAATGAAAAAACAGACAAACAAGAGTACACAATTCACAAACAAGGAAAACACAAATTCCCCCAAAACGTTGGGTGATATCAGGTGCTCTGGAAGGGTAAACAGACTCTGTTTAACGTATGACTTCCGTCGTGTTTATCATGATGTACAAACTCGGTTATAAGTTTAATTCGGTATGTCACTTTCGGGAAAAGGGGACGTTACAGAACTAAATGAAATTATCGCTATCATTTGTGTAAGCATATATCACGATAAGAAATACAAGCCCTGGAGTACCTATTAATTAGGTAAAATAAACTCCGTATGCAGGCGCTGCTGGAATGTTCCTACATAAAATAGGAACCTGCACAATTGGGAAGCTGAAGTCAACAATTTTGTGATAAATATTTCTTTTTACACGATCGTCATTGTCAATTTCTAGACGTAAGTCAAGAAATGTGACAGACCGATCTGTAGCTGTTGTATCTCAACTTCGATGGTATAAATGCATTCAACCTAATCACGAAATTTTGAATTCTCTAGTTAGAGAAACCCATTAATGAAGCGGAAAGTAAAGTTAAAGGATACTACAAACTTTTTTTCTTTCCTCCTACAAAGTTCATATAAGCAGTCAGCCTCAAATGAATAAAGTAATAAGTCGATAGGAAGTTGGTAATCCTTGCGAATGATGATTGTTTGTGTTGAAAAACACGACCTCCAAATGTAAAAATATATTGACAGTCAAGAAATCAAGCTTCTTGATAATAACAAGTGACCAAAGGTACCAGGCTTATAATTTGTGTAAAAAAAATATCCAAAATAAGATTAATTAAATTTAACCCCACTTAGAGATATAGATATAAATTTGACAGTCACAACTGACGTATACTATTATGAATATTTGGTGGAACATCATATTCTAGACTATAATGTGTAAGTCAAACTAAATATATATATCTATGTTTTACAGTTTTATTAAATCACAAACTTATTTTAATGTCTGACGTTCAGGAAGGTTTAAGGTGGAGAGTTTCTGTCACTTTTCTATTGGAAGCTTTATATGTCTACTACATAAAACGATGGATGTCTGTTTTCCAAAGGGACCAGTTTCTGGTGATACCATTTGAAGAATACAGAGACAACAAATTTGAGACAATTAATAGAATTTTCTCATTTTTGGAAATAAGTAAGTATAATTTGTTAATCCTTTGTATTGAATAAGTTAAACATGGTATTTACTTTGGACACAATGTAAATTGCAAAAAAGAATATATGATAGTACAAGTAGAGAATACAAAAATCATCAGAGAACTTAATTCTTTAGTTTAATTGTAGAAACGCGTTTCATCTACATAAAACCAGTTGAGGCTCTCGAATTGAAAAAATACTTAAAACACAAGCCTCAACGACAGTTTTATGATTATTTTTTTTTTTTTCTTCTTAATAACGTTAACGGTACCAACTTTTCTGCACCAGATGCGCATTTCGACAATACATGTCTCTTCAGTGATGCTCGGGGCCAAAATATTTGATATCCAAAGCTTATATAAAAGATGAAGATCTATAATCCAAAAGGTCCAAAACGTATAGCCAAATCCGTGAAAGGAATCAGAGCTTTGCATGAGGGAGATACATTCCTTAATTTATAATAATTTCTAACATTTTGTAACAGCAAATTTTAATAACACAAAAAATCCGTTTTTTCATGCCTGTACCGAAGTACTGGTTACTGGGCTTGTGATACCCTCGGGGACATAAATCCTTTATCAAGTCATGAAAATGACCATTGTTTATATAGTTCGTTTCTGTGATTGTTACATTTTAATGTTGTGTTTCTGTTGTGTCGTAGTTCTCTTATACTTAATGTGTCTTCCTCAGTTTTAGTTTGTAACCCGGATTTGTTTTTTTCTCAATCGATTTATGAATTTCGAACAGCGGTATACTACTGTTGCCTTTATTCATGCATATTAAGAGCGGTAACATAATCCACAAATAAGCTCTAACTGTAGAGAAATGTTTGCTCTGATCGGTAGATATCGTGGTTCTTTTTTTACTGGAGATATATCATCTAAACATAAACTTAAGTACATTCCATCAAATTGTTATATTCTTGATATTTGGTAGTTGAGCGGATGGTGAGGCGAAACATACCAAATAGATAATCAAAGTCATAAGTCCACAACTAACCGATCATACCATGAAAAATAAAACTACAACAAAAATCGACGAAGAAACATACAACAGTATACAAACACAAAATAAAAAAAAATAGAGACTGCGAAACACGAACCCATCAAAAACCAGGATAGATCTCAAATGAACTGGAAAGGTAATCAGATCCACAAAAACGTAATCAAGGTTGTATGGTATTAATAATTATTGTTTTCAATTTGTTTTACTTAATTTTAGGACAGCTGAATAGGACGGAAATGGTTCAAAGAAATATACTGAAAAAGAGAATCGTTAATAAAGGACCTAGCTCAATTTACACTCCTTTAACAGAAAAAACAAGGACTATGTTGTACGATTTTTATGAACCGTATAATAAAATGTTGTACGATTATTTAAATGATTCTTTCACTAATCGGTGGCAAAAAGAGCCGTATGAAAGTTACAAATTAAAGTATACATGAAAGTGTTCTGTATTTTTGAATCTTTTTATTACTACTATCATATATTTTCATATGCCTTTTGTGCACTGAAAAAGTAAACTAAGGAGAACAATTGTTTGTATTTTAGATACACATAAATTGTCAGGATATTTTAAATATCGGAAAGACTTAATAGTCGGAAATTAGTCTGGTTGGTAGAATTTTTAAAAAAGTAGGCCTACTCAGACAAAAAATAGTGCATTTGATGTCATTGTTTACTTAAACTACCCAACAAATTTGTTGTTGTTATTGGTTTTGGTAGGCGACTTACTTATGTAGTAATTGCGCCTTAAATTCATATAACATAAGTATTATGTATATATACTTTCAGTCCTTAATTTATTTTTAGTATTACGTTTTTGCGAGTTTTATGTCAAACTTTGGCGAACATGGTTGACTGAATTACTCAGAAATATATATAATATATGTTGAGAGACAAAAAACAAAACAAAAAAACACATAACAGAAGATACATGTAATAGGAAAATGAAAAAAAAAAAAAGCAAAAAAAAAAAAAAAAAAAAAAAGCAAATGATAGTCCCTAATGAAATGCTTTATTTATTGAAAGGTATCATAAAATTGTTTAGAAATGTAATCTGGTTATTCACCTTTGTGTCGTCTGTGATATACTTATATAAAAAAAAAAGTATATTTAGAAACATGTAACAAGACATGTGCTAGTTAAATGCAACCAATGTTAGGACGTCTCCCTCAATTGATGTAGCAAATAATGAATCCTTAAAGTAAGGATTGGTTGAAGTTATTCCTTTTCCATAACGGCAAGTTGCGTCAATTTAATCCAAATAAATTTCCAAAGACATACTGGTATTTAGTGATTCCTCATTCCCTGACGAGAAAAAAATACTTCTGTCATTGAACGAGGAATCACCCCTACCTACACCCTTAATCGCCTATTTAGATTATATATATATATATATAATATATATATGGAGCAAAAATAGAAAAATATGAAAAAAAATTATACCAGTATATTATTAAAACAATGACATTGTTTGATTTTGTTGTAAGTACAGAGAATGTCAGCGAAACAGAAGTGCTGGGATGTACATATATATAATTATACAATAATCTGTGTGTTTGTCTAACTGACATCCTCTAGTACAAATTTTAGATTTTATCATTTTATTGTTATAGAAAAGGATTTAACTCTTGTTACTATTCTAATAATGTATGAGCGTAGTGATTGTGTTTGTGTTTGTGTTTGTTTATTTTTCTTATTTCTTTCAATATGAATATGACTAAGTTGTCAGTTTATGAAAATCGGAGAAGACATATTGTATTTTCCGTTAATCTTTAAACATAACATTAAATATTTAAGATAAATGTTAGTGGCACTTTCATAAAAAGAAAAGCCTGTAGCAAATGTTTCTATTGTTAAATATCTGAGCATAGTGTGTTGTGTTTGTTGTCTTAAAAGATATGACTGCAATTTTTCATTGTAGAGAATTTTAAAGTGATGTTGTATTATCCCTCAATATGCACTGTTAACTTATCTAGTATACTAATCTTCAAAAGATCAGTGTTAAAATTGAATGTTGATACTTGTTAAAATTAAATGCGTGGATTTCATGGTCAATTAGTACTGGTGTTTGAAAGGTGAATGATTTACTGATGTATGACACAGGTAGAAAAAGTCTGTTTGATTACGCTCAATGGACTGACACAAAGGTGAAGTGTGCATTGCACTTGTGACTTGCTTGTGATTATTTTATATATATTTAAAAAGGAAATTATTTCATATTCGGGTGAGTTTTTCATTTGTCTTTAATCTTGCTGGTTGTATACTGACTTTATGAAATAATTTAATTTAGGGACCGTCTGAGAAATAATTCATATACACTAGTTCCAAATACATAATTATTTGTTTTATAATCTCTAAACTAAAGCTAAATGACACTTATACATGTAGTTGAGAGTCTTCCTATTTTCTTATAAGTATATTAGTTTCCCGTAGATAGTTATGCACGGGACTAAAGGTGTGTGTGTAACCGGATAGCAGGTGTTTCAAAGAGAGATCTACGACTCCATTATTTTTAAGTTGATCAAACATCTGTTTACGTTGCGCATCATATTTTGAGCAGACTAATAGAAAGTGTACAACATCGTCTGTGACTTTGCAGTTTTCACAAATTTCACTCGGGCTTTTCCCTATTTTGTGAAGATATTTATTTACATTAATAGAGCCAGATCTTAATCTGTAAATTATTCGTTCATTTTCTCTATTCATTGGTGGAATAGTAATCTTAAATGATATATTATTTTGGAAGGAGTGTAGTAATCTTACCTTTGGGTTATATAACCACTGTTTTTGCCAAATTTGTTTTAAAATGTTTTTTGTTAAACATTTGATGTCTTCTTTATAAAGGGGAATATGACAATCTACTGTATCTTTATTAAGAGCCACTTTTGCAGTCTGGTCTGCAATTGCGTTTCCTAAAATTCCGACGTGGCTTGGGACCCACTCAAATATTACGTTACTACCTAGTTTGACTAACTGGTTGTATAAAAATATAATGTCGTACAATAAATAATTTTTTACCTTAAATAAATTACTCTTTAAGGCTTGGAGAGCTGATAAAGAGTCGACAAACACAATAACATTATTTGGTTTAAATTCTTCTAACCATATAAGAGACAGAAATATTGCCATAAGCTCACAAGTGAAAATTGACATATTCTGAGGCAGTTTGAAACCTTTTTTTATTCCCATTTCAGGTATTGCAAATGCACATGAGGTTTTATTAGAATTTGGATCTTTAGATCCGTCCGTATATATTTTTAAAAACTGGCGGTACTGCGTATCAATCATGAAGTTACTTTCACTTCGAATTAAGTGTGGATTATCCTTTTTTGAGATGAGATTCGAGAGTTGTGTACATACACGGGGTTTAGTCAAATGCCAAGGGGGTGTTGGGAATTGTTTGTATTTGTATATTTGTTTAATATCTACATCATGTTGATTAATCATATCTTTTGAAACAATAAAATATGGTTTTTTATTCTGTTTTATTTCCCTGGAGTAGCAAAGAAATGTTGCTTTTTTGGCCAAACTTTCCTTAGTTGGATGGTTGTCTTCATGACTAGCTATATTTAGAAATGATTTTGTAATAAGGCACTGCCTACGTTCTTCGTAGGGTGGGTCACCCATTTCTACTTGTAGTCCACTTGTGGCTACATTTTTATATGCACCAGTACAAATTCGAAGTGCTTGACTTTGCACCCGGTCCAGTATTTTCTTTACGGAATGTGAGGCGGAATTATATACTTCACATCCATAGTCTATTTTAGATCTTATAAGTGCAATATATATGTTTCTAAGAGAATAGCTGTTTGCTCCCCACTTTGTACCTGTTAGAAGTTTCATGCAATTTAAGACTTTACTGCATTTTGCCTCTATATATTGTATATGTTTTAACCAAGTCAATTTACTATCAATAATTATTCCTAAAAATTTCACCTCATTGACTACTTGTAATAAATTGTTACCTAAAGTTAATACTAATTTCTCAGTCTTTTTCTTTCTACTAAAGACAATAGCTACAGTTTTAGAGGGGGAAATGAGAAATCCCCATTTATCACACCATGATTTGATATTGTGAAGATCTTTCTGTATTCTCCTTTGAATATAACCAATATTTTTACCACATAGCCATATTGCACTATCGTCTGCAAATTGGGAAATAGAACAATTATTAATACATAAAGGGAGATCGTTTACCATAATATTGAATAATGTCGGGCTGATGCAACTTCCTTGAGGGGTACCGTTTTGGATCGTGAGAGTATCAGAAAGAGTGTTATTTATTTTGACCTGTATTGTTCTGTTAGTGAGAAAACTATTAACCCAACCGAGCATGTTACCCTTTATCCCAATTTTAACCATTTTGTTTAGAAGTCCAAACTTCCATATCATATCGAATGCTTTCTGGAAGTCAATAAATACTCCAACTAAATATTCTTTCTTTAAAAATGATTTTTGTATATCGTTATCAAGTCTAATTATTTGTTCCATCGTACTTCTATTTTGACGAAATCCACTCTGATAAGGTGAGTATATATGATTTTTCTCAAGGTACCACCTCAGTCTGTTATTAATCATCTTTTCCATAATTTTTACAAAATTAGATGTTAAAGCTATGGGTCTATATGCATGTGGGTCACTTGAATCTTTCCCCTTTTTAAAGCTTGGAATTATTATTGAAGGTTTCCAAGCCAGAGGAAGATCTTGTGAGAACCAAATTCTGTTATATAATAAAAAAAAAGTACACCAAGTGATTTATTACTAAAGCTTTTAAACATACTATAGGTAACCCTTATCTTTACCAGGAGATGTATCTGATGTATCAGCAATAGCATCCTGTAATTCATTAAGTGTAAATGGTTCATTATAACTTTGAGAGTTTTCAGAAAAATAATGTTTCATGTTTTCAGCTTCTATAGACTCAATATGTTCTTTATGTGATATAAATGCTTCTGAATAGTTACTTGAACTACTTACATTGGCAAATGCTTCAGCTAATATATTAGCCTTTTCTTTAGTAGATTCATATATTTTATTTTTGTAAATCAAAGTAGGCATAATTAGAGAACTAATTGTTTTACCCATCATTCTCTTAATTGTATTCCACACTTGCCCTATATTATTATTATTATTCAAGCCACTGCAGAAGGTTTCCCAATATTTTTGCTGTGTCAATTTAATAGTATTTCTACATTCCTTTTCTTTTTCTTTGTATAATAAATAATCATGTCCACCCCCCGTATGCCTGGCCTTGTTACGAGCTTTATTGCGTTCTTTTACCACCAATGTACAGTTTTCATTCCACCAGGGGACTTCTGGTTTATTATTTTTCCTTCTTTTCTTAGAAGGGATGTGCTCACCAGCAATTTTAATGACAACAAATTTGCAGAAATAAAACTTTTGGTGAAAGAGAAATATTTTAAGACCATTTTGAGCCCAAATTTACTTGTCTATGAGTTGACATTAAACATTGAGGATTAATGCGCTCTATAGTATACTAATTTAAGATTTCAAGAAAACCAGGGGTTATTTTTAGTGGTACATCAGTTCGGAAGGTCTCTTCTTTCTTATATGGCTTTAAAGATATGTTGAAAATTGGCATGAAGACAGGTGATACCTGTACGACTCAGGACATACCTGGTTTGTAAGAAGTTAAACTTAGGATAAAAAATTTAGAAAGCTATATAAATTGCAAAATTTGGTTGAACAGGTAGGGACTTTTAATTGGTGGTCTGGCATCTAAAATATCCGGCAACAGAACATTATTGGACAGAGAAAAGGTTGATTTCTGTTTATTGATTTGTTATTTTTATGATATCGAAGAATGAGTACACATCTATAACTATTTTCTATTATGAGATGTAATATTTTCTACAACCGTTCTATATTAACGGTGCAAGTAAAAATGCATTTCAAAATGTCGCATTGAGTGAACCTTGCCTCGAATTTGTTTAATATCTCGTTAAATTATTCACCTCATACGGGAAGAAAGGTATGAAAAGAAAGATATTGACACGGAGGTTACAAAACTAGCCACTTTGAGCACCTCAATACTTGTATGTCTGTGTATGGAAAACTTTTATTCGAATATCTGCACTATTTCTTATGGTCATGTGTCTGTCAACAAAACCTCTAATGACATAAACATGTAATACCAATCAGAAGAAAATACCTGTTCCAAGACAGGAATATGACAGTGTTTTCTATCCATTTGATTCGTTTGATTTGTTTGAGCTTTTGATTTTGCACTTTGGTGAGGGACTTTCCGTTTTGAAATATCCTCGGAGTTTGGTAATTTTATTATTTTACTTTATAGTGTGCAAGACACTGATTTCTGGGATAGTGCTTCTTTGATTTTTTTATTTTAAGTTAAAACAAAACAGACGATGTATACAAATAAATAATTTAAAAAGAAATGATGCAATATTTTACCTATTATTTTTAATAAAGCCATAAGCGAATATATATCAATATAGATTTCATGCAAATCTGTTTTCAAAGATAATAATATATAGCATATTTGAAATGATGTCTCATCTGAAAATTTAAAGATTGTGTCCTATCCCAAGCAATGACATATTTGACTAGATTCTTAATTTGTATGAATAGCTATTTATATGCAAGCAAAAGTCGGTTGACATGTTGATACACTCGGACTCGCTCTGTTTTTACTTTTTAACGACTCTTTTTTTTTGTCTCTCTCTCTTTATATATATATCGAATTGATTTATGAACTAAGTGGATATATTCACGGTGACCTGTTTTAAAAACTGTTATGTAACATTTTTTAATTTTTTTTTACATATGAATTAATATAGAAGCAGACAAGCTGCCCCACTGCCAAATCGTCCCACACAAAATAACCCACTTTTACACCAACTCGGCACACTTTTATTTACCAACTCGACCAATTGATGGAAAAGGCTAAAATCCTGCTATATTTACCCCTGTCAATTCATCCACTTATGAAAAGAAGTTTAATCCCATAGCAAAAAAGTTACTTCAGTAAGAAATTATTAGTTTTTTTTTTCTGTGGGGCGAGATGGCAGGACTATATTAAGGGGATTTTACTCTTCTTCTTAAGTAAGGCAAATTGATAAGTCACAGTTAATCGCGATTTTACCTCTTTCATTAGTGGCGGGAGTTGGAAGGACTAAATTTTTCGGTATTTAACGATTCTTCATAAGTAGGGCAAAAGTGCAGAATTTTATTTTGCCCTTTTTCATGAGTGGAGCGAATTGGTAAACCAAAGTGGGCGAGCAGGGAAGAAAGAGTGGGCATGTTGATTAGAAACTGGGACGATTTGGTGTAGGGTGATTTTGCAGGGGAGCGAGTTTTCATAGATTAAATGAAAATAATAGTTAAAACTTTAATGAATACACTAGATGTATGTTTCATTATGAGACAGTCATTTTGATTGGCTGACAGCAATTTTGGGTCCTCCTGAAATTAGCGTTCATTACACAATGAAGATGTCACGAGTTCAACAATAAAGTTCACAGGTAAATTAAAGTCAAAAAACTTGATAGAAGTTGTGTTTTCATGATCCTAGTTAAACACATGTAAAATAAGTAATGATTTCTTAGTTTTGTAACTTCATAGGGATGTAAAATCGTTGACCGTGCGCACATTTTTAGAATGAGTCTCTTCCACTCTTCATACAAAATATAGTTCGGTCAACACATTTACACCCCAATGAAGTTACAAAAAGAAGCATTAAATTTTTAAGTGTTATACTATTTATTCATGTTGACAATTCTAGTATTGTTCGGACCAATATAAAGATTTATGGCATAAATATTCACGTTTGTAGCCTTAATGTCTTGACTAAGGTTTGTTGATGATGTTGATTCTCTTGGCGTATTGTCAGAATGAACAGATTTATCTGAAGATCGACTTATGTTACTATTATTGCTTTCCTCGCTTTTATCACTTATTCTGCTATCATTGCTTTGACCACTTCCCTGACTATCTCTTATACTGTAAGAGTCGATATTATCCAACCTGTCACCATCGCCTCTTTTTTCTATTTGATTAGTATTTGTTGGTAAAATTCATTCTTCTTGTTCACTCCCATGTTCTCTGTCCGTGATCATCTTTTTGTGGCTCATATTGTCACTAATATCTTCGGCAGATATTGCAATACAGTCTACCATATATTTTTTTAATATCTATCTCTACGGCGATCTAGAGAAAAATCATAAAATAACAAACACTTTCAGACCACATCGAATTGGAAAGGGCATGTTTGAATTGAGTGCCAAAGTCGCGGTTGGTAATATTCAAATTGAAAAAGAGGAGATGTGATAGTGTTTATGATAATTGGATCATATTCTAGGTAATCGTAATCTAGATCTGTGGCATATATTCCTCAGCGTTGAAACATATCAAGATTGTATCTGTGAAATTGTCGATGTGGTATCTTCAAATTGATAACCTTTAATAAAGGCAACATTAGTATACCGCTATTCAAAATTCATAAATCGACAGAGAAAAATATATCCAATTTACAAACCAAAACCGAGTGAAACGTATCAAATATAAGAGAACTACGACACAACAGAGACACAACACCGAAACATAACACACAGAAAAACGAACTATAATGTAACAATGGCCATTTTCTTGACTTGGTACAGGGCATTTTATGAATAAATGGTGGGTTGAACTTGGTTTTGTTGCATGCCAAACCTCCCGCTTAAATGTCAGTGTTAATTATAACATTAAAAGTTGACGGTTTTCTTTTGATGATTGACATACCTACATTTTCGGTCTTTTAGCAAAATAACCATACAAATTTGAATGTGATACACCATTTGTTATATTGATTCTAAATAGCTATATAAAAATATGAAGATATGGTGTGATTGTCAATCACACAGTTGTTCACAGGAGATTAAATTATGTAAAAGGCAAGCCAATAAATACCAATTCAAAATCCAATTTTGTAGCAATGAAAAAAAAATTCAATAAAATCACGAACAACACTACGAAAATAGGCATAAAGATTCAGTTGGAAATTTAACGCATCATAAAAAGATAGAAATAACATCAGCTTTAACAAAACAAATGGAAAGGACAATGCTTTTCATATATTCTCATTTTTTCTATAACCTGTCTCGATTTCAGAGATTTCGAGAAATGTATTTGACAACCAGCATAAAATAAGCCAAAAACATAACATTTGAGATTATAAATTCAAAGAGAAAAAGCGAAAACAGCGAATATTACATTGTCTATGTATGTTGTTACTTTCCTATTTACCTATACTTTATAAAGTTCACAGTTGGAAATCAACTATCAAATTATCAGCGATCAAGGTACCGAAACGACGGACTCAATGATTTGAAATATTCAATTGTAACCTCCATTATGGGATGTGTGATGTTCCTACTTAGACAAAAACTGCTAGATATGATTGTAATCTTATTGTAAATGAATACAGTAAAGGCTATCCTTATCCTGAACGTTTATTAAAACTCGCAATTTCACACTATCTTGCTCCTAGTTGAATCGTATCTGTACGTATTCCAAGATCTTAACTTTGTTTCTGTTGTGATATTGTTAGTTGTTTTTGTGCTTTGTATCATTTATATGAGTTGAACCCTTTGCAACTGATCCATATAAATCGGAGCATGTTATTCAGTGGTTGTCGTTTGTTGTTGCATAATCTGTTTATATTCGTTTAATGCTTGTACATTTCTCAATGAATAGTTTCACATTTGGATTTTTTTTTTTGTCTTGTATGTCTAACTTGTTCTTTTGTTTGTTCGTTGATCATCGTTTACAGCCGAAGGGTAACCTATAATTGCTGACTTCTCTGTCACTTAGCCTCTGATAGATAGTTGTCTTATTGGCAATTATACCACATTTCAAAATGGTAAATAAATGAAATGTTATGAGGGCTCCGTCGGATATAAATCTACCTTATGCAATTAAAAATCAATATATCTGTTATCCTATTTCGGCTTGAAATAAAATTTCTACCAAAAGTCTGTTACTGTTTGAAGATTAAGTTTTGTTAAATGAACCATATAAAACAGCCTAAAATATATCTTTAATTTCGTATTTGAACATGTTGAATGTTTCTCAATTCAATCAAAGCTTTATACATGTACATGACTATTTGCACTTGCATACAGTCGATTTCTACATGACGCAGCTCATCTGTTGATAAAAAGTATCTGAATTTAACTTGATTGTAAAGCATATGCTAATACTTTGAATATCAACCGAGTCTGCTATATCGACGGGTTTCCCATGTTTACTTCAGGTTTATTTTCAAAACTGAACATATGTACAATTACTTACCATCTTATCTGACACAACATGCACACTTTCATACACGTTACTCTCATTTCCATGACGCTGAAATGAAAAACGATGAAATGATGAGAGTTGGTATTTTCAATAACATATATATACAATGGGATTTTAAAAACTTGTTAAATCTAATACTCTCATGAGAAAATTCATTACTGGTATGACGAAAAACAAATGTAATGTGAGCTAACATATTCGGGTTTTTTTTTAATATCACGTAGCTTTCAAATTTGAAAAAAAAATCACAAACCCTGAAGTTTTTGGCATTTCTGGACTATAGGTAAATTTGGCAATGCGATCCCCTACTTACGTTAATATTATATCACTTGTCAATAACACTGAACAAATAGCACAACAAGAAGGGTCAAGTCATTTGAGGTTAAATAGTGCATAGCTTTTGTGGTTTGAAAATAGACTTGCATGCTTACACGACCGTATTAGGAAGACTCAGAAGGTGACAAAGCGAGACAACTAAAAAAAAATACTTGCTTGAAAATAGGCTGTTTAAAGAAAAACTAAAAAAAAAATAATTAGATATGGATCAATATATTTTCGGGTATTGATAGTACCCTTTATGATGCTTTAATATATTTTAAAATCTTTTTTGATAAATATATGCATTCAGATTAGTTTTTTTTTTAGTGATATCAAAAACATAATTATGCAAACTTCTATATATTTCACACCAAAAACAGATATATATGAAAAAGCAACAATCTTGTAAAATTACCTCATTTGGAGACGAATTAGCGCCTT
The DNA here is from genome assembly GCA_019925275.1 of Mytilus edulis. Lineage (NCBI taxonomy): Eukaryota > Metazoa > Mollusca > Bivalvia > Mytilida > Mytilidae > Mytilus > Mytilus edulis. Next base: position 56,605,171 of record CM034361.1, read on the forward strand.
CATTCTCATATTGGCCTATTGCACCTTCTGTTGTTCTCATTTCAACATAAGACGTGTCACTAACAATTTCGTGTTCATTTTCATCCATTACCTAAAGGATAGTAGAAGGTTTTCAAACGGCAAATACAGTAACAGTTATTAAGTTTCAACTGGCTATTAACTAGCCTATTAATACTAATACTCTCAGATTTAAACAATCTTTGTCCGATGATTACTTGCTCTAAAGTGTTAAGCACTTTTCAACAAAATGTTATTTTTTATGTACTGTCATTAACCTGTGTCACAGGTTAGATGGATGAATTGGCGCCAGAAAACATGTTAACCCCGCCAAATGGAGGAGCAAGTCATTCAGTGGTTGTCGTTTGTAGCTATATATTTGATTTTGGTTAGTTGTTTTGTACATAATAGTTATCAAAGGTACCAGGATTATAATTTAAAAATTTAAATTAAACTAGGGTTCATTAGTGACGCTCATATCAAAATATTTATAAAGCCAAAAAAGTACATAAATAAGGCCATTAGCTTTCTCTTTTGTTATACATTTGTCAATTCGGGGCCTTTTTTTTTTATCTTACTATGCCGTCAAGATTTTGCACATTATTAATTCCGTACGTTGTAGGAACATAAAGTTGTTGGGTGTCTGCCCCTAAATTGGTACTTTTAAGGAAATTTGTTTGCAGTTTTTTGTTATTATCTTTAAAGTCATAAAAAACGAGTGACCGGTGAAAAATACTGTTCTTCCAATTCATGAACTAATGCATACAAACATCATAAACTTAGTTTTTTGTGCACGAATTTTTCCTTCGTATAATCGTCAATTTTTTTTTCAATCGGTCAGTGTTGTGTTGAAAATATGGCATGTAATTAAAGTTCGTGTTTTGAAGCCGAGGTTTAACGATGGTCACCTGTTTGTCAACAATCAACAAAAAAGCAACAAAAAACATGGAAATTGAGCACGTGTTTAACATGTAAATTCAGATAATAGTTTATTTTAAGGACATCCATGCGTATTGCGATCACCGGATTTTTACGAGATGGGTCACACTGAGGTCACTTTGCATACGAAAAATATGTCGGGGAATTGCTTCCTGGAAGGAAGCAATTAAAATAAAGTAAACTTCTTCTAAATATGAATAAATTAAAGAATTTTCTTCAGAAAAAAGTATATGTACATAATTTTTATAATGAAAACTATCAATAGAGATATAAAAAACATATGCATTATTTTTTTTAATTTGAGGTTTCTTATGACTTTAATATAAGATATAGCTAAACTGTAAAAAGCAATAGTGTTCAGCAAAGTAAGATCTATAAATAAGGGAACATGATAAAAAAAAAACTTGGCCTAAATCATCTTTATTGAATCCGATTACCCTGCACATCAACAAAGATTATTAAAAGATCATTAAAAAATAATACAAGATCAACAAAAAAGAGATTGTTGTCATGAAGTCTTTTCTCATCTGCACTATTTGAGAGAGTGCTTAAAGTTTGATCTGCCCATAGACCAAGGTGAGCGACAAAGGCTCTTAAGAGCATCTAGTTTAGAGTTTCGTTGATGAGTTTATTTTCTGTCACTTTAAATTTTTCAGATAACAATTGTAAAAATACTGTATTATATAAGTAATAGTTTTCAGAAATAATGAGGAACATTATTACACTGGTAAAAATGCCACACATGTGAACATGTGTGCCACACGCATGTGAAAGAGACGTTAATGCCACGCATGTGACACATGTGTGAAAAACGAATGTGATACGCATGATATACACATGTGATCATGCGTTTCACATGTGTAAGGAAAAACACCTGTGATACATGCGTGATTTCTGCATACAAAAGGCATGGTGCCTGTATTAAAAATTTTGCAAAATGTGTGATACGCATGATATACACATGTGACCATGCGTTTCACATGTGAATCACATGTGTAAGGAAATACACCTGTGATACATGCGTGATTTCTGCATGTAAAGGCATGGTGCCTGTATTAAATGTTTTTCAAAATGTATTCCTATTTGTCCAATTACCATGATCGTTGACATGTATCGAAGTTCTAATGTGAATTAAATGGGTTATACATGGGTTTTCCATATATATACACAGGCAAATTTTGTTCCGGTAAATTTCATGTGAGATTCACCTGAAACAAGCTTATACATGAAACTCGCGTTCAATTAATGTTAATTGAGCTCAGCTAATATGAATTTCATGTTAAATTTTTCATGTGAAGCTAACCTGAATCGGGCATTTGTATTAATTTTTAAACACTCAGATAACTTTGTTTGAAGAATGAGGTAATGATCTATAAATACCAATGGCAATGGAGACCGATTTTCTGTCAAAAATGTGTCAAAAACGTGTTTAACTCTATATAATCTTTATCAATTGTGTCAATTGTTCACACCCTACATTTTGAAAACAAATTTGGTGACATGCAGGACAACATAATAATAGAAATATCGAAATTAGGTCAATTCCAAAAAGGGGAAGTTCATGAAAAAATTGATGAACCAAACGCTCTTAGAAATTTAGGCAAATTGAAGAAATTTCGTCATAAAAAATTTGTAAGGGTTCCGCGCGGAACCCAGTGTCTTGCCTTCTTTTGCTGTAAATCGCAGGCTTAACAAAAATGAGGGAAAAAATCAATAAAAAATATTCCTCTTGATACTATCTTTTGATTGTAAGAAGCTTCTGTCCAAGTTTGGTAAAAATCCAGGATAGTTTATGAATCTAATAAATGTTTTAAAAACTTTAACTGCAGACTGTATGTAATGTTAACTGGAAGAAAAACTAAGTTATTTATAAGTAAAATACAGATACACAGGTACAAAATATTAACAAAATTTCCTTCTAGATACTAGCTTTTGATCATAAACAAGCTTGCGTTCAAGTTTGGTACAAATTTTAAATAGTATAAGAAATTAAGTTATTAATTTTTTTAAATTCATCCACAAAGTGCATGAATGTGTTGTTTCCTGGCAGAAAATCTAAGTCCATTTAAAAGTAAAACCCGGAAAAAAACGGATTTATTTTTTTACAAAATTTATTTCTAGATACTATCTTATGATCATAAACAAGCTTCTGTCCAACTTTGGTGCAAACCCAGGATAGTTTGAGAAAGTTATTAAAATCTTAAAAACTTTAACCACAGAGTGAATGTAATGTTTCCCCGCAGAAAAACTAAGTCCATTTATAAGTAAAATACAGAAAAAAGAAATTTTAATTTTGCAAACTTTACTTCTGGAAACTATCTTATGATCATAAACAAGCTTCTGTCCAACTTTGGTGCAAACCCAGGATAGTTTGAGAAAGTTATTAAAATCTTAAAAACTTTAACCACAGAGTGAATGTAATGTTTCCCCGGAGAAAAACTAAGTCCATTTATAAGTAAAATACAGAAAAAAGAAATTTTATTTTTGCAAACTTTACTTCTGGATACTATCTTATGATCATAAACAAGCTTCTGTTCAAGTTTAGTAGAATTCAAGTATAGTTTAAGAAAGTTATTCAAATTTTAAAAACTTTAACCACAGTGTGAATGTAATATTTCCCCCGCAGAAAAACTAAGTCTATCTATATATAGAATACAGAAAAAAATGGAATTTTATTTTTACAAAATTTACTTCTGGATACTATCTTATGATCCTAAACAAGCTTCTGTCTAAGTTTGGTAGGAATCCAGTATAGTTTAAAAAAGTTATTAAAATTTCAAAAACTTCAACCACAGAGTGAATATTTGTTGACGCCGCCTCCGCCGACGACGACGACACCGACGACGACGGAATGTAGGATCGCTTAGTCTCGCTTTTTCGACTAAAAGTATACGTACGTAAGTTTTCTAATGAAATATAGCTATCCAGTTATAAAAAAGTTTATGCGTCTTTTTGCTTTTAATTTGAAGTTAAATATGAACTTAAAATTAGTAGAGTTCTTATTTCAGTATGTGTGATATCTAGTATATGCACGTTTTGTTCAATTCACATTTATAATCTAGAACTCCTTTCGTACGGTATCTTGTCATACTTTAAATGACAAAATTATTTTATTTATTAATAGTACTTTTACTGTTAACCAACTTTTTTGTGATATACATTTGACGTGACTCTGTACTTATGTATCCCGTCATACTTTGAACCACACTATTATTTTATTTATTATTACTTTATACTGTTTAATCAGTTTTTGTTATATCTATTTTGCGTGACTGTATTTATGCATCCCGTCATACTTTGAACGACAAAATTATTTCATGTCTACCTGTGCTAATTTCAAACGCGCAATTTTACACCAGTACTCAAAACCCTCCTTCCTTGATGGGTGCATTTTACATAAACAAATAAAATCGTATAATATAATCAAAATGAGGATGTTAATTTGATGTATGCCTTTTTGTGCCTCTTCGTTACATTTGTTGTTTTTATAGTGATTAAGATGATAACACAATGTTGAGTGCTGTACCCCTATTTTTGACATTTTAACTATTGTGTCTGTTTGTTTTGTTCACGCATCGGTGACAATATAATGGAATGTGATACGACTGTCATACAAGTGAGAGGTTTAGCTAGCTATAAAACCAGGTTCAATCCACCAGTTTCTACATTTGAAAATGCCTGTACCAAGTCAGGAATATGACAGTTATTGTCCATTCGTTTTTGATGCGTTTTGTTATTTGATTTTGCCATGTGATTATGGACTTTCCGAATTGATTTTCCTCTGAGTTCAGTATTTTTGTGATTCTACTTTTTTCTTGTACAAATCCCGACTTTTTGTTTAGTAAAATTTACATGGACAATTTCCACAAAGACCTAAAAATCAAATCAAAAGGAATACTACACTAATTATATATGCAATATATTAGATTATGGTTACAAAAATTTGATATATAAAATATTTTATAAGAAATCCGTCAAACAAGGTGAGAGGTGTAAGACAGCAAAGGAACATTCAAAAGTAGTAAACTTACAACGAAGCGGTAAAAAGGAAAAGGACAAGAAGACGTAGAAACCTTAAACTTCATGTGCACTGGAATGGTAAAACAAACAATTATATACCTATACAATATATCATAACAAATAATTTAAGAATGTTTGACCATAAAGATATATAAAAAGTCGATTATAAACAAAATTCTGCAACTTTTTTTTTCAAATGAGCAGATGAAATATAAAACAAAAATGAACTACAAAGTATTAAAAAAATCTTTTATTTTCAATTTAATCACCGGCATATAAGGGCTGATATTGTTATTTTATCAGCAAAATTAGCAATATAAAAATACATAAGACATACATAATAATTTAAAAAGATTATCAATAAGAAGGAAGTATTAAAGGCATTTATTTCTATATATAATTCAAACTGTATCAAGATTTAACTCGGTTTCTAAATATTGAAAGGAAATATTTGTCAGTCGAAGATAATAAACCTTTTGAATTGTACAAAATATCATTCTGTGTGTTTAAACTAATTTTAAAATACATTTCCGCATTTCAATCTTTATTTCATTTTATTTTTGAAAATACCAAATGAGTCTAATGAAAGAAAAGTTTGTGTCTTGCGTACTTCTAAATATTGCTCTAACAAAAATAAAGTTTACAAAGTTTACAATAGTTTATAATTGTTTGGTACAGTGATATAAATATCCGAGCTTGAGAATCGTTAATGTTTTGGCACAGTGATATAAATATTCCAGCTTGATAATCGGTAATGTTTTAGTACAGAAAAACAAATGTTCAAGCTTGAGAACTATCAATATTTTGGAACAGTAAAATAAATATTAAAGCTTGAGAATCGGTAATTGTCTGGTACAATGATATTAATCTTCAAGCTTAAAAAATCGGTATTATATAGTGGTATAAATATTTAAGCTTGAGAATCGGTTATTTTCACTTCCATGTCCTCTGGTGTTGAGGGCATTTGTGTATTGGATTTAGTGCCAGGAGATTTTCCTCTGGATTTTCCTGGAGAGGTTTTACGTAAACTATATCCTTTTCTTATATCTGTCAGTAATCTGTCAATTATGCAGCCGTCATCATCCTTTGGCAGAGGTTCATGCTTAGCTAAAAATAAAAAGAACACTGACAATGTTTTCTCAATTGTATTTTATATTCTCTTTTCCCTAATAACGTATATTTTGCCCCAAAATTTGTTTAATTTGTTATGATATTGTTACAAACCAAAACGTTCGGTTTTAATAGCTAAGATATTTCAGCGTAAATATATACAATCAGACTATGTGGAGTGATTGCCTATAATACAGCTCTCCACAATAGACCAAATTACTCAGACATTGATAAATATAAGTTTCAACAATCAGTTAAAACCCATCCCTCATAGTCAGTTATTAAAGGCCCCGAAATGACAAATTTAAAATCACTTATATGAGAAAATAACGACCTGATTTATGATTAAAATAACGAACAAAAATATAATATGATATACAGCGAAAAACTACGTCCACTGATTTACAGACTCCTGACTTTGGACAGGTTCAAACGAAATGTGGCGTGGTTTAACAAGTTAGATTGCGTCAAACCCTCCAATATAATTGAACAATGGTGCAACAGTACATCAAAAGAACACACTATACAAAATAATAAACAAAAACAAATTTGATAAACAAAAACTAATTTTATAAAAAGAAACATACAACACCAACCACTTAGTAACAGGCTCCTGAGTTGGGACATGCAAATATTATGTGACTGTCATACAAGTAAGAAGTTAAGGTAGCTTTGAAACCAATTGATCCACCATTTTCTACATAAGGAAACATCCGTTCTAAGTCTATAATATGACATTTGTTTTCCGTTCAGATGATGTGTTTGAGCTTTTGATATTGCCATTGCATAAAGGACTTTCCGATTTGATATATCAAATTGATGAGGCAATAAGATGGATTGTACAAACTGATATTTACCATGTTTATGCTTTTCAACCATTTCAGCTTGTTGTTTTCTTCTTCGCTCTGCCTTTTCTTCCTGAATGCGTCGTTGCTCATTTTCCTATATATATGAAATACTTATTATTACAAAAGTGTTACACATAAAACATTTTTTTTATGAACAGAGGAAGTTTGATACTTTGGCGTTGAATGCAATAACATTGATAAATATTCTGATGGTAAATATATTATTTTGATCGGAATTATTCGCTGAGTTTTCCTGAAATAAATCTACACATAGGGATTTCTCACAAATTATGACAATGATTACCCATCAATGGATATTTTTGAAGTAACAATATCATTCTAGCTAGTAAACCACGTTTAATCCACCATTTTAACATAAGAAAATGCCTATACCAAGTCAGGAATACGACAGTTGTTATCCATTTTTTGAGCTATCGATTCTACAATTTGAATAAGGACTTTGCGATTTTACTATATACTGTCAATATAAAGTTGAAGTATGATATACAATACATAACAGTGTTATACCTTTTTTCAATATTTCATTGTGGAACTTTTACCAGGACATTTACGTTATTTAAATTTTCGCACAAAGTTAGTGTTTAACAGATATTTCAATAGTGATATTCTGCAAACCCATCAAACGACCTTCATTTTATTGATGTTTTGACCTTCATATTATATAAGATTCATTATATTCTACCGGGAAATCATTGCATCGAGATTGGCAAAAACTAGACACAAGGAGGTTCAAATCATTTGATAGGGTTCATACACTCTCTCTGGCAAACTAACAACGATGTGACAAAATTAAGAGTATAGGTCAAAGTTAAATATGGGCTGTTGTCGATGCGCAATTCTGTATTTATCTTCACGGATACACACAGAGTAAAAAATATGATCATAAACATTGAGCAAAACCATCACGATTTTACATTTTTAAAGAATTTCTGAAAAAATACCAAATTATTTTACACTTAATAAATAACAAATAATGCCAAAAATGCTTGCCAGATAGCACAACTAAAAATAAATCAAAATTAAAAACATCAATCAATAAATTAATCATGTTCTTTCCAATGCAAAGTTAGTTGTTCAAGATTTGACACTTTTTAAATTTCGGGTTTTCAATTCTGGTCATCTATCGATTCGAATTTGCATCCAACTGTTCTTATTCGAGTAAAATGATGAGGTTTAAGTAAGTAGAAACAAAATGCGCCTCTGCCTTACAAAAATCAAGCATGGTATTTTTCAACGATTTTTTTTTTCAATTACTGAGCTCGAGATGAATCAAATGCTTGTTGACGTTAAGTCTTTGATGGTATCGACAGCAATGCACCTGTGCTTACAGGAACTATTACTGGTGAGGTCATTTTTGTTAATCTACTGCATGAAATGTTAATATCATTCGAAACAGCAAGATTCAGTTTCATAACGATTTAGCCTTCAGACTGTCTTGCTTCGATCGCAACTGATTCATGATGAAGCCACAATCGTGTGGCGTCTGTGTGTTCAAACATCGAGTTTCGACCATTTTAACGATAAAGCTTAAGGTTATAAATTATGACAATAAACGTTGAAGTTCATGTTAATATTTCCCTTAAAATAGCTGGAAACACATGTAATCCGTTATATATATATTACATCTATCAGACAATTAACTGTTGACATTTTTATTATTAGATTTTATACGGAAATGATGTATACAATATTGTTATATTGGATTCATTTTATTAGTCTTAAGACTATTAAAGATAACAATATATAAATTACCTTCTGACACTGCTGAACTTTAGAGCAGAAAGTTTTCAATGTTTCTACTAATTCTTCCACTTTAAATGACTTTTCATTTTCACAATAATGACTTGCTAATTTTTTTGACAAGTCTGAGATCTTTTTCATTCCCTTTTCCATTTGTTTTATTTCTTCTTCTGCATCCTAGAATTATTCATCAAATATACGATATGAGGTAAGGCTTGGGAAATAAGTTTTTCAATCATCATTTATTACTCTTAGGAAAATGATGCAGATATTTGGGGCATATTTTAAACATATATACTGAAAACAATACCATAATTTGTGCAATTTCCAGATTCTCAGTCAATGTTTTAATTAATGTTTATATATTTTTAAATACATCGAGAAAAAAAATAACAACTAGATAACAGAAGTTTGTTCTTCGACTATTTATAAAACATCATAATATACTTAAAAATAATATGAGGTATCCACAACATCAGTTATCTTAAAGCGAACGAACATAAAAAGCAAAGAAATTGCGCTTTCATTGCTGTTATTTATCTCAGTCACGTTGAGGCCTTCAACACGGGTTGAAAAAAAAACTCACTTCAAATTAATCACCGTCTTTTTTTTAACTTCATTTAGAATATTTTTAGTATAAAACAAACATAAAAAATTAACTGGAAAAGTATCTCTTCTAAATTAAACACCAAACATTATCTACTCATGTATAAACCAACTAAATTAGAAAAAAAGTCAATGCAACAGCAATCCCACAAGACAAATACATACAGGTATTTTAATCTTTAACACCTCATTTGAACTAGCCTGATAATATACAATGTTATGTACCTGTACAAATGTTTTAAGTTGATTTTTAACGTCATCAGGAGCACCTTTCAGATTTTTGTGTAGTTTGTGTACACTGTCCTTTAACTGTTTTAGCTCTGTGGTTAGATTATCTTTCGAACATCTTAAAAATATAATGAAAATGTGAAACTTTGAATTACTATTATTTCGAGCTTATTTGCTATTTATTTCAGGTATAAGTGATGTGTTTTTATTAAAAAAAATCATTTAGATAAACATGATTCATATATGTTCATATAATATAACTGCAATTCTAATATAAATTCATACAGAATACACATTTTAAAATAATATGAGTAACAGGATATTTTTGGTTTGCAGATATTTTTTCTCTTTTATCGACATTTTCTATAGATTCCTCCTTTCAATTTATACAACGTCAAACAGTTTATATTCTGGTTTTGGTTTGCAGTAACGTGTTTAATTATTCAGTCAAAAATTTGTTATTTGAACTAATATTTCACTAACGTGTACTACAGATATTGGAACATACTAAGTAGTATGGAAGTATTTCATTTCAGTTTCTGAATGACATCTTGAATTGTTAACGAAGCAAGTTAACTTACAACATTAACCCTTCTGTCCTTGACGTAGTAGAAACAGTCATACCAAAGGTTATGGTTATAACATTAATGTGAAATCGTGGTATAATGATGTGTTTTAAAACATTAATTGGCTCATAAAAAGTGGTGCAAGTGAAATTATTGCCTACTCTGGTTTTATTTTATTTTTTGTTGTGCGTAGGATGTGTATATTAGTTTTTAAATATGTTTTTATTATATGAAGAGGCTTGTGAACTAACTAAAATAGTTTTATTTGAACACGCTTAGGGGCATATCATATGTTTGAAAATTTTGAGTGGTTGTCACTGCCCCTAAATGGGTATGTTGTTTGTGCATACCAACTTTTACCATATCTAGATCTGCTTTAGTGTTCTATGTTAAATACACTTACAGCTTACATGCACTTAGAACTAGCCTCGCAAAATAACGCAAAGAATGGTGATGATTTCAAGTTATATGTTTTGATGAAGTTGAGTAGTCGTAATATTTACTATTATCTTATATACTGTTATACCTAATTAAATTTTAAATACAACTGTAATGTTAGTTTTGTCTCTTGGTCTTTATGAGTAATATACTATGACCGTTGTAAAAAAAACGGAAAGTCTGACTGATTGAGTGATTGATCATATTGATGAAGGAAACTTTGTCCATCTTTGTTGCAGTTCTTTTCAAAATTTTCTGAGTTGTAAAGTTGCACGATTCTAATTTTTTTTTATAGATCTGTGTTTCTTCTGAACTTCTGCAAGTGTTATACAGTCGATTAGATTTCTAAATGTTTATTTATACCTATTATATGATGATCGGACATTGTGCAATGGATATAACTATTAAAAGGTATAAATATGCTTACCTTGTTGCACAATTGAGATCTGGATACATCTCATCAGCAAAAACCAAAGCATCTTTATTTTCTTTTGTAGCCTCAGCAACCATGAAATGCAACAATGTCACCCTTGGTTTATTTGCACGTGTGTCCATCAGTTTATTTAGGGAATTTATTTTGAAACCAACTGCATTTCCAGCGTATCCACCCTGTTTGCAAGTATAAAAGGGTATATTTATCTTTGATGTATTTCAAAATCTACTAGTAAATGAGGATGGCATGTATTTTTACGAGTCAATGTAACAAACTTATATACATTACTTGCATAAATAAAATCAAAGCGTTATCCGAAACAGGGGTTTTTGATATTCTGTAGAAAATTCTGCACTGTTAAAGAAATGAAAGATATCTTCAAAACCAGGTTTAATCCACTATTTTCTACATACGAAAATGCCTATACCAAGTCAGGAATATGACAGTTGTTATCCATTTTTTTCATATGTATGAGCGCTTGATTTTGCAATTTGATTAGGGACTTTCTTTTTTTAATTTTCTACGGAGTTCAGTATTTTTGTGATCTTACTTTTTTTTAAATTTTATATCAAATTTCTCAAAAAATATCTTTGAATTTATTATACTTGATACGGTTACTGCCATTCTTCAAAAAGTGTGTCATTCCTGCGTATTGTTTTAATGCAGAAAGACTTAAAAAGCTATAACAATGAAATAACACCTTATAAAGATCACTTACAGCGTTCAAGAAATTCCCTGTGTGTAATACATAGCGTAAAAACACTTTAAAAGATTCGTTATCTAATGGATGTTCACAAGCTCTTATATATGTCTCTATATTAGGTCGCAGAGAATCACACGACAGTTTGAAGTCATCTTTAAGTACTAAACCATCGATTCTCAATTTGAAAGCTGCCAAACCAGACAACGTTAAAAAGAATTTTTCAGCATTTCCTAGTTTTGATTTATCACCGTCATAGTCTTTGACAGTTGCAATCTGAAACAAAAAATATAAATTGTTACAGAATATGAACCATTTCATATGAAAAATTCAACAAATATCTATTCCTGTCAATCAATCCCTTCGAGAAATTCTCCTTATCGAATTTTCTTGTTAAAGAATAAAATTAAATGGGAAGGCTGTCATGATTATTATTCTGTATGAGAAACTCTCACACAAAGCTGAACTCAATATGCTTATCAATATGTTATGTATATTACTTCCTGGTTTATTGACCTCGAGCATATGAATGGTTAAAAATTTGACTTTTTATCCGGGTATGTTTAATTTAATTTCAAAACTCCATTCCATTTTGTCTAAGCTAACACAAGATGAAAATAGTCCTGTATTTTCATGCAGTGTCTGTTTGATTGTTTCCGAAAAGGTTTTTTTTAAAAACTACTGTTCAAAAACATGCTATAAAAAATGAACTTACATCGTCAGATTCTGGCAGGATTTTTTGTAGACCTCTTAAACGTTCTTGTCCAATCTTATTAATATCTGCCTCTACTATCATGTCGACAATCTCAGAATGGCTGCATTTAAATTGTTTCAAAAAGATGTTCACATTCATACTTTTCTTCATATCTAGTAGTAAAACCTAGTTGAATAACAGTAATACATAGTACAAAATATATAATCGAAGTAAATAATAATTACTTCCATGATTTGAGATGAATTTGGATATTATTTTTTTTATTGTGGTCAATTAATTCCTTTCGTTTTCATGTGTTAAACATTCCCTTGCTTCGAAAAATTTTGGGATTGAAGAATTCCTAATGTAGCTAAATCTAGAAACACGATTCGGACACACAAAACTATAGAAAGTGTTATTACCTTATATTTTCTCTAAATTAAAAAAATCTCTACATCTTCAGTACCAATAATGATATCGTCTATATATATAGTTATATATGGTAAATGTGTATTTCAATTTCTTTTCTTATGTCATGAAAATAAGATACTAGACCAACAAAACTGGAACTCATCTCCCCCAAAACTAAAACACAAAAATACATAACTAACAGGTTTTCCATAATATTGAACTTCTTGATATATGTGTTGAGTTTGGCGAAGTAATAATTCAATAAACAGTTGGTAAGACTAAATCAGTTTCACAACTAGCTCGATAACTCTTCATAAACCCACCATGCCCAATTTCTGCCATCTAACATCGTCGCTGTTTTTTCATAATTGGGGCTTTGACACTTGAAATAAATTCATTCATCAAATCGCATGACAGGTTGATGATGAAAGTTTTTGATGACCTTGACTGGCTATACCACCCTTGCACGATCGGTATATGACAGGTGATGTACACATAGGATGAAATCCCTAATATGTCAAAATTTATACGATTTCACTTGTGTGTGCTGTTTGTTTATTTCAATTTGGACTTGTGACAAATCTACTTTTGGTTAAGTGCCGTCATTTTTTTCACATTTTACAAAAATGTAAAGTAACAAAAAAAAACCAACTCCGAGGAAAATTCTGAACAGAAAGTCCGTAAGCAAATGGCAAACTCAAAAGCTCAAACACATCAAAGGAATAAAGAACAACTATCATATTCCTGACTTGATACCTACATAATCTTAAGTAAACAACGAGGGATTAAACCTTATTTTATAGCTAGCTAAACCTCTCACTTATATGACAGTCGCATACAATTCCTTTATATTGACACCGATGTGTGAAAAATAACAGACATAAAAGGTAGTTTCATTTTCTAGCCACTGGATCGATAATGCTGCTGATTAACTATTGGTTCCCGAGGGTATCATTATGCCAGTAGTAAATGCTTCCCCACTGACATGATTTATAACAAATATTTCGTGAATTTGCCATAAGTCAATTTAGATATCACATCCATCGAAACTTAAGTTTCCAACCAGCTGAGGTTAATTATGATAAGTTCATCGGACACAACATGACATCATTTTATATGCTAAAATTAATGTCCCATGACACACATGCGATTATTATTTTTTGGGTCTCTTTGGAGATGGTAGCAGATCATTTCAACTCAGAATGATAGAAATATAACCATCAAAAGAGAAAACAAACAAACTTGAATAATTCAATTCGTTTCTAACAAAGACGAAAAATCAGAATCACTATCATCTCGTTATAATAAAAGTCGTAACTACAGATATTCTATATTAAGCGAGAGACTAAGGAATACGTTTATTCTTTTCTAGACTTTCGACCGAATTGCTGCATAAGTGTATATCAAAAAGTACTCAAAGGTTACATGTTTTCTGTTTTTTTATAAGAAAAAAACAAGAGAAAGTATATTTTGACGACAAACCTCTGTTTTCTGCTTTGATTTCTTTTGTTCGGCAGGCTTGACGGTCACTGGTTGTTGTTTGCTAAACAATTGTTCGATAGTTTCATACTCTATGTGAATAGCATCTTCCATATCGAGCACTTCTTTCCAAATATTCTTATGAGCTGAAGATAAATAGATGCATTGATATATAAAGGGTCAGACTTTTTTTACTTTGTATATGATTCGAATTTGAGGACCACATCGCTTAGCAAACGTTATGTTATTATATTTATACTTAAGATACAAAGATGAAAATTTAGTTCAACCTCATCACATATTATCGTGACTATCCGTAGTCGGGAACTGTGTCAGTAGTATCTTCTTGTTATTGTCATTTGAAGAGTTTGGTTTTCCTGGAAGATCTTAAGAAATTTTCTGATAATTTTATAAACAATTGTTTAACATTTAGGACGACTTTAAAATTATATATTTTGAAAACTGTATATAAAATAGAAGATGTGGTATGATTACCAATGAGACAACTATCCACAAAAGACCAAAATGACACAGATATTTACAACTATAGGTCACCGTACGGCCTTCAACAATCAGCAAAGCCCATACCGCATAGTCAGCTATAATAGGCCCCGATAAGACAATGTAAAACAATTCAAACGAGAAAACTAACAGCCTTATTTATGTAAAAAAATGAACGAAAAACAAATATGTAACACATAAATAAACGACAACCACTGAATTACAGGCTCCTGACTTGGGACAGGCAAATACATAAATAATGTGGCGGGGGTTAAACATGTTAGCGGGATCCCAACCCTTCCCCTAACCTGGGACAGTGGTATAACAGTACAACATAAGAACGAACTATAAAAATCAGTTGAAAAAGGCTTAACTCATCAGATGGACAAAAATACAAGTGGACGTGGCCGGGTACTTATACATCCCAACACCAAAAGACACAATGAACAGATATGAGAGTACTCGCAGTTATCTGACAGCTAGTTCAAAGCCACTAACAACTAATAAATAAATCATGCATCTAAGACTAAACTATCAATCCGTACACATCCAACATCAAATGGATTTAGTGTAAAGACAGACGTCATAAACAGCCAGAGAAAAACATGATCTTGTGCAATGCCAAGTTACAGGTATCGACAGATTGTAGATCCATGAATATGTATATGTATATAACATACTAGTAATATTTAGTTAGCTTTTAATTTACTGATAACAAAATCATTATTTATACCAATAAAAACAATATTCAATGATCTTATTACAGTGTTGAATAGGTAACCTTTTTAAAAGAAGTTTATTTATAGGAGCGACAAGTTTACATGGATCATTTCTAAATTGCCGGGCACGGTTAACAACATTTCCGTAAAAATGAGGATGTGCTATCCCGTTTGAAATAAGTTTTCTACAGGTACAACCAAACTTCAAAACCAAATCTTTATATCTATGGAAAAAATTAGTAAAGGTTTTAAGTAATTTATGGTAACGATATCCCTGGTTTAATAATTTACCAGTAATACATAGGTTGCGTTCGTTAAAATCAAAAACGTCACAACAGACACGGGCATAACGAACAAGTTGTGAAATATAAACACCGTAAGATGGTGCCAAAGTAACATCACCATTTAAAAATGGAAAATTAACAAAAGGGAACGAAAAATCGTCTCATTTGTCGTACATTTTAGTGTGGAGTTTCCCGTTTAAAACCGAAATATCTAAATCCAGGAAAGGACAGTTATTACCGAATAAATTTGATTTATTTAAAGTAAGTTCTTTGGGGAAAATGTCAGCAGTATATTGAGAAAATTCTTGACTATTTAACGAAAAAATATCATCAAGATAACGGTAAGTGTTGTTGAATTTATCAATTAAATGCAATTTCGACGGGTCTTTACTATATATATATTGGTCACTAAAGGTCCTTTGCGTATTGTTTTTGATGGGTTGTTAACCTTACATCTCATTTATTCATATAAAGTAGAAGGAGGAGTTCTTTTGTTTGTAAAAAATGCTCCTTAACAAATTCAACTGTAAACAAGTCTTAATATTCCGTCGAGAATTGCAAATATGTCTCTAAATACACTTTGATAATTTAAAGGCTATTATAGAAGGGGAATTTAAAAATAAATCTTATTAACAGAGATTGATTGATTTTAAAGTTGTGTTTAATGCCATTTCATCATTATTCATGATGATTAGTTTTTATTGATTGAGGAAGCCGGAGTAATTGGAGAGAACCATTTGACAGTCTTAGTCAACTAAGATTGGAGTCCACCGCATTTATCACGTGCGTGTTTCGAACTGACAACCATAGTGTTGACAAGCTAGTGATAAATGAACTACTTAGACTACTCGGCCAACGAGCCCCCTCCTACTTACAGGGAAAATGAAAATCATAATACAAATTCAAAATCATGAGATTACAACCAATTCAAGAGTATGATTATATATACTGAGAAATCGAAGAAAAGGGAATTCATGTCTGTTAATTGATGACTGTTTTTTGTTATGATATCAAGACAGGACACGCATCTTGAAGCTTGAAATTGGTATCTGTTGCACTTAAATCACTGTAAATGCTAATGTTAAATCTCGCTAATGATTTAACATAAAGGATCTCCTTTTTTTTTTTTTTAACTTTTTTTAGGAAGATATTTTCCTTTCTTTAAATATTCATTTTTCATGTTATATTCAAATTATATCATATATCTTTTTTGTTCGAATAACTTCTATTGCTGTCATTGTTAATTATAATACTACTTACAAGCAATTGTATGAGCAGGAACTTTTGTCCAGTTGAATGTTTTCATCTTGTGTTTCGGTGTTGGTGTCCACATACTTCTTGGTTGAGGCATTGTATTTGCAAATGAGAGCGGTGCTGGTACTGCTCTTATCTTTCCATCTACTCCGGGCGGAGGAGGAGGCGGCGGTGGTGGTGGAGGCATTCCAGGCATTCCAGGAGGGGGTGGTGGTGGCGGCGGCACTCCAGGCATACCAGGAAGAGGTGGTGGAGGTGGCGGTGGCGGAATTCCTGGCATCCCAGGAAGTGGTGGTGGAGGTGGTGGTGGCGGAATTCCTGGCATTCCGGGTGGCGGAGGCGGTGGTGGAGGTATTGGAATTCCTGGAACTCCAGGCATTGGTGGGGGTGGAGGGGTAGCTGGAACTCCTCCCATCATACCAGGTGGCAGAGGAGGTGGTGGGGGTGGTGGAGGCACTGCAGCATGAGAATGTGATGTAGAAGTTGGATGTTGGTTGCTGCCAGCTGAAAGGATAGTTGCATGAGTTTTTATTTCTTCGTTGATATGTCCATTTTGATTTGAATTCGTTGCAGATTTGTTTGTGTTATTATTTTTTTTAATTTCGTCTTCATCTTCTGAATTTGATGACGAAGATGAGGAATGTCTTTCACTATTGCTTGAACTACTACATTCATTAGTCTCGACACTATCTGTTCGATGATTCGAAGTCACATGACCATTCATTTGTTTTTGACTGCCTGTAGTACTAGAAGATTTTAATGAACCATTAATTAGTCCATTCGTTTTTTGATTCATCTTTATAGGTTCATTTTCTCCTGTAGATGGTGAAATTATAACATCACCTTGTTTTACTGAAGGCAATTCAATGACTTCAGTTTGTACACATTTTGAGCACGTGACTACATTTGATTGCTGTCTTTCAAATGGATTTACCACAACCAGCGATTTAATATCACAACCAATATGAGTTTTCTCTACTAAAATAGCTTTCCTCACTGAAGTAAGTATCAAATTCCACTGTACATCACTGAAAAACATGAAATATTTATAGATTACCGTTGATCATCTCACTTTCTCGATTTCGCCGGTACGGAAAAGCAATCGAGTTGAGATGACCAATGAAAATCTGTTTATCGCTATTTTACATATGACGACGTCAATTTCATTAGCAACGCCACCTGCCTCCTTAGTCATGTTAGTTTCTAATAATATTTTTTTTATCTCAAGCGAGTAGCGTGATATCAAAAATGATCACAAAAAAAGACCATAGGAAAAATGCACAAAATAGCGATAAAATTACTTAACAATGAAAAATTGATAAGATATACAACATTCATAAGGAGACTAAACAAATCGTTTTCAATTTCAGATGCATGTTTTTCAAAGAAAGGATATTTACAACTAAGATATTTTTTATTAAGGCATTGATGTCACAATTTTTGGAACTATGTAAACAGAAGCCTTATGATTAAATGAAGTTAAAAAATCCAAACAAAAGTCTTACTATGTTTTAAAGTAGTTCTGTTCTCTTATTCTCGAGTTTGACCTACCGAAAATACCTAATACCGGGTTTTAACAAACATGAACAAAACGACAGGTACCACATATGAAGCATAGCCGCCCGGAACACCAACGATCACCGAGGAGTTGGATTGTTATTTAGCACTTTTGTAAGGGTGTCTTTTCTGGGTTTTTTTTTTTCATCGTTTATTGTTTTTTGATTTGGCATTGTCAGTAAGTGATCGACCTCAATATCATTTTAATAAAAGTAAAATAATTGCATGAATTATTTAAAACCTTTGATTCACTCCGGTACAAAAGCGATTATTAAGGTAATCTGTTATTGGTAATAGACGGTCATACAAATGAATCAAAGTATGCATACTCACAAATTTCAAAGGGAGGAATAGAAATATGAAGTACTTATTATTAATATTTTTTGGTCCGTTAATTACTTTGAACATTATTGAATAAATGTTAAATATCATCGTCATACGTACCTTACTGGATTTTCTGGATCAATTTGAATAAGGGATTGGAGAACACTTAAAAACGAATCTGCTTGTGGCGTGTTATAAACCTGCAAGATAACAAATATTTACAAAATATTAAAGATAATTTCAGTTTAAATCATTAAAAAAGGTGTTACAAAGGGATGATTACGGAAAAACATATTGGCACATGAAGTTCATCTATTATGAAAATCTCAAATTCGATAAATTCCCCCTAGATTAATTTGGATGATACGTTTCTCTTTTCACGATCTATATATGTACTAATACTATATTATACTGTGCAAAACCTATTTCAAACATGCGTCTTGCCACATCTCCTTATTTTCATATTTTAGTATTTAGTATTTACTTAATTGATATATGTGTTTTGTCGTCTTGTTAGTGATAAATGCCTTCCTATCCCTTTATTATCATCATAAAGAGTAACTACTTTATATCTTTATCATCCATATCAGCTGGTAATGACACTTTGCTAATAGTCACGTGAATGTCATTTATTCTGGCCATACGGCAATGTAGTCTCCAGGGATTTAAAAATCAAACACAAAGCAAAGTTGGCTTAGTGTACATGGTACATGTCTTCATATTTTTCTTAAACAAGTTTTATAAATATTCGCATGAAACAAACAAATATAGATAACTTATTGACGTCTTTGTTAGATTTATTTGCATTTTTGTTTGTATTCTTTAGATAATTGTTACAGGTCACTGCTGGATGAGCCTGGATCCCATTTGCTGTAATATTAACTTAGTATGTCTCATTGATGAGGACGAAACGAGTGTCTGGTGTATTAAATTAGAACCCTAGTACACTTGATAACTATTTGGGTTACTCACAGAATTTTGACAATATCACGGAACTACAAATAATTGTCATATAAGTGAGAGGTTTTACCAGATAAGATCTAGAAATCAGATTTAACCCACCTTGTTCTAGAAAATGCAGGTACCAAGTCAGATAAATGACAGTTGTCTTTCTCTCGTTTCTTTAATTGAAAATGTTTGATTTTGTCCGTTTGTATAGACATTTTAATTTGTATTTGTTTACTTATTCTTTTGTTTTTGTTTTTCTCATTTTGAAAGACTAAAGTTTTTATCTAACTCGTCTTCAAATCAAATCACCACATTAATTGACTGAAATGTCAATAATTTCTCCATTTTCATTGATTACAATTTAAATGAATGGATGTTACTTCCGTCGGATTTTGTAGGTTTTTTCTAAACTGATTAATGTCGTGTCAATGAATATTTCCCGAGGACGGAAAATATAAACATTTTCCAATAACTCAAATAGATTAAACAAACATTGTATACAATTATGGTAAAAGATAAAACATTGAACTGTAGAAAATTAATTTGGAGTACTTAGAACGATAAAGTCTCTCTTCATTCTTCATTTGTATTGACATCTGCTATCTCTGTATGATTAACACAGACCAAACAATTTTCGTCGTTGTTATTATGTTGCACTATTCGGTAGAACAGTAAATAAACATGAATTTAGAAAATTATGGGCGTATTTCCTGCAGTTAAGCAAGTTTAAGTTTACAGTTTCGATTATTAAATGCATGGTTTATGGTTTGGTTTAAAACCAGTTAAGCAGAGGTGTTTTAGTTTAGAACCAATAATAATAGTAACGTCAGATAATGATCTTTCTGTTTTAGGTTCGGTATTTGAGCGATTTTACCTTTTATTGTAAAATCTTCAAACCGAACAAGGAGGTTGGTAAGTTTAGGAAGATACAGTTACGTCGGCCTCATATCTTGACTTACATCTAGAAATTGACAATGAGGGTCGGTTGAAAACAAAACTTTACGACAAAAGAGATGATTTCAGCTTTCCAATTGTGAACTTTCCATTTCTAAGTAGCAACATTCCAGCAGCACCTGCATACGGGGTATATATCTCCCAATTGATACGATATTCCCGTGCTTGCATTTCCTATCATGATTTTCTTGATAGAGGTTTGCTGCTCACAAGGAATCTATTAAACCAAGAGTTCCAAATGGTGAAGTTGAAATCATCCCTTCGTAAATTTTACGGACGCCATCACGAGTTGGTTGACCGTTATGGAATAACCGTATCACAAATGATATCGGATATGTTCCTTACGTCGTACCTACAATCCCCTTCCCTTTCCTGAATGTGACCTACCGAATTAGACTTTTTACCGGATTTGTTATCACATAAGCAACACGACGGGTGCCGCATGTGGAGCAGGATCTGCTTACCCTTCCGGAGCACCTGAGATCACTCCTAGTTTTTTGGTGGGGTTCGTGTTGTTTATTCTTTAGTTTTCTATGTTGTGTCGTGTGTGGTGTTGTTTGTTTGTCTTTTTCATTTTTAGCCATGGCGTTGTCAGTTTGTTTTAGATTTATGAGTTTGACTGTCCCTTTGGTATCTTTCGTCCCTCTTTTAGGAAGCTTGTTCTGTGATTTTTTCCAGAAACATATTTGAAAATAGTTTATCTTTCGAACTAGTTTGAAACATGGTTTCAAAAACAAATTGAAACTTCATCAGAAATACCAAAATACTGCAACCAATTTAGAGACAACAAATACGCACTCGACTACAGATTTTTGTTTGAAGTGAATGTAATCGTTTCTTTCTATGAACTAACCTTTTGGAAAATGGCAGTAAAGATTTTATGATGATCAGTAATATCTAATCCTTCCGGTGTGCCTTCTGATAATTCCTCGTCATCTTCGTGTTTTTCGTCCTCAAAAACATCACACTGAATCTGAAGATCTTCGTCATCTTCATCCCTGAGTTTATGTATGAGGTCAAGCAGGTTCAAACCTGAAGTTTAGGTGTAAATGTAATTTTACATAATTATCGGAAATAATTTGTTGTATAGCTCCGAGAAATTACTGCCGAACAGATTTAGAAAAAATATATTTGTATATGATATTAAAAAGTGATATGGTGAGATAAATGTGCAGGATGATGTGTTTTTATAGTTGATCACAAAGAAAGATTTTAGTTTTCCTATTGCCAACTTCCCATTTTTGAAAAAAAAATCATAGTAACTGAAACAGTCTATTGCTTTTTTGTACATGAATTTAAAAGATGCACTGAAGCATGTTACATTTGTATACTAAAAATTAAAAAATTTCCCCACTTGCAAGGCTATGATGCAAAGAAATTAGTTCATAATCAAGATTTTTAACTTCACAACATCGACGGTTGTCACAACAGATTGCTGTTTTTGTTTTTCGACCTGCTGCAAACTGGTAACACATTACTGCGATTCTTCGTTGTTTAATGCCAATAATTTCTGTTATAGATTCTAAATCTACACTTTCCAGACTGATATGATTACTAGTGCTGTCGTGTACCTAGTTTCTAGATAAGAACTTTTGAAATTTATGAACTCTATGAATGGCAAGAGCTATTCACTTACTCTGTCACATGATATCGTCTTCATTATTGTATGATTGTCTACCCTTGTCTGTATGTTTGTTTGTTCTTGATTCAACTGACGTCGTTATTTTACTATCCTATTTATAAAGATGTGTTTTTGATAAATGATTTGGAGTTCAATAAACAGGAAATTATATAAGTAGCTAAATTTATAATGTTATAATTTTCTTAGGCTGCTAATGAAAATCATATCTACTAACTGATAAACATAAATAACAGACCTACCAATAAATTCATTCCTCACTCGTATTCTGTCTTCTAGTTCTTCAGTGGCTACCAAAATGCAGTTTACAAATGCAACAAGCGTTGTTTATATGGTATCAATTCAGCTGTTTTCAACTCGTTTACTATTAAGCTAAATCTGTATCGCTGTCTCTTTAATGTCTAGACAAAAACAATGTTGGAAATAATGAGTTTTAACTTTTTAATTTAAAATTCTTTATATGCTGTTATTTTGTATTTATTTAATCTTAGAAACAAGTAAAATAATTAAAAAAAATATGTAATCGGCTCATACTTAACAAAATAAAATTAGACTCGTCTACTAGCCATATGCTAATGTCATAGTATAATATGATGTTTTAAATTCAAAACACATTTAATATTTCAATAATCGATTCAAACAGGTAAATGTCAACTGATATTTATGCACAAATCCGACCTATTTGGTTTCTTTTTTCACATAATCTGTATGCATTTACTGAATATCAAAATCAGTAGCCTGTCAAATCAATGTCTTCTCGATTTCATTAAAGTATAGCATCTTGGTCTGACTCCAATAACATCGTTTGGAAGTTGGCCGCATAATGACAATATTCAGTTAAAAATGGTTATAATGAATACAACTATTTCATAAGGTTTTATTTGATTTTCAAGCACAAATATCATTTGCAAGCTACCGATTTGGTCGATCACAAATGATACGTTGCAGATAAGAAAAAAAAAACAATGATCAAAACAATATACATGAAAATAAATGTAGAACAACATGAACCCGACTAAAAAAATGGTTATGAACTCGTGAGTTCCGGAAAGTCCTGCTGAATAATGACTAGCGACTTTCAACTAAATACCAAAAGTGGGAAAAAATCTCCGTTTGTATGATCATTAATAGTCATCAAAACCTTTTTAATAACAAGCCATGAAAGACCCCAAAATTACAAATATGAACAGTATTTAACTTTGTTAAATGTTAAAACCAATTGTTATTTTATCCATCTTTTAAGGGTAATGATTTATATTGATGAACCTTTATCCATTCCTGTTGTTTAAACATGATTGATTTCTACCATAATATCTTTGAGTTTAAACTGATGATACCTGTCCTCTTGTGACAGAAAATATCATTCCTTAAAAATATCGGTTAACTCTGTAATGACAATTACTTTAGTATTCGATAGCCCGTAGTTTCTATGTCTTGAAATAATTAGAAAACAGAAACAATAATGAAATACTGACAAAATTTCACAATGGTTTGTTTTTATTCTGAAATGAATAGTATGAAATACATGTATAAAAAAAAATATCCGTTCAGACAATAAATCATGGACCTCAACAATGTTTGTTTTATATGGACCTTTAATATTATGGCAGGCATTTTTATTAATATTTTAATTAGTATTTGAATCTAACACAGTGTATGTTTTATGTTTTGTCTTTGATTTGTTTTAATTACCATGCTGAATGTACAGCGCCTTAGAGTAACTTTTATTTTCTATATAGGGCGCTCTATTTTTTTTTCATTATTATTATTATTATTGTAAAGATGTTGGACACGACTATTATTTATAATGACTAAAAAAGTCAATGATATGATTAAACGCTATTTATTAGTGATGGTGTAAAAATATTTCGTTGATGAAAGAAAAATACTACTCACTCTGAAACTATCTAGTGCTTCTATTGTCAAATCATATCCTTCTTTGGAATAAACACACAGAGCAGACAATAATTCGAAAACTTGTTTCTTTACCATAACATTGTTGGTATCTAAGGCTGAAAGGAAAAACATAAAAACTTTAACAGTTATGAAGTCTAAATAGTTATTAAAAGTACCAGGATTATAATTTAGTACGCCAGAGAAGCGCGTTTCGTCTACATAAGACTAAATGTTCAGTATAGAAAAAATAAGGTAAGTGATGTTCAAATATGTATCAAAGACATATTAATAAAAAAAAACATGTTAAGTATAAATGATGAGCATATACGTACCAGAATGCATTCTGACGACCTGAATATGAGGTATGTATGCAATTTTGATCGAGTAAATATACCCAAAGGCTATGATAGAAACCTGTAAGAGGTAAAAGTATATATCTCCTTTCATTATAAGTATGAGTTACTAAATTTTGATACTTAATATTATCATATTTTTATAAATGACGGATGTTAACACTAAAATCAAGTTATCTCGCATCTATGTTTTTGGTTTAGGATTTTCGGTCGGTGCTCCTTTATGGTATTAGGGTAGATATAATTAGTTCAAGCATTTGACCACCATAACCCAAAGTTTGAATCAATTTCAAAAATGAAGAACAGGGTTAAAATTAGAGTTCCGTGCATCCTATCCGATCCCATTCAGACATTTTCATCAACATAATATAACTGGCGTTATAGACACATTCTAATAGAAATAATAATGTCAGTTAAAATCATGAACATGCGCTGTTTTAGATAATTGAAATTAAACATTTACAATAATACAAGACAAAGAAAATTTTCTCCGTATCATATTTAAGTTCTATCAGGAGAATATATAACAAGGTTGCAAATTAAACAAAAACAGCAATTTGCGTTCCCGAAAACAAATGATATCAAATTTTTACTACCTTCATTATTAGCTTTATAGTCTAGCTTAGAAGATTATTACTCTCTGTCTATTTTTGTCCTGATACATACAATGCCATTGTTTAAGGTCTCTTGTACTCAAAATCAATTCACTTAAATTATTTAAAATGTGTGTTGACGTTATAAAGCGGAAAAGGATACAAAGAAGGAAATGAAACAGAAATTGTTCTCATTTTCTAAAATAAAACAAAGAAATATTTGATATCAAATATTTTTTCTCGTAAGTTTTTAATGTTATTTTCCAAAAATCGCCTTACATGGCATAGTTTTATATTTTCTTGAATCCCTATCATTTTCCTAACTTGCCATATAATACTGATATACAACGTATGCACCAATTATCTACGTCAATTAAACAGCAGGAAACTGAAGATATTACAAATAGTATATCATTGATTATGGTTTATAGAGTCAAAAACAATCGATGTGTGCATATTGGTGTTTGTTCACATTACTATAAGACGCGTCACGGTACTTTTCTATCCCAAATTCATGTATTTGGTTTTAATGTTATATTTGTTATTCTCATCGGATTTCGTCCAATGCTTAGTCCGTTTCTGTGTATGTTACATTTTAATGTTGTGTCGTTGTTTTCCTCTTATATTTAATGCGTTTCCCTCAGTTTTGGTATGCTACCCCGATTTTTTTTTTTTGTCCATAGATTTACGAGTTTTGAACAGCGGTATACTACTGTTGCCTTTATTGTGCATGTTTTATGAACTTCAACTCTCTTGACATTAGATGCGTCGATAGGGTAAGGATTTCCTGTCATGAGCAATTTGTCTTCACTAATACTCCAGGATTCATTTCCGGTTAAAAGGTATCATGCATTTTTTCTGAGTATGTTTGAACAAAAATTACTCGGATTCATGATTATTGGCTTCATCTTTCGGCAATAAAGGAAGAAGATATCACGAGGATTACCATCTTCAATAGCCGTGAAATAAAACATCGTATGTCTCATTATAGTTATCAAAGGTACTAGGCTTATAATTTGATATGTCAGACGCGCGTTTCGTCTACATAAGACTCATCAGTGACGCTCAGATCTAATGAGTAAGAAAGCCAACACAAGTACAAAGTTGAAGAGCATTGAGAATCCAAAATTACAAAAACGGCTTAGGTAATCTTTGTCTGGGATTAGCAAATCCTTAGTAATAAGAATAATTCATATTTTTGCAAACTGAATAAACAAAATTTCTCAGGAAGTACACAGGTAAACTTTAAATAGTTTTAAGTAGTAAATAGTAAAATTGAGACAGAAAAAAATGTTTCATTTCACCTATATCGATTTAGATACCTTAGCTGCAGGTAAAAGTAAAATTAAGATGACAAATCGCAAGACATGTCTATACACCTATAAAAATTAGAGTATTGGGCCTTTTATAGCTGACTATGCGGTATGGGTTTTGCTCATTGTTGAAGGCCTTACGGTGACCTATTGTTGTTCATGTCTGTCATTTTGGTCTTTTGTGGATAGTTGTCTCATTGGCAATCATACCACATCTTCTTTTTTATATTAGTATGATTGACCGAAACATTTAATAATTGCTGATTTTTACTGAAAATGGTAGCTACATATTGCCATGATGTGTAAATGGTGGCATGAACACTGCTAGATCTAAATATTTACAATATAATATTAAAAATGGCAACAGGGGAGTGTTTCTAAGAGACTACAACCGGATTAAAGAGCAGAAAATAGCCGAAGGCCACCATTGGTCGTCAACACAGCGAGAATATCCCGCTTTCGGAAGAAGGTTTCAGCTGGCCACTTAATTCAAATTATCCGTTTCAATAATATAAGATCAAATGTTACTTTGTTAATATGAATTCACTTAATTCCTTAAAAACATCGTTATAATGGCTATACGATAAACTTGAGTATCCGTAATGTTACAATCTGCATTCACCTTTTAGCTAGACAATGAACGAATCCCCAGTGGGACATTTCACGGATTATCATCGGGATTTTCATGGGAAATGCAATAAATAAAAGGAATATAATTGATACAGAGTCTACACAAGGTTTATTTCACAGTATAAGGGGGAAGAGCACATCTTATATGTTTTCTTCATCCAATTGTACTGTCATTTGAAGGAGAGTAGAGCGAATGTTTAAGTACAAAAAAGACTTTTTGGAAACCAGTACTTTTAGTCACAACTACTATAGATATAGAAATATCTAATTGCAAACCAATGGTAAAGTTGGGTTTGCTGTGATGCAGGCTTTATACAATACCGACAAGACAAGATTTTCATTTTGTATTTTTCTTTTGACTCGTGCAGTTACTGTTATTTGTATAGTCCTCCTATCTAAGGTCACTCCCTAAGAATAGATGTAACATACAAGACAAAAATTTGACATAATTATTTCATTTGTAAAGTGTGGATAGTATAGCTTTAAAGTGTTCCCAATGATGATCTGGAATAGTCTCTGTAATGCTTTTATTGATTGCATTACTTCATATCACGAATTTCAGAAAATCATAAAAACTTGACCGTATTTATAGCTGTTTCATTACTTTTATCTTGAAAAAGAGACAATGTTTACTACTAGTATTGAAATTTGTGAGACGAGATCAAACAAAGTATTAAAAATATACAAAGGATTAAAAAAATTTTGATTCCTTGTTTGACTTCGAGAATAAGACAAGAACAGAAAAACGCTTTATTAGAAATTCTTGGAAAAAGTTTAAGACCTATTCCGTCTAATTCATTAACTATTTTTGTTGAAATTGTATCCTTTAATTCCAAATTAATTATGCGTAGTCGTCAGTGTTAGAAAATAGGAAATGATGTGAAATTAGTGTCTTTATTACAGAACTTTAAGTCATTGTTATTAACAAAATTGGTTTTTGACAACAGCATAGAATATTAATTAAATATTATAGTCGGTATTCCATGATAAAGGTAATCACTAGAAATAGAGGCTGAAGTATTCAATGTAAGATTTTAAGGTTTTATTGCACAAAATATCTAGGTTCTGATTTCAATACCAATGTGTATGCTCAGAACACATTTTAACGTTTTGAACAACATTGTAATATATGTGTCTTATTAACAACAATATTCAATTGACCAAGAAGGTCAACTTTTCGAAATTGTCCGTTACCTAATGCACTCCCCAGTTTCTGAATCGAATAAGATCACCATCAGGATATTTTTATGCAATCCATAAGGTATTTATATTACAAATTTGCCTTAAATAATGATGGAAAAGTTTTAAATATAGTCGCAACAGGTTTTTTTCTAGTTCTATAAACATTTTCGAAATTTTCCTTTGACTGATTCAGACGATTCGCAAATTTAAGAATCGACTAAGCTCTCCATCTTGTCATTGATGCTCCATCGGGGTATTTATATTAAATACATGCTAGAAAGGCTTCCAGTTCTGTAAAACATGTCATTGAATTTATTTTATCCTGCCATTAGGTACAGCCCTTTAATATATGCTGTATCTGTATACGTATCTATGGAACGCGGGAAGCACATTGATAGATAATCACAATTTATCGGGGATAATGATAGTTTATTGGTCGACCATTATAGATGTACGGTGTAAAGTATACTTTACTGTTGATCATCATAGATGATCTAATTAATGTGACTCGCGCGTAGACAATGATAGTTTCTTCTTTGATAATGCATTAACAGTCGATTAGGTGAATTGTTTCGACAATGATAGTTAACCTCGACCAAGTAAATTAAAACACGAGTCGTAAGTGTGATGATTTTGAATAAAACCGGAAATGCTTGCCAATTGCAAAATCGATTTTGATTGGCGGTCAATTTTTTTTCTAATTTTGCTTTACGAATTGACGAAAACGACAACACTTCAAGGGAGTGGATGTAGGTTAATTCATTAAAACAATAGTTACTCTTTCTAAAACATGTTGTGTGGATGGAAGTTAATTCTTTACAACAAAAGTTACTCTTTCTAGAACATGTTCAACAGGTAGTTTGAAAAATTGAATTTCTGACTTCACAAATTGAGACATCCTTGTAAAATAATAATATATTATTACAAACGATGTTGAAATAATAATACTCGAGTTCAATTTAAAGTATTTTCCATACGCTAACCCTCATAATAAATCTTACCATTCACATATAGGAGTAAACAAATACTGACTTGTAAAAGTAAGAAACGATAGCAACAGTTGACTAAGTGATTGTTTGCTACAGTCAATTAACAAAAACTTTTCAAGATCCTGTATCCGCCACAGAGTAGACTTAAAAAAAACACCTTCATGTATATGTCAATACTTGTTCCGTCAATCGATGTGAGTGCAAAACGACTCTGTTGTACAACGCTTTACTCGTTCACAAATATTGATTTTGTAAATCTTGGTTTCATCACACTTGGACACAAAAATGTAACTTGATATGATATCTCAATAACATTTCTTTTTTTGTTTTAATGGAATATGTCTGTTTTGTCAAAGGAAAAATTTATAATAATAATCTTTATTTGTCATATAAGTAACATTATACTTGTGACATAAACAAAAGTAACAGCAACAATAAAATAACTGAGTTAAACACACACATATCTATATATATACAAGTAAAAGTAACTAAGAGTCCCCTGTCCTCAGCTCTAAAGACTGTTTTATAAAGGAACCTGTTTTTTTCACTTGGTTTATATTAGAAGGATTTAGTAGGACTACTAGTTTTTCAGTATCAGATAGATTTGGAAACATAGGATTATCTATTGCCATGTCATTAAAAAGTTTTATACGTAAAACATTATTAATTTGACAGTGGAGGAGAAAGTGATTTTCATCTTCTAAGGTTTTACAAGTTGGACATGTTCTATTGTCTCGAGGTATTTTTAGATATCTGCCCTTCTCAATGAGCAAATTATGGTCACTAATTCTAATTTTTTGTAAATAAACGTCTAGTTTCAAAATTGTGATATTTTAGATAAAATTCTTGGTCTTGTTTGACTTTAATATTTTTGTAAAGAAAAAGTTTGTTATTTTCGTTCAAACCATTAATTTTATTTTCCAGTAGTTCTGAATAAAATTTACTTGTAATATTCTTAATCCAAGCCTTTAGTTGGTTAACTTGTTCCATATTTTGACAGGACATTACTTTTTGTATATCAATATTCATTTCTTGTGTTGAATCTTTTATAAAAGTGGACCAAGTATAAACTCCTTGTGAATCAAGGTGTTTACCTAATGTATAACTTTCTTTTAGCAATGGGTTTATGTTTTCAGTATTTAATCTAGCCCAATAAAGAATTGCTTGTGTTTTTATATATTTTTCTATTGGTTGTCTACCAAGTTCAGCTTTAACACCTAAATTAGCAGATGTTTTTTTAGTACCTAAAATATATTTACAGATATAATGAACAAATCAATTACAAAATGTATCATTGTTTTTAATGCTTAATAAGTTGTTTTATCAAAGGAAAAAAGTCATAATGAACAAATAAGTACGAAGTTTTTATAATAAAGATGATAACTTCTTTTCCATTTAGTAATAAAAGAAAATCCATGTAATGAATTTATTATTTTTCATTTCATTTTATGGACTTCGTTTCGTTACTAGACGATGAAAATGTACTTTTCTTAATTATTTAGTCTTTTATTATCTAATAAACTAATTTCAGATTTCTAAAAGGGGAATTCATGAAATACATTTTATACATCTGTACTCTTAAACGTAGCTCGTAGACAATTAACAATTTTTATTTTATGATATTGTCTGGCAAAATGAACGCACTATATACCAATAAAACGGATATGAATCGTAGGATTCTGGAAACGCCAGAAAAAATAATCCACGTAATTATTATTGAATAATATAAGGATTGGTAAGCATTATATCTGGTACTTTGACGATCAAGCCTGCTTCCTTAGTACTTGTATTTTGTATAGTGCGTTGGACTCTATATTTCGTATGGAAACATGTTGTTATTCATTGGTTTTATGTGTTTTATCATTTGATTTTGCCATTTGATTAGGACTTTCCTTTTTGAATTTTCCTCGGAGTTCAGTATTTTTGTGATTTTCTTTTTTTTTTCTTTTTTTCTTTTGGCCTCTACATTTCTTGTCAGAAAAAAAAACAATTGTAAATCTAAACATTGGTTTTGTGACTTTATATCTTGCATTGTGACTGTTACAATTACTTGGTTGCCCATCCCCTTTAAGTTTAATTTGTATAATGGTCTTTGTCCAAAAATCCACACAATATAAGAATATAATTTGAGAGTGTATCATGCCTTGAATTGCAGACATAGTTGCTTGAAAACCGGTTTTATACGCAAACATGATTCCACATTTTTTTTTTCAGAAATGACAAGTTTTACTGGAAACTTAAAACTTCATATAATCCAATTTTTTAATCAGATTGTGCTTTTTTAAAAATCAATAGTCATTCGAGCGATCTGTAAAAATTTTAATACAAAACAAAAAAGTTGTCGTATATATAGCACCTTAAGCCTTGCTCTGTTTGATTTTCACGCCTTTAATAATGGCAAGGGACTTCGTTCAATATAATGGCGGTTTTATTGTAAGTTCATTCAGACACATAGCATTGTCCTATAACGATTTTCTATCACGATCAATTGGGTTTAGCTGAATTAAGTTATATAAGCATCTTTACTTCCGGGAATATTCCTAAAGGATTGAACTATAACAAATTGCAACTTTTCTACACCAAATGGTCTAAAAAGTTATGTCATCATACGTGATTAATATAATTTTCTCAGACATCGTTAAGAGCTCAATACTTCACAAACATAAAGTTAATAAAATTTAGACATTTACTAAAGAACGGTCGTTGATGTATCACTTCACAATGAAAAAGATAACGTACATGTGGTGTCAAGTGCATGCGAGCAACTTATTAAAAAAAAACGCGCGACATCCCGTGTAGAAATCAATTGGTAACACATTGTCAATTACTGGCCATAGCTTGGTGCGATTTCTTTAGAATTGTTAAACATTTCAAATATTTCAATACGGTATGGGTTTTGTTCATGTTGAAAGCTGTATTTATCAAAGGTACCAGGATTATAATTTAGTACGCCAGACGCGCGTTTCGTCAACATAAGACTCATTAGTGACGCTCATATCAAAATATTTATAAAGCCAAACAAGTAAAAAGTTGAAGAGCATTGAGGATCTAAAATTCCAAAAAGTTGTGCCAAATACGGCTATGGTAATCTATGCCTGGGATAAGAAAATCCTTAGTGTTTCGAAAAATTCAAAGTTTTGTAAACAGGAAATTTAGAAAAATGGCCACATTATTGATATTCATGTATTCAGTGTCCTATGCATGTTTATAACCATAGATATAGGAAGATGTGGTGTGAGTGCCAATGAGACAACTCTCCATACAAATAACAATTTAAAAAGTAAACCATTATAGGTTAAAGTACGGCCTTCAACACGGAGCCTTGGCTCACACCGAACAACAAGCTATAAAGGGCCCCAAAATTACTAGTGTAAAACCATTCAAACGGAAAAACCAACGGTATAATCTATATAAACAAAACGAGAAACACGTATGTATTACATAAACAAACGACAACTACTGTACATCAGATTCCTGACTTAGGACAGGTGCAAACATTTGCAGCGGGATTAAACGCGTCTATTGGTCTCTTGTGGATACTAGGTGTCTCATTGACAATAATACTACATAAGTCTCCTAGGTTTTATAACTATGAAAATGTTTTCGAAAAAATTTACCAAGTAAATTTCAATGTGACATATTCTCTTTGACTATACATAAAACAACCTGTTCACAAATTAAAGTAATAGCGCAAGTATTCAATTTCTAAACAAACTACAACATTACCGATACATTTTTTATCATGCTAAATGAAAACCAAAGAAAGGCATAAGGACAATTATTATGGACAATATTTCCTCCAACGTAAGTGTCTAGGAAACAAACGCGCTTAATTAGTGCTGAATCTCAGCAGATTTTAAAATACAGACCATTAAATGCGACGAACAAGTAAATTATATCTAACAAATAACCGATCTCGCTTTATATCATTTTTTGTAAAATTGATATCTATGTGAAAATCAACACAAACACGTACTGTTCCGCTTTAAAACTATAGATATGTTTTGTTTAGAAAGAAACCAACTTAGGTATTCTTACTTTAAATATAAAGTCAACTAATATAAAATGGTTAAAAATTTTGAGGCTTTCAATTAATGTCGACGACAATTTTTAAACCATAAAACATTACCGGGGAGTATGAAATGAAACTAATGCAAAACGCAATAACTTTCAAATATTTCTAAAAGTAAGTAGACTACTATTCTTTACAAATAAATCAACAAAATAAAATGCATGTTCATATATTACAAGACAACATGCGTACGTGGAAGTAATGACAAAATAACATCTTGTAGCTTGATTGATAGCAATGTACTTCGAGAGTGCAGCATATTTCACATTTAATTTCATCTTTCTATCCGTTTTACTGAGTACATTTCTATCTTTTCTCATCCGTTCAACATTCAAACTATTTTAACAATCATTGCATAGGACTCGATCCAAAAAGCAATCACGTGGAAAAACACAAACATTAGGACGAGAAACTCGTTTATATGATAAAGTTTTTGTAAACTACAGCGTCAACATAATTGTGTCAAGATAGAAAATCAGATTGACATCCAAGTTGACAAAACTACAAGTACCGCAACATAACTCAATATCCTATCTATTTAGTAGCTAGATATTAGGTCTAATCTCATTTTCAATATATATACAATGCTACACAATGTTGTTACATCTCACCACTACTCTACTTTCATCAAATCGATCAGCGAGAAAATAAAGTAGCTTACTGTATGTCTTATGTCGAAATACATTTTCTATAGCTGCTATCAAATTAACCGATCTGTCAATTACTTTCCTATGTCTCTTTTAGAAGATTTTGCATCTTCATTAAAGAATACAACAGAATAAAACCATTTATCAAGTAATGTTATGGAGTACTATTGAATTAGATCTTAATATACACCAATCAAGTAAGAACAAATTAAATGGAGCATTGTTTTGTGTGTAAATGTGTTCTTGTTGTACTAACATTGGTATTTTAGAGTTCAGAGTGTTCCTTTACTTATTTTATTATACGTTCTTCGATGCTCCTTTTTTCTTTCTTTTAACGATCGAAATTAAAAGAAGTGGAAAAACCTAGTTTTAATCATCCCACCATGTGCACATAAGATAGGTTTAATAGAGTCCAGAGTTTTTCTTAACTAATTCTATTTTACGTTTTTCAATGATGCTTTTTTTCGTCTAACGATCGAATTTAATAGAAGTGGAAAAACCTAGTTTTAGCCAACATATCCATGTAATAGTAAATGTATATGGTTCATGTGCATTTGTAATGAAGAACAGAACAGATGCGAGATGCACACATAACAGGTTGTTGGGCAAAACATATATGCGCTTGATATTTGAATTTTTTTTTATCGCAAAGTATGATTTAGGTGATTTTCTTTTTATATGGTACTTTTAATTTTAATATATGCACCTTATCATTAACTTTTCACCGGCCTTTAATGTATTTCTACCGAAAATATACCTTTGGTGAGTTGTCTTCTTTAATATTCATTGATGCAGCGCAAGATCAAATTCCACTTATAACAGGAAACAGAAAATGTACTAATTAGCTCTAAATGACAAAATTAGATATTCATAGCCGGTGTAAGTTCATTACTATTCTTATGAAATTTCACAGTGTATTAACTAACAGGTTTATACTCGTATAATTTTTTCGTCTGTGACATTTGTGAAATAGCTAGAAATTATTTTCTATCTTCCTTATTACGAAATTGAACCGTGGCCTTCCAAATGTCTATAGCTTTAAAGCAATAAAAGTAATATATAAAGTTGTATAAACAAGAAGGGTTCAAAACATACAAAAGATAAGCTGATATGTTTACAATTATTATCAGACGTAAATAAAGAAATATAAAATATATATAAAAAAAACACTCTTTTCATAATTTGATTCAGTTGATTCGTATCTAAATTCAAACCAAATTGAACTTTATTTTACTGCTATTTTGAGAATGATTGAATACTAATGATTTGATTCATCTCAACTTCCCCCTCAAATAGACAAAGTTGAAATCCATTTGACATACAATCTGTGTCGAGGTTAAGAATATGTTCAAGATGATATTAGAATAGTATTTAAAATTACTGTAGAGGAAGAACATAAACGCATTGTGCAAAATAGAATCATTTGATAGGTATTAAGAAGGTACTTTTATATAACTATAATACGGCGATGGTTAATATGGTCAATGAGATAATTTGCCATCACCAAAAAAACAATTTAGGGCTACAGATGGATCATGTGGAAAACTAAACAAGACTATACTAACAAAGACTAAACAAGAAAACGATTGCTGATAATATATTTAATTGAAACCTTTTAGAAGTGGTTAACACACATTCCGATCTAAAGTCGGGTCTCCAGTATTAAATTCAGCCAAAAATAATGATATTTTAAGTTTTAACGTGTATCGATTTAACTAACTATGGTAGCACAAATAGCAAATATTTCAAAATGATGTACTATAAAAGGGTCACCGGTGGCAAATAGGTAAACTTCAGTGACTACCAGCATGATAACACTGAAATAGTGCGATCGAATGACGCTCATGATAGATGCATTCAACTCCCATCTTAAATGACTAGTATTGACATTTCCTGCCGAAGGTTGTCTGTTCTATCAGCGTATCCCGCCTTCCTTCACAAATAAAAACTGTCCGACACTGTTTAAAGTGGCGTAAAACACGAGCCACAATCAAAAAAAGAAATAATAAAACAAATTCTTTCAAGGTACTAGTAGTACATGTAAGCGTATATTTCAAATATGGTCTGTCATGTGATTTCTTTCATGGTCGTCATTACGGACTTATTGAACATAAAGTAGATAACATTTGTCAAGGTGTTATGATACATTGATCCTGTAAACACATGTCATTTTTTTAAGCTTCACTCATTATCTTAATTTTGTATAAGGAATATCAATCAAAAACCTTTCTATGCTACTTTGACCCAATCAAAGATCTAAAAGACCTTTTTTCTATTCGAACTTATTGACCATTAAGGGGTGAAATTCTCCCTAGGTGCTTTGATACATAGATCACGTAAACACATGTTCATGCCTAAAGCTAAATTGCACTATTGTCGATTTTTAAACTTAAATCTTTAGTCAAAATAAAAATATATATCTATATGTCGCGTATAAAGATCCATTTTTTTCGTTCTTCTTCACCGATAACTTTCGCATATTTTATTTTTAAATAAACAAAGAAAAAGAAAAATGAAAAAAAATCATTCACTCATTTATTAGGGATGTATAAGAATGTCGATCAAAACCTTTCCTACGCTACTTCGACCCAATTAGGGATCTAGAAGTCGTTTTTTTTCTCGCGAAACAATTTAATTCAAACGATTACCTTCTTCGACTGTTACGAAAGAATACAACCTGACAGTCGTTTGTAAAAGAAATTGAAACACCACCATTAATCCAATTTAATTAGACACGAGAGCTTCGATAATATGAACTGATTTAGAATCATTAACCGAAACAGTATTACGACAAACAAGGTCACCTTGAACATAGTGAAATTAATTATTATATTGAAGAAGTGCTTTAATCAGAAAAGTACAATCTACAGTTTAATTTATTTGCTGTTAAGTCAAAACGATTTTGAATTGAACACAATTTGAAAGCAACAAATGCAGTTTGTCTTATTTTTATTTTCTAAAACATTGTAATCACAGTCTCGTAGGTTTTCCTTGTATATACATGTGCAGAGCGGGCATTAAAATGGGAAATTTCAAGAATTGGAAGATATGAACTCTCACATATTTAACAATGAAATAATGACTCGTATTAGAACAGTCGTTAACATCAATCAGAGCAAACTCCATGCAAGAACTTGATACATTAATGTCGTCCTTGACTAATTAAACATTGAAAACCAATGTGTTGTTTTGTCGAACTTTCCAGACAGAAAAGAAATATCATGGCATTACATGTAAATGAGAAATAAGGAGATGTTGTATAATTAGCAGTGAGACAACTATTCGTCAGAAACTAAATGACAGAGACTTATCAATTAAAGGTCACTGTAAGGGCTTCAATCATGAACACAACCCACCCCATCCAGAAAAATAACATTATATCCCACACAACTAAGATAGTGGTGTAAAAATACAACATAAGAGTAACACTACTGATCACTACATGACTACTTATACAATGTTTAGATGTCATCAACTCTGGTGCCTTTTTAATACCAAATTTATACTTTTAATTTTTTCTAACCAAGATGGTATCAAATTTTTAAGTATGGAAGCCATTGTGATTAGTGTTTTTAATAAGAAAGGAGCGGCAGTATATCAAATAAGACAGACTTTAAAGGCATGCAATATAACACTGATTGTTTTTATGAAAGAAGCAAAATGATACTTAAATGACAAATCGTTATTACCGATTCCGATGAATATACGAGTATTTACACTAAATGAGAAATCATTATTGCCGATTCTTATATTATACGAGTATAACACAGATATCATGGTATGAGATAAGGAAAGAAATTGATGAATTAATTTCTCTTTCGGAAATATCTTGATAATCCGTTTCCTTAAAATAGCTATTATAAATAGCAGTTTTTCGTTTAGATCAATAATAAGCTTTAGTTTCTCTTAAATTAAAATTGTTAGTTTTATGTCGTAGTAAAATATTTGTTATTTCAAGATATAAGAAATTAAATTTATTCTTGGTTATTTTCAACAAAGAACTATTAGATGTAAATCCTGCAACATGAAAACGAACATTTTCTTAGATAACAAGAATGTTTTTAAGTTCAAAGAGTACTACATAAAGACAGTAGTATAGTGCTGTTCAAAAATCTATTGAAAGAAAACAAATCCGGGTCATAAACTTAACCGAGGGGAACATACCAACTATTAGAGGACAACAACGAAAACAACAGAAACACTGAAGTGCAACAAAAACAAACGACAACGCAACATACATAGAAAATAACTATTAGAAAACAACTGCCATATTTCTGCCTTTGTACAGGACATTTTAAGAAAAAGGCTGGTTGAACCTGGTGTTGTAGCTATCCAAACCTTGCGCTTTATGGCAATGTTAAATATACCGCTAAAATTACAATTTTCAAAATTAGAACTAATAGCAGTGAATCCCACTTTTCAATGTTTGGGAGAAAAGAACAGTTTTAAGGCATAAAAAATAGAAATGTGTGTATATCAAAGCAATACTGTCTCGACCAAAATAAATCTTTTAACATGTTTGAAGTGTCATAATGTGAAAAAGTTTAGTGTTATGGATATCATATAGTTTCTTTAGCTTATTCTCTTACAAATAAAATTAATTTAGCTAAAGCGTGGGCACATGTGGTTAAAATAAAAATAAAAAGTTTTATCCTGACTATGTGATGGACGAATTGTGTATGACCACCTTTAATAAAATGGTACAGTTTATGACATAAAATCAGTACAATTGTTCACATGCATATAAATGTAGCTTTCAGATATTTGCTATAACTTTAACTATATACAATAAACAAGGAATTATTTGAATTCTGAAATAACTTTGAATTCTGGAAAATTCATTAGAAATGTATGATGAAAACTAATCCAACCAAATATGGTTATTCATAATTCCTTGCTTATATTATAAACAAACAAAATGAATTATAATGGATTACGCCACGTTATACCAAGATGTATCGATTATTCTGACGAACTAATATGTCTGGTTGCTAGACTAAACCTATATATGAACCGAGAAGTAAAGAACAAATTAACCTTTCCATAATTTATGAAATTTATGAAATTTATTTTGTAACAATAATGAAACTGAAGATTTTAACAAATTTCAAATAAATAAATTCTATAAAAGAAAGATAAATCAAGATAATAGTAAAATTAAATTTTTATCGAATTAAAAAAAGGAAAATTAAATTTTTTGTTTGTCTCGTTATTGATATACAAAGTACCTTTGTATTGTCAATTAAAGCTTTGGTAAGAGTAATGTATTACACACAATGAGATTAAGCGATGACAACAACAACTATGTTTACATTAGAGATCGTCATGATCAAAAAGTATGCAAATACCAAGACACAATCAACGATCGTAAGTATAAGGTAGAAAACAGCATGGTGAAAAAAGACGAAAAGACAACAACTGCCCAAGAAACACTAAAAAGAAAACTAATGTCTACGCAAACAAACTTATCATAGATACTAGGATACAATTTACTACGCCAGACGCGCGTTTTGTCTTCAAATAACTAATCATTGACGCTCGAACCCAAAAAAATTAAAAAGGCCAAATATAGAAGAAGTTTGAAGAGCATTGAGGACCAAAATTCCTAAAAGTTTTGCCAAATACAGCTAAGATAATATATTCATGAGGTAGAACAGACCTTACTAACAACAGACGAACCATACTAGTTGGGTTGCCTGTTTGATAAGTAACACTAGCCTTGTTTCTCATGGCTTTCCGAAAATAAGTCGCATTTGGTGATACTACTTTAAAAGGAGGACAGGAATTGGTTATAAATGCTTCGATCGAACAAATTCGTGGTAAATCGATATCTTAGTACGTTCCAACTATCCTTGATAAAAGGTTTCAATCATCCCGCCTTTCGTGTTTTTCAAACCCGCGGTATACGTCCGAAATGGAGAGAGTTGCCACCCCTTTTTCACTATCCTATTTGCCCTCTTTGATTCAGGGTAATATCAAATTGCACTTTGTAACAAGAAAAGAAAATGTACTTCTGGCTGTCGATTCAGCGACAGTGTAAGTTCATTACTATTCTTATGTAATTCCATAGTGTGTTATATGAAAAAGTAATACTTGAATTAAATTTAAGAGTCTGTGACATTTGCGAAAAATGCTAGAAATTACTATGCAAAAGATTTTTCATCTTCCTTATTGCGACATTGAACCGTGGCTTTCCAATGTCTGAAGCTTTAAAGCAATAAAATATATGAAATTATATAAACAAAAAGGGTTCTCAACAGTTGATATTACAAAAAGATTAGTTCATATTTGTACAATTATTATCAGACGTGAATGCAAAAATTAAAAGAATCTTTAAAAAAATTTTTTTTATCTAGATTCGAACCGAGTTGAACTTTATATTTTACAACTGGTTTGAGGATGATTGAATACTAATGATTTGATTGCATCTCTCAAGTTACCCCTCACTTAGACAAAGTTGTTATTAATTTGACACACATTCTGTGTCAATATTAAGAATACGTTCAAGATGCTGTTAGACTAGAGTTCAAAATTATGGCTATAGAGACACGAACATAAACGCACTGTGCAAAAAAGATTCATTTGAAAGCTTTTAAAAAGGTACTTTTATATAACTTTGATACGGTCTCATAAGCAATCATATCACATCTTCTTTTTCCAATGTATCAAAAAAACAAGATGTGATATGATTGCTTATGAGACAACTCTCTAGCAAGACCAAATAACACAGAAATTAACTACTAAAGGTCACCGTACAGCTTTCAGGAACTACTTAGGAAGAAAGATAAGAAGTTAGCAATATCCTTTAACTCTACTTTCCGCTATATAGATGACGTTCTTTCAATAAACAATTCAAAATTTGGTGACTATGTGGAACGCATCTATCCCATCGAATTGGAGATAAAGGATACTACAGATACAGTTAAGTCGGCTTCATATCTTGACTTACATCTAGAAATTGACAATGAGGGTCGGTTGAAAACAAAACTTTACGACAAAAGAGATGATTTCAGCTTTCCAATTGTGAACTTTCCATTTCTATGTAGCAACATTCCAGCAGCACCTGCATACGGGGTATATATCTCCCAATTGATACGATATTCCCGTGCTTGCATTTCCTATCATGATTTTCTTGATAGAGGGTTACTGCTCACAGAAGCTATTAACCAAGAGTTCCAAATGGTGAAGTTGAAATCATCCCTTCGTAAATTTTACGGACGCCATCAAGAGTTGGTTGACCGTTATGGAATAACCGTTTCACAAATGATATCGGATATGTTCCTTACGTCGTAACTACAATCCCCTTCCCTTTCATGAATGTGACCTACCGAATTAGACTATTTACCGGATTTGTAATCACATAAGCAACACGACGGGTGCCACATGTGGAGCAGGATCTGCTTACCCTTCCGGAGCACCTGAGATCACCCCTAGTTTTTGGTGGGGTTCATGTTGTTTATTCTTTAGTTTCTATGTTGTGTCATGTGTTCTATTGTTTTTCTGTTTGTCTTTTTCATTTTTAGCCATGGCGTTGTCAGTTTGTTTTAGATTTATGAGTTTGACTGTCCATTTGGTATCTTTCGTCCCTCTGTTTTCAACAATGAGCCGCATAGTCAGCTATAAAATGCCCCGAAATGACAAATGTAAAACAATGCAAACGAGAAAACTAAAGTCAAAACCAAATGAACGAAAAAGCATGGTCTGTCATGTGATTTCATGTGAATTAACTTTTTGTGATTCTCATTACGGACGTGTTGACCATATAGTAGATACAATCTCCCTAGGTGTTTTGATACATTGATCCTGTAAACACATGTTAATTTCTTAAGCTTGATAAAATATAGTCTATTTATAAGACAATATTACCACATAATAATATATATTAATATATCACGTAAACAGATATATTTTCTTCGTTCCCATTCATCGCCAATTTTCACAAATGTCACTTTGAGATATTTTATTTTTACATTTTTAATAGAAATGAAATTAAAAAATGTGTATATCCTCCACTCATTTACTTAGGGTTGTATAATGAATGTCGATTAAAAACCTTCCTACGCTACTTTGACACAATTAGGGATCTAGACGTCCTTTTTCTCGCGAAACAATTTATAACCTTCCAGTTCTTGAGCTGTTACGAAAGAAAAAACCTGACAGACATTTGTAAAAACAAATTGAAACACCATTAATCCAATTTAATTAGACACGAGAGCTTCGAGAATATGAACTGATTTAGAGTCATTAACCGACACAGTATTACGACAAACAAGAAAACCTTGAATATAGTGAAATTAATTATTATATTGAAGCAGTGTTTTAATCAGAAGAGTACGATCTACAGTTAAATTTATTTGCTGTTAAGTCAAAACGATTTTGAATTGAACACAATTTGAAAGCAACAAATGCAGTTTGTTTTATTTTTATTTTCTAAAACATTTTAATCACAATCACAAAGATTCGCGTTGTTGATACATGTACAGACGGGCTTTAAACTGGACAATTTTAAGAACTGGTTGCTTAGAACTAAGATGAAAATGAAAAATTACCCGTATTGGATTAGTCGTGAACATCAACCAGAACAAAATTCATGCAAGCATTTGTTATATGAATGTCGTCATTAACTTAAATCAGACACTGAAATTCAAAGTATTGCTCTATCGGCCCTTCCATCTAGAAAAAAAATCTAGTTTGCATGACATTACATGTAAATGAAGAAATAAGTAAATGTTGTATGATTAGCAGTGAGACAACTATTCATCAGAAACCAAAATGACCGGGATTTATACAACTATAGGTCACTGTACGACCTTCAATTATAAACAAAACCTACCCGTGGAGAAAGCTTTAAAAGTCCTTGGCGCTACAAAATGCGAAAAGATTTAATGAAGAATTCAAGCTCAGAGCAGTAAACCAAAAAATATAAATGACACAGTAACTTACAACCACTATAAAGAGACACTTGACTTGTGACAGACACATACTGAAATTGGCGTGCTGAAACATGTTTTGAGCACTGCTCTAACCTATAACATATTTGTGAGTTCTCCCCTTCTCAAGATGTCATCAACCCTGGTGCCTTTTTAAAACCAAATTAACACTTTTACATTTTTTTAATCAAGATTGTATTACATTTTTTTTTCTTTAAACTGTAGTGTAGGGAAGCCATTGTTATTAGTGCTTTTAATGTGAAAGGAGCGGCAGTATTTCATATATAGAATTATAAAGGAATGAAATATATCACTGAGAAGCAAAATGATACTTAAAAATGAGAAGTCATTATGACCGATCCGAGGAATATACGAGTATTACACATTAAATGAAAATCATTATTACTTATTCCAAGGAGTATACGAGTATAACACACAAAATGAAAAATCATTAATACCTATTCATTATATTATAAGTCGAGTTTTACACACAGATAGTTTGGTATAATATGAGGAAAGAAATCGATGAATTAATTTCCCTTTCGGACAAATCTTGATAATCCATTTCCTTAAAATAGCTAGTATAAAGAGCAGTTTTTCGTTTTAGATCAGATAATAAGCTTAAGTTTCTCTTAAATTCAAAATTGTTAGTTATATGTCGTAGTAAAATATTTTCTTGTTTTTAAAATACAAGAGATTAAATCTATTCTTGGTTATTTTCAACAAAGAATTATTGGATCTAAAACCTGCAACATGCTCAAGAACGTATTCTCTCGAAAACAAGTGTTTGGTGAAGTTCAAAGAGTTATATCCAAGAAGCGTTTTAAATAATGCAAACCATCTGTATTATTGATTCTAATTCTACATTGGTGTCAGCTCTGTTTTTGTGGAGTGCTGGCTCTTTTTATTTAA
Source organism: Mytilus edulis (assembly GCA_019925275.1). Lineage (NCBI taxonomy): Eukaryota > Metazoa > Mollusca > Bivalvia > Mytilida > Mytilidae > Mytilus > Mytilus edulis. The sequence continues at coordinate 56,649,098 of CM034361.1, forward strand.
TCAACTGTTATATTTTCTCAGCTTTTTTGCATTAACTTCAATAATTTCTATTCCGTCCCGGGGGGGTGGGGGGGGGGGGGTTCGCTGTTGATATTCCACGGATCATGACTTATTTGTTTAATCATATAAACAAATAAAAAGGTTTCCAATAATTTTAAAGCAATTTTTTGATGAAAAATGTTTGTTTGAGGGGTCATAAATGTGAATTAAGATTATTTTTAGGGTCAATATTTAGTGTCATCATCTTATTCTGACAACAGTTAAACTAGTGTAGCTAAAACCCGGAAGATGTGCTAAAATAAAAATTGAAAAATAAAAAACTGTCATCAAGACTTATGTGATTGGCGAATTGCATATGCCCATCTTTAATACAAAAACAAAGGATAAAGTGTATTATCAATCCATGCAACAAAATCAGTACAGCTGTTTCATACATATAAATGTAGCTCTCAGATATTTGTTATAGCTGTATATACTACATATTAAACAAATAGAGAGTTATGAAGGATTACGCCACTAATGCTAACATGTATCGATCATTCTGCAGACTGGTATGTCTGGTTACAAAACTAGACTGATATATGAACCAAGAACTATATAACAAAAGATACTGACCAACATATTTTACTGAATTAATGAAATTTATTTTATATACATTTTGAATCTGCAGATCTTTATAAGTTTCGAATAGATAGAATTCTTTCGAATGAAGATAATCAAATACTAGTGAATCTTTATTTCCATCAAATCAATAAAAGTAAAACAAATAAAATTTGTGCCGGGTTATAAATATACAAAGTACCTTGGTATAGTCAATTAAATTTTGGGAAAGTGCTAGGTACTAAACAACCCTTTTTATAAACAATGAGATTTCGCGTTGAAGAAGGAACAAAACAGACTATGTTAATATCAGAGATCGTCATGTTAAAAAAGTATGAAAATACGTGGACACATTAAAATATCGTAAGTTAAAATACGGTAGAAAACATAATAGTTTAAAGAAAAAAAGACGAAAAGACAATACCTGTCCAACTTAACTAAAAACTAAGCAATAGATCTCAAAAACAACAGATGAAGCACACAGGTGCATCGGAAAAGTTTGAGATTCCTGTTTGATTAGTACCACTCGCCTTGTTGCTCGTGACAGATGACAATCCGATAATAAGCCCAATTTGATGATATTAAAGAGACGATGAAAAGAGGACAGGAATTGGTTATAAAATGGTATATTTGAACAAATTTGTGTTGACCTATGACATATATTTCATTACAGCCAATAATGTCAAAATTTCACGTAAAAACCCTTGATTCGTCAGAAGAACCCTTTAAATCGACAATTCCTATTAATGATTTTTTTTAAAATGAAACACAATCTCTTATCTCTGGATCATTATACAAACGAATATATGTACTCCATTTTTACAATTATGTTCTCCGCATGCAATTGCTGTAGATCAGTTTGTTTCATAAGAAAAATAACAATGTGAAATTTAAGTGATGTGTTTATCGTAAGCCTAGTTCTCAAATGAGACTTTTTGTCGTTTTATTGAGGAAAAGTTATACAAGTGAAGACGCAGATTATATGACCCACATTTTAAAATAATAATGAAACTGCATGCAATGCATAACAATGGAGACTTTATTGTTTGATGAAAAAACAGACGATATTCTACCTATTAATATGATGTCACGGCCTGACATGGTTTTAAAAATAATAAGGTATAATACTGCTACACACAGGGGGTAACTTAGCTTTGTATTTATCAATGTGAAACCGTTCAAAATATTTTACAATGTTCGACAAATAGCTGTGTTTGTATGTTGTTACTTCTACAACATATTGTTTTGTTATAATAAAACACCCATGCAACCACGCATCCCATATTGCTGATAGGACCCGACACAAATATCAATTTCGTGTTTCGGTAGTTAAGCTTGGGATGGTCATTTTAAGATGCATTATTTGAATATAATCTAATATGAAAATTATCATATTGATATATTTATATTTTAATTCTTCTTCAATATATCTAGTTATTATGACAGATCTACCATCATCAGGGGTCCAACTGTCAATTTAATGTTAAAGTCTTTAACTTTGATCTACTAAGCATATCTCCAATACTTTTATGTTTGCTATACGCAACTATTGGTGCTGTATTGAATATTTGTACACAGTCTTCGTCGAACTGTAATAAATGCCAGTGTTTCATTATACGTTTCTTTATTTTACGTATATATGGATTATATTTAGTTATTAAAACTAACGGAATACTTTGCTTCTCTTTAGATTTGTTTTGTTGTAATAAATCAGTACGGTCAATTGATAAAGCATCAGTAATACTATCATCTATTTCCACGTTATCATAACCCCTATCTAATAATTTCACTTTGAAATTAGTTAGATTGTTTATTAATTTGTTATGATCACTTGTATTTCTAATTTGCCGTATTGCTTCACCTTTAATAAATCCTCTGAATACATGCTGTGAGTGACAGCTATTTCTGTGCAGAAACAGATAAGAATTTGTTTCTTTAAAATGTATTTCGAGGTCAAGAATGCCATATGTTGTAAATCTTTGACCTTTAATTACATCAACATCCAAGAACGACATTTTATCGTTTTTGATTTCATAGGTGAACTTTAATAAGGGGTTATAATCATTTGCTAGACGAAAAAAATCTATAATTTCATCTGATGTTCCATCATATATTATGAATCCATCGTCTCTATATCTGCCATGATAGAATATTTTGTCTTTATATTGAAATGCAGAAATAATTTGATTCATTATTTCAAACATAAGTATGTCACAGATTTCCGGTGAAGGAACTGCACCAATTGCCGTACCTATTACTTGTTTGTAAATTTTCCCATCAAATTCAAATACATTGTTTTCTAAAATAATTCTCAACAAATGTATTAATACATTGACTGGCGGAGCATTGACTTTGAAGTTTGATTTGTCAAAACTGTCATAGGCTCGTTCAACCGCACTCAATAACGCTTCTTGAGGTAGATTAGTAAACATCTGTGTTATATCATATGAAACCAAAAGGCTGTTTGCCATAGGTTTTAATTTCTCAATGATATTAATGAACGATGTAGTATCTTTTATATATGTAGACTGATTTTGAACTATTGGTATAAGAAAATAGTCAACGTAATGACCTATAAGTTCAGTTACAGAACCACACTGTGATATAATTGGTCTGCCAGGTGGAATTATATTTAATTCATTTAATCCATCATGTTGTATTTGTTTAAACGTCTCTGTTTCAAGACGGTGAATTTTTGGGAGAATATAAATTCTCCCTAATCGTGCATCTCTTAATTTTTGACCATTTGTTAAAAATTTAAATGATATTTTGTCGATTATGCCTTGGTCGTATAATGATTTAATATACTCAATGACCTGGATTTTCAGTTCTGCCATGTTAAATGAATCTAATTGGCAGTAATGTTGAGTATTTAGTTGTCTTGTGACTTCTGTTATGTAGTCTAGCCTGTCTAAAATAACACAATTTGAATTTTTATCTGCCTTTTTTATTACTATTGTTTCATCATTTTTCAAATTGCGTAGCGCTATTCTTTCGCCCTTAGTAAGATTGTTTTTTACATTTCTTTCTATTGGTAGAAAAGACAATTCAAGCTTGGTTAAATCTATATAATTTTCCAACGTATGGCACGTAGAGGCAGGTTTATATCCTGTATTGCTACGAAATGGATGAAGGTCAGTTTTTTCTTGACTGAACATATACCGACATTGTAATTTTCTAGCAAATTCATTGTAGTCTTTTAGTATAGACATTTTTGCATTTTTGCTTGATGGCGTTGGTATAAATTTCAAGCCTTTCGCCAACAGGATATATTCCTGATTTGATAATCTGCGTTTTGATAGATTAATTACATGCTTTTTTGCATGTGCAGTTCTTTGCTGCATATTGTATTTATTCCGTTCTTTTTTATTGTAGAATCGGAATTTTTGCTTTTTAGCATTTCTATTAAAACGACGTGCCATTTTTGAGTTCACATTGGGTGATTCTCTTAGCTACGTGCCTTTGTTGAGCTCACATTGGGTGGCAGCATCTATATATCTAAGGCAGATAAAAACAACACAACTGTGGTCGTAAACACACTTGATTATATTAATGCAGGAACTAATCACTTAAACAGTGATCATTACAAGAAAATAAATCATACAAACACAGAGCTTATCGCTAGATCTATTTCAAAGATTGTAAATAAACTATTTACAAACAAAGAAATTGATGAGCACACTTATAACTTCTTAAGTGACTGCAAAAATCCTAAACATGGATACATGTACCTTCTTCCAAAGATACATAAAATTCGGCAAGACTCATTAGAAGCTATCAAATTAGATGGGTATAAAATTGGAGAATTAGCTGTGCCTTTTAGGCCTATAATCAATAAATGCAATTCTCCAACAAGAAGAATTGAAAAGTTTTTAGATTTAATATTAAAACCTTTATTGAGGAAACTAGAGTTTTACATTCAAGACACAAAAGATTTTATCAATAGGATAGAGTCTAAGACCTGTGTACGTAACTGTACACTAATTGCCTATGATGTAACTTCAATGTATACAAACATGAACATCGACAATTTACTAGATACAACCAAGAATTTCTTAGATCAAATTGATCGAACAAAGTATAAGTTTAAAGTACCAAACAAATCAGATCTAATATCTTTTGCAAAAATTATATTGGAAAACAATGAGTTCCAATTTAATGGGACTTTATATAAACAAGTTATAGGGGCACCACAAGGTGGAATATTATCACCCACTGCCACCGATCTGCATCTGTCAACAATACTTAGAAAAATCTTAGACAAATTTCAATTTAAAAATAGCATTAGTATGATTTGTCAATATCGTGACGATGGTTTCATGATTACAGAGTGCAACAAATCACAAATTGATGAGTTCTTTGCAATTGCAAACAACATTGACCCTCTACTTAAGTTTACGTATAATTTCTCCAATACAGAAGTGACGTACTTAGATACTGAGGTGTACAAAGGGGAGCGTTTTAAATTGAGTGGTGTCCTTGACATCAGGTTACATGTCAAACCAACTGAAACGTATCAGTACCTCCCAATTACAAGTGCACATCCTAAACATACTTTTAGAAGTATTATTACAGGTGAAACAATTCGTCACATAAGAAATAATAGCAACGAAAGTGATCTCAACAAACATCTCCTGACTTTGGAGAATAAACTTATAGATAGAGGCTATGATAAGTTGGAAACTGCAAAAAACATTAAAGATGTGAAATACAAGATTAAACGTTGCAGTACTCTGTCAGATAATTTTAGACAAAGGGAAATTCCACTTACACTAGTAACTAAATATAACCCTACAGTTATAAATCTTAACAGAGCTATTAAGAAGCATTGGCAAATTTTGCAAAGAGATGAATATTGTAAAACAATATTTAAACAGATGCCTATCATTGCATATAAACGCAGTAAAAATTTAAAAGAGCACCTAGCAAAAACAAGACTTTTAAATAGGGAGACTTTTGAGAAGGGACCCTTGCTAAAATAAAACTTAGCTAAAAAATCCCGAAACACCGTTAATTAACTATATATATATTTCTAGTAAAAAAGGCAATAAGTCATTACGACTCTATAAAAACGGTGTCAAGTCTTGAGGTTTAAGAATGTATGTTGGTGATGGGAATCTTTGCATTTGTGGAAAGTTTACCCAAATGTTTGTTAATTTGACTTTATTGTTTGATGAAAAAACAGACGATATTCTACCTATTAATATGATGTCACGGCCTGACATGGTTTTAAAAATAATAAGGTATAATACTGCTACACACAGGGGGTAACTTAGCTTTGTATTTATCAATGTGAAACCGTTCAAAATATTTTACAATGTTCGACAAATAGCTGTGTTTGTATGTTGTTACTTCTACAACATACCGGGTGCCATGACAACATGGCAATAATGTATTCGTTCTTTATAGCTTTGGAAATATAAATGTTTTAATTTTCTATATATAGACATTATTGCTTTATCCTATAACTCAAATATTGAAATTAAAAAAAAACATTTTCAGAAAATCTCGGTAAATACTTGATTTCAAATTTAAATCGTTTCAACAAGTAACTCATGTTGTGTGAATTTTAATGATAAAAGTCAATTCCAGGCATTTCTAATGAATATCCTTTGTTTGACGTAATGGAGTTGCAATGCCTGTTTACAAATGATAGCATATAAATTCAGAATTTGATGTATTCCAGACATAAGTTCAGTTTGTCTGTAGAAGAAGTGAAAGATTAAGAGTTAGTCTATGTCGGTTCAAACGCTCTCTTAGATCTTATGTTGCATTGTTATTTAAATTGAACTTATTTTATTTGATTTGAGCTGTCTTAAGTACAAAGCACAGGTTAAACGAGTTTGATAAGAGACCTAGCACCAATGAACCTTTTTCTGCGTTTTCAATTAATTGGAAGGAGGTTATGCTCGATGATAATATATTAATTACAATGCGCGGAACTAAATTTAATGTAATCTCTGTCAGGTAATTCGGCTATGTTCATTACGAACTTCTGGACTGGACTTCAATTAGGATACTCCTCCCATATCAAACGGTCGGATTATGTGAAGATCAATATAACCAACAGAATGAAAAGAGGATATAAAGAAAAAACTGTTTAAATTTACAATTACTACATGCATCCCTTAATTAACTAATAGCGCATTCGACGAAAGTCACTGAAACGATACTAAGACGTAGTGTTTCTAGATTCGACCTCGGCGGTTTTATAATAATAAAGTTTCAGATCAGACCACACAGGCAAAACGTATCTATTTGTCAACTGAATGTCCCCTTAAATTATTAAATTAAACATTTATTTATTTATTTAAAGGAACTTGAAACAACAGCAAAAAAAGAAAAACGTAATATCGAATATTGCTTATACAAAAAAATGTATCGGACAAACCAATAAATACATATAAAATGGAAATTACAAAACGAACATTCTACACACATCAAGCCTGGGAAAGACAAATTACTGTTATAAAAAAGAAACCTTGAAGAAGTATTTTTTCAAGTAAACTACAAACAAAATAACTGCGGGAGTGTTGAGCGTGCCAAAGTGTAAACTTTTCTTGATTTGAAGCAGACGTTGCAAAAATAAACACTTATACAGCAGCATTTATCTTCTATTTTAAAATAGAAAACGACTAAGTGAAAGATAGAAATTATAGTGATGAAATTGAAAAGACGGCTTTAGACATTCCGTTTTAAAACAACAACAAAATTACAACAAAACTTTCTTTTAGATGAAAAAAAAATGATATATATTGTTACCTGAAGCGAATTTTGGAGCGTAGACCGAACTACTAAGACACTGTAAACCAATGGCAGAGTTCATTACTGTCTTGATACACATGACACATTCCAGACGTAACACCAGTGTAGAAAACTGGCCGGAATATTTTCCTAAATTATCTAAACATTCAAACAGTAATTCAAGTCCATTTCGTTTTAGAAAATCTCCCATCCACCGCTTGTCGTTACTTCTCAATTTCTTTCTCAGTCTATAGAAATTGATAACAGAAGGATGTCGTAGTAGAAAGACACACGACTGTGCCAGGAACAAGTCTGTGGCAATAGCTGCCAAATTAGTGTCCGAGTTGGACCTTTGTAACTTATGTCTTTGTTCATGGTCTTCATCAATGTCGGACTCCACATCAGAGAGAGACGTCTGATTTTGAACTCCAGTGTTTTCTTGATAGAAACATGACCTTTGTTTTGAAAGGCGTTTCATTGTGTTTTGATCGTTAAGCAGAAGATATTTCTAATGTCAATATCCCAGTCGTCTTGTTACGTTAGACTGTGATAGCAGCAAATAGATTTAAAGCACTGTTGAAATTGATAATTTGAAATCCTGTCATTGAGGAAAATTGATTATGTGGTTGGCATATTCAACCTATTATCCGACAGTCACTGCAACCAGAATGTTTACATAACACATAGCAGATGAGATCTTGCCAAGTTCGTGTCTTACGCAATTTAATAAATTTCTCAAATAATCTCAGAAATTGATTTAAAGTTAAATTTTATAATCTAATGATGTGTTTTTAGTTCATTTTGGTACGCATTGCATGTTGGAACCTGGAAACATTTACACTCGAATACGAATTATCGTAAGAACAATCCGGTGGTATCAAGAAAATAGCTCTTCTGTGTATTTCATGGAACAAGCATACTATTTATTGATTTTCAATGCTCCCTCGTATTAATTCTAGTATAACCAAACTTGGAATAATTATAGTCAGTAATGATATAGAAAAACATTAACAAATCGGTGTAGGTGTTATGAGGTTTTTCACCCCTGAGCATAATTAAAATTAATCAATGTTCATAACTAGAAAATAGAATTAAGTTTTTTTTTACCAATGTACTTTTGTTACTAGGGAAAACATATCGTAGATGCTGCTATAATATATATATATACTTTAAAAATCTATAAACGTAAAGAATTAATGTCACATCTGATATTATCAAATATCATTAAAACAAAACATAGTTAGATTAAAATAGCGTCTCGTCTTTATTAAGGTTTAAGCAACAGGAATACGTACAAACGATACAGTTCTATTTCAGTTGATATTATTGCAGTTTGGCCAGGATTTCCATAGACCTACATTATTAGAGTAGCATGATTTAAGAAAAAATACTAACTCATGTTGTGTATGGTTTTTATGCTTTCATGCTATCAATTTTTTAGTGTTACCCATGTGCAATATGAACCCATGATTCATATGGAAGAACACTTTTTTCTATATGATACAAAATCAAGTAGGAATTAAAAAGATATATTTACTGAATGAAGATCGCATGTTTATCACTAAGAAGTCAATCTCAGTAAGAAGTGTGTCTTTACGCCAAAAGATCGATGATCTCTTCAGAACAGCCTAGTCGTTGACAACAATCTTGTTACAATCAATTTTTAAACCTTCCCTTAGGACTTCAGTTAATGGTCTGAGCTCTAAGGAAATAAACGTAATTAGACTTCGTTATACTGGAAGGACAAAATGGTTAACCTATTCATCAGCTGTTTCAGAAGGAAAACCTATTTGTAAAGAGTTTTTAAGAAGTTATAATGTAATTGTGACTATAAATAACAAGATTTAGAGACGGAAAGATTTATCGAAATGGAAATGGGAATGTTTAGAATTAAAGAAACAGCTCAAGCACACCTTCGGGTGCGGGATTTTCTCGCTGTGTTAAAGACCCATTGGTGGCCTTCGGCTGGTTTTTGTTCTTTGGTCGGTTTGTGGACAAATCTCCATTTCCATTCTCATTTTTTTCAAAAGCAAAATTATACGAACTTATGAAATAAAAAGAATTAACCCGAATTATTTTTGAAATAGTTTAGCGTACAAATTGCCCCATCCATGAAATAGAGAAAATTTTGCTGACTAGCATTACTCAAAAAAACACTACTCTGTCGGAAAAGTACCACCGGACTACTAACACAAAGGTTCCTGGTTCGACCCCTGTTCCGTGGAGAAAATTTTAGGGACTGAATTTTCCGCTCTCCTTTGACACCATTTTTTAATATGTCCTAGAGAAACGACGGTAGTCCGTCGGAATGGGGCAATAAGTGCCTGATCCGTGTTAAGATTGAGTAATATCTCTTGTACGTAAAAGACACCCTGGTAGATTTCATGTTGATTTATAGTTTAATTGTGTATGTGACAGAGGTAGCACGTCCAATTATCCCTAGATTTATTTCACAACAGGAGCATTTGTTTTCCTCTTCTATCGGTAATTTGTGTCTCTTGACATGTTGAAATGTTCATATCCTTGTCAATTGGTCTTCGATGGATAGTTTCCTCATTGGCAGTTATTTCCCATCTCCTCTGTTTAATATGTTCTTTGACATCCTCGATGAGAAACAACTAATATTTATTTTATGAATAAAATGATCTTTTCCTTAGAATTAACCATGTCAAACGTTTTTATAATTGTCTATAATTATATTCCGTCCTATACAGATCCTTTGTAGAGAAAACAATCAATAAACATTACAATATTAAAGACGGATACACGCCTTATCTTAAATGTATTATAAATTTCTTTGAATTAACCACCATCGAAGATAAACTGGAAAACACTTATCTTTCATGGTCGATTGTGAAACGTGAATTTAGTTGGTTATGAATGGACCACTTCCTGCCATTTCAAATCAATTCATTCACCGACTGAAAGCTTATTCAATTTGTTTTAACATCCCAATTCGAAGTTCGTAAATATTCCGATACAATTTATGTAAATCATTGCATCGAAGCAGACAGAAAGGTTCAAGAAAATTAGCTGTAAAATTATATTATTCACGAAGTTTCATTATATAACAAAACTAAATAAAGACGAATTGTTTGTCTAATGAAGTAAACATGATACAATTACGATACCATTTGAACAACCTATGACGGATAGACTTAAATATCGCAACACTTTCTATCTTTTTTTCTTACTTCACCGGACACGCATTTTTACCATTTGTATGCAGTGATGTTCGAAGCCAATCTATTTAAAAATCCAAAAGCGTAAACATGCGAGGAAAAAATGACTTTTAATCGAAATAAAGAAAATAAAATTCCAAACAAGAACAAGGAATAGAGGGAGACACATTGCTTAATTTTAAATGATCAGATGTAAAAACATAAAACGTATTGAGCAAAATTATTCCCTTGGTTTTAGTTTGTAACCCAGATTTGTTTTCTCTCAAAAGATTATGACTTTTGAACAGCGGTATACTACTAACGTCTTTATTTCAACTTTCTATATAGTATATAAGTAAAATGTACTAAATAAACTCATCAGATCCTAGGCTTTAAAATTCTAAAAGACTCATCGGTGAGATTAAAATCGAAATGTTAACAGGCAAAATAAAGTACGACGTTTAAGACCCAAATTTCTTAAAGATTTTGCCATATACAGATACTTCTAGTCTGTTTCTGGGGCAGAAACGTATAATGATTTGAGCTATTTTTACTCTCGCTTAAGCCCTAATAATAATCGCTCGCGAGAATTAGTTGTTAAAAAAATTAAAATGAATGTTAAGCATACACTAGTGAAATAATAGCTTAAAGAATCCAGGAACGTATTTAATAGCAATTAAAAGACGAGACAACCCTCCTTCTGACAGTCACACAAGTTTAACGCGTACTATTCCAAATTGTTGGAAATCCGCTTACTTCATAACACGATTAAACGTGTTTCAATATATAATGTCGAGAATAAAATGTGTTGGTCTTCTGTTTTCAATTTGTTCTTACTTAATATGGAAACATCATCAGATATGTATAGTAAACAAAGAAAAGAACCCTAATAATCTATCAAAATAGATTCACAAAAGTTTTATTTAGCCATTGTGTCGCAATATAATGTATTATTGAAGATTCTATGATTTCAGGGGAATTATTTAATCAGATTTCAAGACTACTCCCACAAACAAAAAATTAAGATTAAATTCTAGTTCTAAATATGGTAAATATAGAAAATCAATGAAATATAGCGCTATAATAATATATTTTATTTATTTAAATAGCACATCCGAGCTCACCCATGAGCATGAATGTTAGGCCCGGTGTTTCTGCCGTGTTTGGGGAAAACATTCCTGAGTCCGGCTTCATCAGTGGTCGACTCAATAAGTTCTGATAATTATAATTAAGGATATAAAACATTAAGAGGGAATCAATAGAAATATCAATGAAAAGCTAATAAAAAAAGGAATGCATGGAAAAAAGAAGAACACAATCTTGGTATTTCTGTACCCCACTTTTTGATATTTTTACCTATTATGCCCGTTTGTTTTGTTCACACATCGTTGTCAATATAATGGAATCTCATACGACTGTCAAACAAGTCAGAGGTTAAGCTAGCTATAAAACAACGTTTAATTCACCATTTCCGATAAAAGAAACTACCCGTACAAAGGCGGCAGAAATACAGTTGTTATCCATATGTTGATATATTTGAGCTTTTGATTTTGCCATTTAATTAGGGACTTTCCGTTTTGAATTTTCCTTGGAGAATAGTTATTTTACTTTACATATACTCAAAGTTTACTTTAATAGGGAAAACGTAATTTTATTCCGGATAATTGATTAGGTTACAATAATGAGGGCCCTCATGGGGTTTTTGATTATGTGATTACTTGGCCGTTTTTTTAATGATTATTTGATTATTAAGCCAAATATTTCATGATTATTTGATTACCTAGGACTGTATTTTTAGTTTATGATTATTTGATTACTAAAGATAAGCAAATATTTAATGATTATGTGATTATATTGACAAAAAAATGGTGATTATGTGATTACTAGGACCCCCCCATGAGGGGCCTCATAATTATAGTTCTCAATTTTACAGAAAGGAAAATCAATGTTTATTATCATATACAAGCAAAACCATCTTATCTAAATAGTAAATTGTAATTTCTCATTAACCAGCTCAGAGAGAAAAACATCTTATCCTGTGCGATCTGTAATAAAACGGATTATGCTCTGGGTTAATTCTAGTTCTAATACGATTATAAATCTTAAATCTAAATTGTCTCCAAGATAGAAAAAATAACCAATAGAATATTGAATCTTGTACTTTCATGTTGATAAAAATTTGTTACACAGTGTGTTTGTGATCTAAAACTATATATTGTGTCAGTAAGTTACTTTTAGGGTGAGAGTGACCAAATACGATATATACTGGATAAGTATTTAACCTTATTTGTATACATATATTAAAATCTCTTAACAGTTATTGATGCTAATACTTGATATAAAAATGTCTTATATATATACAGGTGGAAACCCGGTTGAAATAGAACAAAAGAATCGAAGCTCTTTGTTAGAGAAGGCGATAAATGCTTACTGTAATGTTTACTATAGTGACAAACATTTTAAAAGTTTATAGAATCAAATAAAATGACAATTTTCTTCTCAATTACGAAGTGTTTTATTTTAAAAACACCATTTGCATAAGTTTTCAATTTATCTAGTACATAGTTAAACAGAACAATTAAATATCAAGTCGACGACATGGGTATCTTTCAAGTTGGATGTAGAAAATGCATAACCTCCAATTTTTTTTTTTGATTTTTTACCACTGACGGAAAACATATCAATCTATTAGTTCAGTAATTTTCGTGTCTGCCCTTCCATTATGTTACTCAAGGAAAAATTCCAAAAAATGGGTAACAATTGTACCGAAAAGAGAAAATCGAGTGCACCTTTTTATGTTAGGGCGTGTTTGAGTTGAATATTTTGTCTTGATATCGCACAAAGCAGGAATATTTCATACATCGTCTCGCTTCAGATTCTATCATTTTTATATATCAAAGCTACAGGTTGACTTTATAACATAAAATAAATCACAACTACTAAAAGATGATATATATGGGTCAAGTGAAATACCTATCTAATGAATCACAAAAACAGAGAAGGTGTGTTCGTATGGCTATTTTTTTACTAAAAGTACTTGACGACAGTCTTTCAAGTTGGATGACGAAAATGCATATCTTCAAAAAATTATAATTTTTTGTGTGTGATAACTAGGGTCAATGCAGACAAGATCATTAACTGATGCTCATTAGCTAGTTGATACATTTGTCTTTTAAAATACAACTGACATATAAGGATCGTAATGGTGCAATGTGGATAAATTTATCGGTTTCCAAGAGCAAAATTGACAGCGCGTCATTCCTACAATGGCTTCCATTTCTACGATTGTGAAAATGAACTGGCGTAATGGGGAGATAATTTTGACGAAGTAGAATCCTGACTGTATATAGCATGTCCAACAAGAGAGACATGCAGATAAACTTATCATAGATATATACCAAGATTGAAGTTTAGTATTTGTGCCAGACGCGCGTTTCGTCTACAAAAGATTTATTAGTGACGCTCGAATAAAAAAAGTTAAAAAGGCCAAATAAAGATAGAAGTTGAAGACCATTGAGGACCAAAAATTCCTACAAGTTATGCCAACGTTTTGTAAACAGTAATTGTATAATTATGAAAAACATCCTCTGGGTGTAGAAACAAAAAGTTGAGTAGGAACGGTAAATGGTAAGGGTTGACAAAATCAAACTAGATGAACTGAGTTTGCTATATTACTCACTTATTAAACCATATGATAGTATTAAAGAACAGATAAGCTTGATAAACCTTATTTTACGTGTATTTTACTTTACAAATTTCTAGATTTGGACTGAGACGAAAATTCTTACTACTTTTTTATCACAAAAATATAAAAAATTTACTCAACAAGTATTTCTTGTTTTAAAAACGTCGTGAACATTGTAATTAAAAAGTATTAATATCTCATTACCGCAAACCTAATTTACAGTGTAGTAAATCTTTGAGATTTATTATAGAGAGAAAATCAACGTTGAGAAGATTGGATTTCTTTTCTTACTAAATGTTTTTTTTTATGATTGTTAGTTCAATTTCTTTCCTACTGAATGTTTTTTTATGATTGTCAGCTTATTTTCATTCAACTGACAGTCCTCTAAGGACATTCATATCATGTTAATCCTCAGATCTAATTCTGATTCAAAAGTACATCTAGTTCATCGACCACATATGTTAATAGTTAAAATAGTGAACTATAATGGATGTTTACGTTTTATTAAAATTGATTATCCGTATAGTTATGCATGTAGATATATCGATATGTAGATATGTCAAACCATAAAAGCGCTTCGAACGCAGCCAATTCATAAACAGTTATTTCCATTTTTCCGAAGGATTATGTATCAACGTATTCTTTCGTAGACACAACGCGCGACTACCGTACAAAATTTCAATCCTGGTATCTATGGTGAGTTTTTTTTTATCCGTTGTCAGTTTGTTTTTAGACTAATGAGTGTGAGCATTCCTTTAGTTTCATTTGCATATCTTGTGCTACCAAATGGCTCTCGATTTTGATTATCACATTATATAGAGCATAAAAACGTTTTAAAAGAACACATCACACTATGTCGTTTTTTCTTTTAAATTTTTAATCATCCTAATCCTTTTGTTTGAAATCGTTTAAAATCTGTGTTGAGCGAAATAATGAGAATCGCATCCCTAACCTCAAATCTCTTATTGAAATGTCCTATTAAATGACAACTTTTTGAACGTATTACTAAAGCTGAGTTTGGAAGGGAAATTAATATCTACAAATACAAACTTGCTTTGAAAAAAAAATATAGTGACATCAAGATGGAAGCATACTGTCCCTAACACTACGATATATGATTGTCATCATGAATGCCTACATGAGTAACATGACGGGTAACATATTTGGAGCAGAACCGCAGACCATTCCCAGTGTTTGGTGGGGTAGGTCTTGCTCAGTCTTAAGTTTTGTATGTTGTGTTTTGTAAACTGTTGAATGTCTTTTTACTGTTGTGTTTTGTAAACTGTTGAATGTCTTTTTACTGTTTTTCGTTTTTCCCACGGTCTAATCTATACAAAACAAGAATGTGTCCCAAGTACACAAATGCCCCACGCGCACTATCATTTTCTATGTTCAGTGGACCGTGAAATTGGGGTAAAATCTCTAATTTGGCATTAAAATTAGAAAGATCATATCATAGGGAACATGTGTACTAAGTTTCAAGTCAACTTCATCAATAACTACCTCGACCAAAAACTTTAACCTGAAGCGGAACGAACGGACGGACGGACGAACAGACGTACGGACCCACAGACCAGAAAACATAATGCCCTCTACAATCGTAGATGGACCATAAAAACAACGAAAACCGTGTCACATCAACAACCTATAATCACTGACTCATTGCGGTTGATTTATAAGATTTGAACATCGGTAAACTACTGTTGTTTTAATATGATATTGCGTGGTATGCATATCTCGGAAGTTTTCAGTACCAATTTCAAAGTAATATGCAAAGCTGCTGATTTTAGACTTACATCCTATATATAGATATATTGAACCAAATGTTTACATTCAGAAACTGACTTACAGAAATAGATAACTGAATTATAAAAATATATAGCTGAATAACAAAAATAGATTGAAAATTGAAGTACAGAAATAGTTGTTTTGTCGTCTGCGATCGTTGACACGATGAGCGTTCACAAGGAAGTTATTACAAATATCGTTACGTGTAGCCTCATGGTGTAATTGTAAGATGCCATGTTAGTTTTGTCTATTTAACTGAAATTATATTCACATTCAAATTCACAATCCCTTTCAAGTACAACTATAGATTTTTTCACAAGCAATGGATACAATTACACATCAAATATAACAGGCTCATGACTCGCGTTTCGAATCAAATAGTTAGAAGGCCAAAATGGATTTTATTTCTTTGTTTCTCTTTTTTTTTTTTTTTTTTAGTTCTAAAGTTTTTTCGTTTTATCAATTCAAGTTTACAAACGGAACACGTGCAAGATCAGAAGGACAAGTAAGACAGGAATCATAAAAGAAGGGTCGGGGATAGAAAGTGGATGAAAGTAGTAGTAAGTAAATTCAGTTACTTTAGGAGAAAGAGGCAGTTGGATAAAATAATCTCCCTTTTCGCTCCGCCTTATCAATCTAGCTTGCCAGAGTAAACACGTATACATATCATCAAAATAATTAAGGTCTTTATGTTTCAAATTTGCATTTTATTGTGCATCATTTATGATATGAACGTCACCGATGAGTCTTATGTAAACGAAACGCGCGTCTGGCGTACTAAATTATAATCCTGGTACCTTTGATAACTATTATGACGAAGATCGATCGAAAACATAGTTTATGTAAATGAAGAAATCAAAATTACATACTGAAAATTATCATTTGACCTTTATGTGTCATTAATTATAAACAGGGCCTCGTTTCATAAAATAAAAATATAACGATTAATAGTTTTTGTTAGTCATGAATTTTTCTTCTAAAGTGCTTTTCGTTCTCTGTTGTGCACTTTGCGGCAGGACAGGATTCAACTAAAAAAAAAGCAGGACAAAATTTTTCATCCTAGCCCCCCATAAAAATCAAATGGTAGCTCCCTAAACGTAGTCGAGATAAAGTTTGTGTTGACTATCACTACGCGAGGAACATTTCTTCTGTGGATTTGATCTAAATCATATACCCTTTCAATTTAAACCTTCCTGACTTAACACTGAGTAAAAAGACAAGTTCATGTATGCAAAACACAGCAGCGTAGAAATTGCCTGAAATGGTGGAGGGAAAACTTCAGCAACTGACGAGCAAAAAAAAAAACAACATTTTTGTTTAAAGTATACAGTGTAGAAGTTAATAAGTGTCCTTTTTCGTTTCATTTTATACAACAACCTATTTTCGGAGTCGAATGACCCCTTATCCTCGGCTCCTTTGTCCCTTCACAAGTATATTAAAATTTAAAATAGTTTTTCTTAAGAGCATAATGCTCCATGAATTATTGTCTTTTTCGTGAAACTGTAAAGGTGTTGGACTTAACACATATTTACATATATTATATGTTTACTAGTATTCAAATGATGTTGGCAATAATCTAGAAATCTACTACATAGGTACACCACGGATACAAGTCTTTGATGTGAAAAATATTCTCCTCATTAATTACAGACAATAGCTATTGATGTTTTGATGGTGTTACATTCAATTTTCTCCATTTTATCTTTTTCAAATCAAATAAGTCGAGAACTTTGAATATATAGACGTATAACGTCAACTATAAGGTGTGTTGTTAGAATTTTCAAAACAAAATTCAGGTATAAAGTTAAGGTAAAATTCTTTCTCGTCGTTTATGACATGATTTGTTTCTGTGGGAAATATCTCGACATACAAGTAACAACTTACATAACAATAAAATATAATGTCACAAATCTTGGGTCAGAAAAGTAATTTTTCATTCACTAAATACTGTTTTTGTTTTTACTTACGTTATCAACAGGTTGTTTATGTCATTTAATTGTTTTAGCTTTAACGTTTAGAATTAGTAAACCTCTTTATAAGAAAGGTTCTTTTATAGGTACATTTGTTAGTATGAATGTGTTGAAAAATAACATTACATATATACGAAGGTCTGGATGACTTTTACAGAATAGAGAATTATGGGCTAACACATGTACTACAGAAAGATGGGCCTAAATATATGTTTTTAATTAAGAATAGCGAAAATAGGCCCATGAAAAAAAAAAAGAGAAAACCGGGAGGCTAGCATATAAAGAACTGGAAAACAAATAGGGAATAGAAAAAACGTGTAAAAGCATTAAAAAATACAGAATTGAGGGACCCCCATCCAGACCCTCGTATATTGAGGAAGTACGGGGTGAAAAAAAAAATCTTACTATTTATTAGCTTCTTAGTGAACTCTATATTCTGAACAAGATATTCCAGTCCAACTTTACAATTAACCACAGCTTTTACACATTGGACGGCTTCTAGTAACACCAAGGCATCGGATAATTGACTTACTCTACTAGCACTCAATGAATCAATAAATTCCAGTAACACTAATAATCCTCCAGCATCTAAGAAATTTGATATCCATTCGGAATTACTATTTTGAAGTTGTTTCTTCAGCGCTACGAATGTTCTCATACTAGGGTGTTTCATCATTTCAATACATAGCTCTGGTTCACAGTGATCAAAAGCAGGGTTAACAAATGCTCCAGTTACCAGTTTTTTAAACGTTCCTTTCTCTCTTGCCACGACCTGTTTTGTATAATTATCCTTTTTGATTTCGATTAAAACATCTTCCTCAGAAGCAGCACCTTTCACTTGCTCTACGTCTTTGAATATTACAGATTGCGAAACGTCTGATATCTTATCAACGTTTTCCAAAATTGTGTCCCCACTTTCAACATCATTACGTATCTGTATTGTAGGTGTCGAATACAAGTCGAAATCACTCTTTGCGACTCTTGTGTCCATGGAAACTGTCGAGTGGAGTTTATCGTTCTCCTTTTCCCGCCGCAGACATTGAAATTTACCACAACAGCGTCGAAAACAATTCATTTTTTTTATCTTTTTAAAAATTAAATTAAGTTTACATTTGCATTAGGTAATATTCTCATGTTACTTTCCGACAGTTGACATTTCATATGTTGTCCTAATCAATCTCTAGACTAATGTGTCACATAATTCATAAATAAACCTTTTAGCAGTTTATATGAACAAATATAACACGGTGACTTGTATATAAGAAAGTGTAATTATGATGCAAGTCTGCTTCATTCTTTTTCAGCAATTGGTATATTTAAACAGAATAAGAAATTTTTACTCAAAAGAGAACCAAACCGAAGCTGAATAAATAAAACAACTAGCTTGGTACACACTGATATATCCGTCGAAGAAAAACATTTTAAACTTTCTTAAACACGAACTTGTCTGGCATACTGTGTCTAATACGATTATGTGTTAAAATACATACTAAACTTTCGCCTCATTTCTTCATTTTCCTATTATGCATCACTTTGATTTAAATCATTATCTTTAAATTGTAATAAATGCTACAAATAAGTATAGCCATTCAAATCTGACAACAAAAGGGTCCTTGCTACTTAGTCCAAATACTTTTCCGGATCACAGATTTAATGCGTTGGTAACGCCTTTAGCATTTTTGAAATAAAGATGTAAATCATAAACGTCAAAATAGAGTATAGTGTTGTCACTTTTGTGTCCAATAGCATCTTCTAAATAACGGAAAGGACGGAGATATATATGTGTTTAGATTAAAACTGGACAACCAATGGACAGTACCTGGTAACTTATACTGAATGACTTTATTCTCTTGCAATTAAAATTACTGAACATGGATCAAAAAAGATGTGGTAAGGATATTTTTCATGTGGATCTTTAGATACACGTATGTTAATATTTAGAGTAGAAGTTCCAAGAAATTGTATTTTACATCGGCATTACAGCTATTTCATAACTTCATCAGTAAAAATTATATAGTGTTGCAATTTATAAAATAACAGTCATTAAATTATTCCATACTTTCATTTTGATATATGTGATACTATTTTGTTTGTGTCGAATTCATATAGTTTCTTGCTTTGACGCATTATAGAAGAAGATTTGTATATCTCAATCATGGCATAATCCGCAAATAAAAGTATAATTATATTATGAAAACGACACATCATGCTATTTTCTTTTACTTAAAGTTCTAATGAATATCAGTGTTATCACTAAGAGCTCATAAGAATAACAAGACTAGATGAATGGACAAGGTGAGCGTATCCTTTCCATGATATTTCAGACGTACAATTATTACATGTTTAATTGGCGATACTGAAAATATTGCAAAGTGGATTATGTCCCTTTTCCCATATGCAAAAAAAACTTTAACTTGTTTTCTTCTTTGGCCGTAACATCTCTACTAAGTGCAAACACTATCCTAGTATTACAATGCATTTCATAATTTTACAAAATATGGAAAAAATAAGCATTTACGAGAGATGAAAGATACCAAAGAAATATTTACACGCGTAAGTCAACGTCATGGCAAAAAATGAAAAGAGATCATAAGACAAACAACAGTATGCAAAACACAACACAGAAAATTAAAGACTGGGCAATAGAAACTTGGAGTGATATCAGGTCATAAGAGTTCTCTTAAGAAATAATTTTAATTTTCCATTGTACCATTTACTATAATTGTAACTTAACCGTTTCCGTTCTCGAAATAGTACATGCCTTACCCAAATGTTGTGATGCGTATAACCACAAAATACCGATCACGTTCGAATTTGGGTGGCGTCACTTTTACCATTCTTTGAGCTATGCTCGTTTAGAAAGTAATATGCTAGCGGAGGCACCATTTGTGCCCAATGAACACATTATACAATTACTTTTATATTCTATAGGGTTTGCTTTTACTTATATCTAATGCATTGTCTATAAAAACAAGAGCTGTGAGTGAACTCCCACTATAGAATACACACCATCCTGCAATACTTCTGTAATACTTTTAGTTTATTAAGAAAGTCCATTCGATAATGGTCTCTTTAACATGTTGAACTGGGATCAGATCCTCAGTTATTGTCTTACAACTGTGTCAAGTTTTCACTAAAAGTTGTCTAGCCGTTTAAAGGAGTTGCCTGACGAAGCACATATACATTTGTATATAGAAGAAAACTAAATGGAATTCCTATCCTCTTTACTCAAGCAACCAGAAAAATACAGATGGGTTATGGGATAAGGAATAAATGATTGCTGTTTGCTTCATGTCCAGTGGCAAATATTTCAAAATGGTTTTGTTTTTTTAATATTATAAAGGTTGTGTAGCATAGGAATTTTTAACACGAGGAGAGCGTGGTAGTTTCTATGCGCGAGCCATTAGAAGTCCATATTCCGATCAGACGTGACCGTGATCTTATACATCCCGAACAACCAATGGTCGTCCCATTTTTAAAAGTAAGGGTTTTTTTTGCTTGACTGACAAAATCCTAGGGATGACCATGTTTCTAGGGCCCAGTCAACTCTAGGAATATAAAGGAAAAACAGCACACTGCCTTAGAGGAATCGTAAAATCCTTAATAAAAGATGGTTCTATTCAAAATTCCTAGACGACTGATAAATATTAGTCCTAGAAGCGATTAGTGGATAATTTGTTGTCTTTCTATTCTAATACTGATATGCAATCACTTTTATTTGATACATCCAATGTTTCTTATCACTCATACAAATTCGAAATTTTGTGAAAACTTTAATACATGTCAGTATGAGTATAAGATTGGCTTTGCGTGTGTCATGTTAGAAGTTACACGGTCAAGGTTGAATAACAAACACAAATAGTCTGAAGATTAAAAAAGAAAACATGTAAAATTGTTTCAGCAGTCATTGACAATGTGGCATAAGATCTTAATCAGGGTTGGATTACCGTATTCTTTTGACTAGGTTGTCATATATGGTGATCAAATAATTCGGTTATAAAAGTCGTGGTATAGCGACTTTGTAAACACAGTAGATAAGATACACTTATTGTCTTGCCGTCTTAATATGTACTGTTTCAATCGATTTTATATACATATATACATTAGTGTATCCGAAAATACTACGAGATGTATAATGTTTTATCAAAATTAAATGCTTACCTTTAATAAGTTTTTTTGTGTCATTTTCAGCTTTCACCAGATAGTCCAAACCAAGTTTAGAACTGACCACTGCCTTAATACTATCAACAACTTCTAGAAGTAACAAAGCATCGGCCAACTGCGTCACACGACCACTACTTAAAGTGTCAACACAATCTAATAAGACAGATAGGCCCTCAGCCTCTAGAAATCCACGAGTCCATATTTTATCATTTTGTTTAATTTTCTTTTTCAATAATGTAACAGTTTTGATTGTTGGAACGTGCATCATTTTCACACAAATTTCAGGTTCACAATTTTCAAAGTCTGGATTTGACAAAGCATCACTTATTCTGTCTTTCAATTTGAATTTCTTTTTTGATTTTGTATTTTGGTCGTCTGAATTAATGCCATCTTCTGCTTCGTCTTTAGTTATTTTCTTTTGGTCCATTTCGTCAGAATTGTGCAGTTCCACTGTAATTTGTGTATCTTTCGTTTCGTCAATTAATTCGCGCGCTTCGATTCTCGGACCATCAATATCATCTGCATCATTTTTAACATCTTTTTTCTTGTTGCTTTTTTTCTTCCGTCTATGGGATAACCTATACACAGTATTTCTCAGTGTCCTGAACAGGGTAGCCATGTCTGTTTGTTGTCGTCTGAAATTATCCAACCGTACAGTAAATAAATAACATCAAATATAACTTAAATGTGTTTACTCTCAAATCAGATAATAATATTGAAATCACATACACCCAGGAAATTTAGAACTTGCATTACAACATTATAATGTTTCACTCTCGTATATTTGTATGCATAACTTAAATAACTTTAATTTACCTGTTTAAAAGTAGAAACTATACAAGTCCTATCATTTCCGGAGTTAAAGGGTCAAATATTTTAAACAATATTGAATGGTGAAATACTGTTTTGTTTACTAGATGCTAGAGGCATATCCTATTTACATGTATGATGTAGGCATTTCATTACATAAATATAAATCATACTAGTAATTAGTACGTACTATATGTCAAGAGAGAGAGAGAGAAAAAAAGTAAATTGATTTTTTTCATTTTCATATATAAGGATGTCTTTCTTTTCTATAAATAATGTGAAATAGAGTTACCTAGACATATATATTGCCCTCTGAGATATTGCCGTCGCTAGTCAAATATTAATTGAGAATAATTTTCTAAAAATATACACAATAATTTAAAAGACATATTTTTTTAAAGTTCGTTTTCAACCCTGAGGTACGTGCGTGAACGTGTTATGTAAGATGCATAACCGTGGGTGTCTATTTATTCAAGCGACATATTGGGGATGGTAAGCATTTCTATTGATTTTACAACTCTGTCACATATAGAAGGGTTATAATATCATAAAACCGGTCTACAATCTTGAACTGTTTACAATATATGATAAAGGAACACCAATTTAAAGACTTTAAAATCAAGTTTGAATTGTAACTTTTGTCTTATATGGGGGTGTAGACAATATTATACTATATATGTATTGATACACAGTAAATGTACGCATGATACACACCCATGTAAATAATGATTTAAACACCCAAAAAAATCTATGTGAAACTTTCTATTCGTGACTCATGTTTACTCTAAGCAATCACAACTTTTGAAAATGGAAAAAAGTCTATACATCATGGTGTCAAAAGAAGTTATAGATATTCGTATGAAATTTCTGTATTTTTTTCCTTTATAGATTATGTTTTGGAGCCAACAACTATGAGAGTCTGTAGAACCTGGGAACAGATATATACTTTTCCTGGTAGAACCTTTTCTGCAACATATGATTTGCTTATAATAATTGTACTTTGAATGAATAAATGAATGCATTGATCGATGAATATCAACTTTCTTTCAGACAGATTATATATTTGTGGTGTGCTTTTACTTCCAGTGGCAAATATTACATCCATATTCAGGAGAGAGAGAGAGCGAGAGAGAGAGAGGGGGCAATTGAACAAAAGATCTAATAGGTTGTTCCCTGCAAAAATGTAGAACAGGAAATTTGGACTGTCATGCAGTAGTTAACTGGTATATTTCATGTATAAAAAACGTAATTCTGCTTTCAAACAGGTACACCATCAGTCAAACTTTTAAAATGTTGTTGCAAGGGTTTTTTAACGTCAACTCCCTCGGTGGAGGATTCAGAAGGGGGTCCAGGGGATAGAACCCTCCCCTCTTTTTTTTTTTATTATTGATGCATAAGATGGGGACATATAGTTGGAACCCCCTTCATCCTGGGTTGGGAACTACCCTTTTTAAAATGACTGCATCCGCCCCTGTACCTTTACGCGATACATCGAATTTAATTACCCTAGACTATATCATCCTTTGTTCAAGTTCAATGTCAGCAGTAATGACTATAGTAAAGTAAATAAAGTAAACGTAAGCAATTAAGTAGACTATTAATTAATGTTTCAATAAATAAACATATAATTGTGTTTAAAGTACATTGTGTGTATTTGTGACATCATTTACCTCGAACTGAATTATATACATGTAGTGATCACGGGTAAATAACAGGATATCTATATTTTAAAATATTAAAAAAACAACGATGATTAAAAATTATAAGCAAAGGTCCTTGTAAGAATCAACATTATATCTTACAACAATACAAATTTATTAACAATAAAACTTCACCGACCTGTTAGATTTGACCATGTAACTCCTCTAAATAAAGAAACTAATACAAGTACCTATGTGTGACTACATTTCATTGACTAACTGATTGCAATGTGAAAATCGAAATAATGATTTTCCGTGGTTAAGATAGAGGATAAACTTGTCTAGAGATTTGTAGTTATTTTTGCTATCAAGATTTGTTTATAGCTTGCCTCGAATGGTACTGTGCTGGACTGTGAAATGTAAAGTAAAGTAGAAACGAATTATGTCGATCTATTTACAAATTATGAAGAGATGAATGTAGCATCAAAAGACAATACCAGGATCAATAGAAAGAGACGAAAATGTAAACAACTTTACAACAAACACTACACATGCTACAGATGGACACGAAACCCACAAAAAAGGGATTAACATAAATGTTCCGAAAGTCAAACCAGATCTTGTTTTACAAAGCGCACTCCGGTGTTAACAGTAATTATTATGTCCAAATCATCAAACATAATCATTGTAAAGACTCACTAGTACATGATGATTAGAACTGGTTTCATATCAAAATAAGCCTTATTTAACCTGTACTAGTAAGTTTAATACTGAAACTTAAAACCACTTTACATAGACATTACATTTTAAATTCAGAATACAATTTAGATATTATTCATTTAGGTTTAAGAATAGATTCTGATTTATTTTGAAAATGAATTTTAAAAAACTACAGCTACAAAGAAACCCGTGAAATCCTTATTTCCAATTTTGAATATTGACGCTTAGCATAATACTACAGTGACGAATTGCGAAGTAGATTGCATGCAATCGATCAATGGGATGACGACAAATAATATGCTAATTATACCCCTCTAGTAAAAACAATAATATGGTACTTAGACTGACAGCCAAATTGCATAATGATGGAAAATGTCCAAAAACATATTTCATTTCCGTAGTTAATTTTCATCAAGATGATATTTTTAGTTGTAATTAATAAGAATACATAGGGGATATGCTGTTAATTTTAGCGAAACGACAAGATTGCAAGTTAATTAAAACAGATGTAGATGTCACCATACTCAGTCTTTATCATTAGACAACTGACCTCCTTAGTACAGAAAGATTGTAAATGAATTCATAACAGATGACCTGTGGTGTCATATCAACACTAAGATCTTGATTAGACAAAAAGACAGCACCAACCATTAACGAGGATGGACAGCGACGAAGGAATATGGAAAGGAAACTGGGGAAGAAGATGAGGGAAAATATGGATATTTAAGGAAAAGTTTTTGGGTCGATTTTCGTCTGGGAGTAAGGAGAGGGAAATGAGATTTGGCCGAGATAGGTGGGAACCAGGGACCCTCTGTTCAACCCTGAACAAAAACATAACGCTGGGCTACACTTATTTCTTTTTCGATTAAAGGGAAACAAATCAATAAAGTCAAATATGCATAGTGGAAATCAAATCATAGAAAGTATAAAATGTTCAATTTTGTCGGAATATATAGAATGAAATTCAAAACAGTGTAGCTGTGGCCATTGATTGACACATTAAAATCATCCATTGACTGGGACAATTTAGGTGAACGTTTGTATGTAACGACCAATGCTCACTATGTACTTTTTAAAGACACTTAAACTATGGGGTCACCAAAGGTTCTCAACACCTAAATAATGTAATTCGAAAAATTAATCAGATAAAACGATATTTTGATTTATATCAATTATATAAATCAAAACACAAAGGTTATTCCTGATTAATTTTTCGAATTATTTTATAATTAAAGGCGTTAAGAAACCTTAAGTGACCCCACAGTTCAAATGTCTATCGTAGGTACGTCGTGAACAGTGGTCGTTACAGACAAACGTTCACGTAAATTGTCCCAGTCAATGGATGATTTTAATGTGTCAATCAATGGCCATAGCTACACTGTTTTGAATTTCATTCTATGATGTAATGCCATATCAAAGAAAGATCACAGTTACAAAAACGAGGCTGAAATTACCTTATCTGATAAAAGTGACGTCTTGCTTTTTAAACTCTGAACACTGTATTTCAAATATATTATATTTAGTAACCTAAGACTAAAATTACTTCGAAATCCTTATTTGATTGAGGAAAAAATATAATGATTTGTAAAATTCAAAATTTAAAAGAAGGACATAATTCCAAGTATTTTTACAAACATCTAGAAGCATATAAAAGTGATACTGAAATATCATGTTTTATAAATAGAATGGTTAAAAATCTGTGTCAAACATATCTTGCAACATGCATGTATTAATAAATATAAAAAAATAAGATGTGGTATGAGACAACTCTCCACAAGAGACCAAATGACACAGAAATTAACATATATAGGTCACCGTAAGGCCTTCGACAATGATTAAAACCAATACTGCATAGTCAGCTACAAAAGACCCTGAATGACAAATGTAAAGGAAGAAAACTAATGCCCTGACTTTGTACAAATTACAGAATAAAACACTAATTTGATATACAGCAATAAACGACAAACAGAATTTAAGGTTCCTGACTTGGGAAAGGCAAATACAGAATGTTGTGGGACGAAACTAGTTTGAAGGCGATCCAACACTTCCCCTAACCTGGGACAGTGGTGTAACAGTACAACTGAAGAACAAAGTATAAAAAATCAGAAATACAGCTAAAAAAAAAACACAGAGAAGACGTGACAGGGTACTTATACATTCCAACAACAAAAAGACAGATATATAAGAGTACTCGCAGTTACTGACATCTATTTCAAAGCCAAAACCAATTTATAAAAAAATCATTACTATGACTTAACCTTCCTATGATTGTTGTGATGATCGTTTGAAATAAGTAAAATATAAGTAAACCTACCATTTTGATGCCTTTTTAAATTCTAAATCTGTGACAAGGATGCAAACTTCACACACTGTCTACAACAACTAAACTGGAACGAAAATTATCATATCAGTTTTTACTATCATTTAAATGTATCATAACAAAATCTTATACGGCTACCTCCAACCATGGCATGCGGATAAACAATTAATTGTTGGTTTTAAGTTTTAAATTGAAAGGGCGTCTAGGTAAAAATGCAGATGAAAAGTTTAAAAGTGATTTAACTGATAACATTCAGAGAGATATGTGTATTAATGTTACTAAATGTAACCACATGCAATTATAAAGGTGCACATGGTACATGTGGTACAACAAGTGAATCACTGCACATAATTTACACTTTTTTTTTTACTTTTCTTTTTTTTTAACCGTTTGCAAAGTTTTGAGATAAACTGTTTTCTTTTACTTCTGTTTTCTTTCTGAACAGCTGAGATAAACCCAGTTTTAGGTGGGGATCGTGTTGCTCAATCTTTAGTTTGTGTGTACTTTTGTTTGTCTGTTTGTCTTTTTTCTCTTTTTTTAGCCATGGTGTTGTCAGTTTATTGTTGAATTATGAGTATGAATGTCGCTCTGGTATTTTCAACTCTCTTTTATTACATTTCATTTTCATTTTCATTTCCATATGCAAGATGCTTGAGCCTTATTTGACCATTTGCGTCCGAACCATGCAAGCTTGTATCTATTTTCTAAACGTAAACATAGTGTAATGATGTACAAATAATACTCACGTAAATTTCAAATTGTATTTCTTTTTCCTTTAAATATGTTTAATATCTGGAAATATAATATTATTCAAATAGTATATATATATATGTATATTAAATCTTTCAGTCTCATCCATAGAAAACAAATCTTCAGGATAACAAATTTATAAATCTGTCATTTATTCATTTACTTTTTTATCCCCATAATGTCACACCAAAATGTGTTACATTGGTCAAATTTCACACTAGTTCTTGTATCAAATGGATATAATAGTCAAAATAATATGTTAATATTGGTAAAAATAGTTGTAACTTTTTGTGAACTTACCATTGAGGAAACTAATTTATTCAAAACCACTTGACCAAACCATTTGTCGGTGTAATAAAATACGAATATATCTCACTTATAACCATATATGCCAAACAAAATGTATACCATTCTATAAATATGAATGAGTGATATATCGCTTCATTTACTCTAACAACCGTATCTGATTCTGTAACTATTTCTTATACGTGACATTACATCTAAACATGGTAATTACATATTATAATTATTTAATTATCACTATAACGTTAAAATTATGAGAAAATGTTACACAGTATTTGTATATATGTCCAGACGATATTATTATGTCAAATGATTCAGATATATTTATGTCTGGCCAATGATTTCCCAGATAACCTTGAAGTAATATGATTCGTAAAAATAAAAAAAGGTTTTAAAATATGTTTTAAATACTTCAATGGCTTAGTTTAACTATAAAACTTTCATACAAAAGAAAAAACCCTTATCATATGAAAATTTTCAAAAATTAACTGCTGTTCATTTATTGTCTTCTTGTACTCTAATCTGCAGATAGCTTTTCCAAACCTGAAAGACCTTAATCACGAGACCTTACATTAGAAATTCGGCAAGCGCGCAGCGCGAGTGCGAGGGAACAACTATAATGAGAGAAAAGATAAACAAACGTGTATTGGAAAGTCTACAGTTTAATTAATTTGGAAAAAAAAAAATAATATACCAAATACTTTAACTTATTGTTCACGTGCTTTATGATTCTTTGTTGTTTGTTTATTAAGGTGTCAGACCACCAAATCACTCCCTCCAATTTAAGACATATGTTAAAGTAGCCCTACTCCGACACGAAATAGTGTTTTTGGTGTCCTTGTTTACTTAAACTAACCATCACATTTACAAAAATTGTCACTTTTGATTGAAAGAGAAATATATTTAGATCATTTTGAGCCAAAATTGACTTGTCTATGAGTTTGCATTAAACATTGAGGATTAATGCGCTCCATAAAATTGGGAATGGAAATGGGGAATGTGCCAAAGAGACAACAACCCGACCATAGAAAAAAACAACAGCAGAAGGTCACCAACAGGTCTTCAATGTAGCGAGAAATTCCCGCACCCGGAGGCGTCCTTCGGCTGGCCCCTAAACAAATATATACTAGTTCAGTGATAATGAACGCCATACTAATTTCCAAATTGTACACAAGAAACTAAAATTAAAATAATACAAGACTAACAAAGGCCAGAGGCTCCTGACTTGGGACAGGCGCAAAAATGCGGCGGGGTTAAACATGTTTGTGAGGTCTCAACCCTCCCCCTATACCTCTAGCCAATGTAGAAAAGTAAAAGCATAACAATACGCACATTAAAATTCAGTTCAAGAGAAGTCCGAGTCTGATGTCAGAAGATGTAACCAAAGAAAAAAGTATACTATTTTCAGAATTTTAGAAAAACAAGGGTTATTCTTAGTAATACATGTGTTCTGTAGGTACTTTTTTTTCTTCTTATTAGACTTTAAAGGAAGGTTGAAAATTGGCAAGTAGAAAGGTGATACATACCTCGTTACTTTGAAGTTAAACTCAAGGTAAAATGTTAAGAAAGTTGTGAAAATTGCAAAATGTGGTTGAATAGATAGGGATTTTTGAATTGGTTGTATGACACCTTAAGGGCACGATCGCTACACTTCGGCAACAATACTCGAAAACGAATTAAGAGTCAATGTTTTGAACTTTGAACATTTTTGGTGGATTATACTTTATTGAGTCGTGATAAAAGATGAATAATGTAGATATAGGACTTATTCTAGTATATATGCATGCATTGGTTCAATTAATTTCTTAACATTGAAAATTACAGGTAATTCTTTTCAAATGACTAAATGATGCAAACAAATGTATTGCCAATCCCAACATTTTGACAACTGTTTTTCAGTGACGATGTTACAACCTTCTTTTTTTATTTAATATGTTCAAACAACATCGTTCGTTTGGTGTTTAGTTTCCTTCAACCTCATGTTTGAAAGACGGGCATTGCACTGGCTCGTCATTGCATGGTGTAAGCTTAAGACAACAACAAAAACTGTCTCTCCGCCCGTGATATAATTTGTATTTGTATCTCTCTGGGGAACAGTAAAATAAGAAGAGAATTATCGAGATGCATCACATTTTAAAGTAAAGTATCATGACAGTCATGGAACAGTATACAATGCATTCAATATATACTTCAAGGCCGAAGAATTTTTCAAGCTAAATAACATATGTGGTTTATGTGTGTAATTGGTTGTTATTATTTATTACACCCTCCCCCTTTTTTTTATAATAGTGTGAGGTGATTTAGCACTTTTATTCATTTATAATCACGGTATAAAGACATTATTCGTAAATATAGCTCAACATGCAGACTTTTAATACGTTCAGGTATTTCACATCCAATTTTTTATGGTATTATTCTTTATAAAGCACAAAGGTGTCAGTATTCACCTCAGAAACTTACAAAAACTTTGAATAGACTTATTAAGAAGGGATATAATTACGATACTGTTGTCAAGTCATTAAAGATTGCATATTTTGGCGTTAATATTGAGTCATTGATAAGGTCTTTGCATCGGAACTAAACACATTTATTCTAAAAACAGTTGCTGGCATGACACGGGTTATGTTCTTCTCATATATGTTATGATGGTATGATACTAAACCCCTAACGGGAAGGATTGTGCCTGATGTTCATATGATGAAATCATAATCTTTCAGTCAGTTTAGTTGAAGTCTGGAGCTGGCATGTCAGTTAACTGCTAGTAGTCTGTTGTTATTTATGTATTATTGTCATTTTGTTTATTTTCTTTGGTTACATCTTCTGACATCAGACTCGGATTTCTCTTGAACTGAATTTTAATGTGCGTATTGTTATGCGTTTACTTTACTACATTGGTTAGAGGTATAGGGTGAGGGTTGAGATCTCACATACATGTTTAACCCCGCGGCATTTTTGCGCCTGTCCCAAGTCAGGAGCCTCTGGCCTTTGTTAGTCTTGTATTATTTTAATTTTAGTTTCTTGTGTACAATTTGGAAATTAGTATGGCGTTCATTATCACTGGACTAGTATATATTTGTTTAGGGGCCAGCTGAAGGACGCCTCCGGGTGCGGGAATTTCTCGCTACATTGAAGACCTGTTGGTGACCCTCTGCTGTTGTTTTTTATTTGGGCGGGTTGTTGTCTCTTTGACACATTCCCAATTTCCATTCTCAATTTTATTTATGTGTGTAATTAGTTGTTATTATTTATTACACCCTCCCCCTTTTTTTATAATAGTGTGAGGTGATTTAGCACTTATATTCCTTTTGTAATCACGAATATAATTCATATTGAAAATAATTTATACATCAACTAACAAAAAATATAACGACCTTTAAGGATAAATTTAATTCTGTAAAACATTATGAAGCATAAACAAATCGAGAAAAAAATGTTTACCTCACAGTATTGAACATATGTCCCAATCAGTTCCGCTGGTATAAAATAATTAAAATATACTATGATAATGGAATATTATTAATACACATCATACTGACAACCACAAGACAGCTTAAGGCTAGACATTTTAATGTTTTATATTTATGTTTAATATATTGCATTGTCAATCAAATACCATATCAGTTTGTACTTCCGCAGCAAACATTTCTTGGGAAAATTTAAGATTCTATATTTCATTCCGTGTCGTAGGACGAAGTCATGTAAGTCTAAATATTTGAGAAATGGTATCGATAAAAGATATATACGAAACAATTATTATTGTATAATTTCAGCTTTTTCGTCGTATCTGGTACATGTATCGTTTACAGTATTATATTATGTCATACTTTTACCAGTGATGGATTAAAGTCAAAATAATTTGTCATGGAAAAGTGCATCCTAAAACTAGACTAATGTGAGCAGGGTTGAGTTCAATATCGTAGCAGCTACGTAGTGCTACGTAGATTTTGACTATTGAACGTGTAGCTATAGACCAGTTGTTACATATATTGATAGCAGCTACATAGCCGCTACGTAGCTGCTACGATATTGAACTCAACCCAGTACTATCTTTAGCTGGTATTACACAAAATCAGGTCTAATTCAAAGTGATCCAAATACACGTCTTGTTCGTCTATGTACTTGTTGATCATATTCTGTTGTACAAAAAGAGCTGCTTTTGAATAATATCAAAATTTAGACCTGAAATCTGATTCAGCAAAAAACCACGCCCAATAAAAAAATAAAAAGAGGGAACGTTACTTTAACTGAAGAACGGCACACTCAAGCAAATAACGAGAATAGAAAAACAACAGTTCACACAATATTTTAAGAGACTGAATAACCAAATCCAACAACCTAAGCCGAAAAATCTCAGGTGCTCAAGAGGGTCAGTTGTCCCTAATGTTACTGATGTTGTCATGTTACGCATAAAAAAAGGTGGGTCATATGTTTTTCTTATCTAGCTTTATGCTATATACCTATATATATCAGCGGTACACTAATATTATCAAATCTAGATATATGACCTTATAGGAATCTTTGTCATAATTTGAAATGAAAACAGAGTTGGTGTGTTTTTGACAGCAAATATTAGTAAAAAAGACAATAACTGTGACGGAAAGACAAAACACAAACATTGAAAAATAAAAGTACAGCAAAAATATAAAGCAGACAAAATAAACTTAACTCAGATAGAAGTGGAAGAAATGCAGTTTCTGCTCGAATATAGTCCACTGGTATCTGTCTTGTTGCTCGTGGCTAAGTAACATTTTTATTGCACGTGACAAGCGGTTATGTAAAATAAAATAATTAGGAAAAGTGTACAGTACAGGATTGTGGTTATGACTAGTGCAGCAAGACCGTATTCATTCTTGAGAAACAATTTTCTATAATAGCCAACCAAATGATTCGTGTCGATCACAAAACGTAAAGAAAATAATCCTCGTTAAAAGCAAATTTGTAAACACCAACCCTCCATTGAGGAAATCATGTAGTCTAATATATATGTTCCTGTACAGGTCAAAGAACTTTTAATGTTCTCTTATATCGTCCTTCAAGGATTTCAGTTGTGACTAAGATGCAAACTACACAATACCAAAAAGTGTATTAAATAACATTTGATTTATCATTTGTCACATCTAAATCTTATGCAACTGGCATGCTCACACGGAATTTATTGTTACGTTACGTCTGAAGGAGGTATCGGTAAACACGCGAATAATTTAAAATGTTTTAACTGCTTACGGCTTTGTGATAAGAATATTTATATGCAATTTACTGTAAAATACACTAGATATGCATTGTTGATTATAATTCTTTTTATTTATGATATGAATACATTGATACATATAATAGAAAATGAAAAATATCAAAAGATCTCTTTGAAACATTCCACGTTTCCATTCTCAGTGTTGGATCCGGGGGTCGTAGAGGGCGTATCCTCCCCCTTGATCGCCAAAAAATAATTCGATTCGCTCAGCACTATATATCTTCAATAATCTGGAATTTTGCCGCCTGTCAAAAATCCGGGATCCGACCCCGACTACAAGACAGATATGTCTTTATCCTGGGTTCTATTGATTCTTTTATACTTTTTGTTTTCGTCAGATATCCACAATAAATCAGTACTTTAAGATGCAGAAAAATGAGTAAGTTATGTTTTTGGAAATCACTCAGGTTTCATATCACAAATCAAACACTACTCACTTTATTAAGAGCACTATTCTATTACAAGCAGCCATCGTATTGTATATTTAATATACTTTAAGTGCTTAATATATTATATAATATGTATTTCAAATCATAACTTATAATTCGTTAGGAGTGTTCATTTTACATCACATGTGATTTAACGATCATAAGTATTATTTTCAAAAAGTTGACAAGCCATTTTTTCATGAAATCAAACCCAGTTTCCTGCAATTATGTATATACATCATGCTGCCATAACTTATAAGTGTTTGATTTTAATTCCAAACTAGGCAAAACCCAACTGAAAAGTTTCAAGTCAACTTTACTTAAATAACAAACTGTAATCAACCACTATTTTTGTATTTATACTTAATTATCAACATACGTTCTTCAAATGCTGTAACTTTGAGTGTTTGAAGTATTTACATCGATAATGTACTTCAAATACTTTCAAAGAACTTATAGTAAGAGTGTTCATATTAACATCACATGTGATTGAACAATATAAAGTATTATTTTTTAAAAGTGGGTAAGTCATGCTCATTAGAATTACACACATTGGCAATTTCCTGTCATATTTGACGTTTCTGTATTTTGTTGATTGTATGTAGTGTATTAAAATCTTTTAAACGAATAAAAATAAAACAAAACAATCATTACATAAAATGATGCATTTCAGAATTTATAATAATCGTCAGGATTAAAATTTAGAAGATCCGGTCTCACTGGTTGAATCTTATTTATTTTAGATTTGCTTTATTTATTTTTTTCTAATTTACATCTATATATTTTTTTATGTATTAATGAGGAGATATTAGTGTTTTTTTTTCAAATAGATATAACATAATTCTCAATTTTTTTGCCTGTGATAGTTTGAACGTTAGCTTTAAGCCTTATTGCATATTTTTTGATTTGATATAAACAGCCAATTTTGATGAGTCTGAAACACAGATTATATTTACCTTCAACAAAACCCCTCAAAATAAAAACAAAATACAAAGCCAAAAATGTTTAGATACTTGAATAGGTGAGGAGCGAAAAAAAGGGAGCTAAAAAGAATAATCAAAAACCATCTAAGGTCATCTTTGCAGGAGGGAATTTGAACTTTTTTTTTCGTACTAACTTCTGCATTTATCAAATGAGAAGGGATGTTTCTTATGAATCACACCAATTCCGAAGTACTACATGGACATTGTTCTCTCGGGGACAGATTGTCAATAATCAAAAACTTAAAAGGCATTGTTTTGACTTCCTTCTTTACTTTAATTCTTTTACAAATACTTTAAAAAAGGATAACTTGAAATAGAGTTTCTAAAGAACATAAGTTGACAAACACACATTACAAAAATAAAATTTTATTCTATTCTGCTAGTGTACAAAACAATTTATCATAGATCTATGTATTTACCAGGCTGGTAATTTCGTATGCCAGACGCGGGTTTCAACTACAAAAAGACCAAACAGTGACGATTAAATAAAAAAAACCAATAAAAGGTCAAATAGAGTGCGAGGTTAAAGAGCATTGA
This sequence comes from Mytilus edulis, assembly GCA_019925275.1. Taxonomy (NCBI): domain Eukaryota; kingdom Metazoa; phylum Mollusca; class Bivalvia; order Mytilida; family Mytilidae; genus Mytilus; species Mytilus edulis. The sequence continues at coordinate 56,684,949 of CM034361.1, forward strand.
TAACCCAAAATGACCCTAAATAGTTTTCAAATACAGCTAACTGTATACGGTAATACAACTTACCTCAAAGGCACAGGTTTGTCCGTTTATGTAAGTGGACTCAATACCGCATCATTTATATGCAATTGTAGAAAAACTTTGACCATCACATGTTTTACGATAATTTTTTAATCTGTTTCCCTTGAAACCATTAAAGGCATAACTATCGAATTATTTTTAATAACTCGTCTATCACATAAATGAACTCACATTTACCTGGAAGTGTGTAGGGTTAGAATTTTGTTTCTCATTTTTATCATAAACATCAGATATTATATATGGTGTTATCAAATAAATTAAATTGTCACAAAAGACGTAATAACATTATACCTGTCACCCAGTCTGTCCAGCTTTATGGGTAAAATAAAATTATCAATATGAATTTATGATAGAGTGTACTCAAACTTAATCCTGATCAAACAAAAAAGGTCTGCAATGTTAATAAAGGTGAACTATTTCACTTGAAAGTTCATGTTTGATTCTGTGTGATACGGTGAGACACGGCCCTTTGCTGACGCCCACGTTAGTTCGCTTATTCAACATTCAAAATATGTTTAAGACTGTAATCTGTTTTAACCTTAAATAATAACTCACCTTTTATAAATGTAGAAAAAAAGGGTTTTGACCGGTTGTTGGAAGATTAAATTATATGTGTCTTTATACTAGAACATATTCCCTGTTGACATTCAAATTATTTGTTTTACTGACTTTACTGTTTTACCATTAATCTTGTTACAACAAAAATGTTCAATATAATATAGAATTAGCTCCGGAACCGTAGCTTTTATGTCCTGACTATATATACTGAGTGCCAATGAAAACGCAATACTTTGTTTTTTAAAAATAACATTTTTATACAAAAAATAAATTCCTTACAGTAATTGTAAACGACAGTTAAAGATAAAAGTTTTAAAAAAATGTTTAATTACTACGATTTGAATGCAATATGTTCATTCAGCAAGCACAACGCTACAATTCACTAACTGACAGTCTCAATAACAAATGTGTCAACCGCGTGCTGCAACGCGATCTCTACAGCGACGTGGCATTGACCTGACCAGACGTCACATATGGTGCTGGGGAATGTTTGTCCATTCTTCTCGCAATGCAATTTCAAGTTGGCGGAGCAGAACTGGTGGTGGCTGTCGTCGTCTTACGGCTTGTCCAATTTGATCCCATATGTGTTCAATTGAACTTAGATCCGGCGAAAAGGCTGGGCATGAAAATGTCTTAACATATTTGTTATTGATGAACGCAGTTGTGAGTCGTGCAGAGTGTGCATGAGCATTATCTTGTTGAAAAGGCACTGCTGGAATGTTGCTCCAATGAAATGAATAGTTCACAAGTTTATTTTTTTAGTGAGATAACATCATCTATATACTAGTAGCAGAACGTGAAGTTAAGGGATAATGTTGGCTTCTTTTTTGTTTGTCCTAAAACGCTCCAGTATGAAGTCCCCCTCAATTGAATACATCAACAACACATCAAGGAGTGGACCACCATTGGTTCCCATTGAATTGTTTAGTTTTTTTTTAATTTCGTCCCTCCTAACGTAAAAAATATTTTCGTTTACGAAATTAAGCATATGTTAGTGTCAGTTTTAGAGAATTTTTGTTTGAATAAGTATGTTTTACCATTTAACACTCACTAAGACAAGATATATCTTTATACTATTGCAATAGGAAAGAGACGTAGGTTGTATGTACTTCACTGATCTCTGGATTTAGAAAGGTTTCGTGGAGCACTTTGATGACCCATCAATATATAGTGTCAAAAAATGACACTGATATAATCAGGTATAGAATAGTGATGGAAGATCCAGTTCTTCGTCTTTGGTTAAAATTCCAAATGAACATGGCACTGACCTATGATTATTCAGTATTTCTTTCTTGGTTTACTGTTGATGGAGTATATGTTGAGGTTCAATGTAAATTGTCAATACCCAAGTCCTTTATCAAGCAGTACAACCTTCATCAAAGAGCAAAACAAATACATTATAGTGCTTGATATGTCACTGTATAGCACCATACAGTAAGCACAATACATACCTAAGCTGTTCTTTACAAATATTTTTTTTTTTTTTAAATCATTTAGTTATAAGCAGTCTATGAAAAACTATGAAAAATGAAAATAGGACAATAGACAAATACCTGTCGGAAGTTAAGAACATAGGGCAGCTGTGAGAAGATTTGGATATTCCTGTTCTTCTTTCTTCTAAAAAAAAGGTTAAGCTGTGCCCTCAGTACGAGCATACCTTTGTCTTGCATTCTGCACCACTCATTACAGGAGAGACTTAATTAGATCAGTAATGGTATTCTACAACTACTTTATTTTCTGTGACTTTTCAGGGACAAATGTCTCTTACAATGTATTGACATCAGTATTATTTAGGAGGAACCTTTTAAATTATGGTCTTAATAAATTTCTGTATGTTACATGAATCCATGATTTTTATCATAAGATATGAAGATGATATCATTAATATTATTGCCGTGAGAGCAGTATTGCATCGAGATTATGATTATTGATTATTGGTGTTTTAACACCACTTTTAAGCACGGCATTTAGGCTATTTCCTGGCAACCAGTTATTATTTGGTAGTGGAAGCCGTGGTGCCGGAGAAAACCATCAACCTTTGATAGGAAAACTAAGAATCCTAGTCAATAGACAACTTCGAGTTCAATGCATTTCCGTCAAAAACTCTGGTTTTAGTGAACGTCATTTGTGCTTTTAGGGGCGTAGTCACTTCCATTTCCAATGTTGAGCGAGTGGTTGGAAAACTATAATTCTATATTGTACGAATTATTTGGCAAATTGAATTCTCAAAATTGACAATCAGCACTGCTGTCATTAGGTAATTGTCATTAAGTACCTACAGAACAACCATTCTTTCTAGTTTATCCTGCACAATGACGATCACTAAGACGATTGATGAATGTTAATAGTGTAGGGATACAGGCGATCCCCTCTATCTGGTAAATGACGTCATAAAGGCACGTATAATTGATGAGTTGTTTAAGGTGACGGATGAACTCGAAAACGGTCTATTTTAAAGATTGGATCAAGAGAAATTAAATACATTTTGCTCTTGCTCCTTTTTTTGAGAAGTTATGGTTGCTTAAACTTCAGTGTTTGTGGAATGTTGTCTTTTTGTCTTATATTATGACAATGATGTTGCCCCTTCTTTCACCTGTTGTTTTTGGTTGGCCCTTGGTATCCCTTCACTTCATTTAATTGACACTGAAAGTTATTTTGTTAGCGGCAAAAGTGTCAACAATTTTTTGCTCTAACATTAACAAGAAATACATACACTTCTCTATTTCCTTTATTGTTTTATTTTGTGTAGGGAAAGACCTGTTTCTATAAATAACTTACAATATGTACAAATATAAACAAGTCACAGTTCATTTATACTTTGTACAACATTACAAATAGTGGACGGACAATTAAAAATCCCATTATTTACCTTAAATATTCAGTTAAATAGAAAAATAATAATAATATCCATAACATTAAAATTAAAGGTAATATCATCTAATAAAGTTTGACATGTATCTTATAAGTATTCAATGTCATTTCCTTGTATGTCAAATATGCTTACATCAAAAACTGGAATGTTTGAAGTCTACTGTTATAAAAAAGAGAAAAAAATAACAATTAATGTTTTAAAATGTCACAAATTAAATTTGGAATAAAAAAATTCAGAAATCAGAAGTACTGAATTTATAAAATTATCTATTTTCCAAATTTCAATAAGATAGATTTTTTTTATGCAAAAGGAAATAATCATTTCAGATACAAACACAGCTGCATAGTTAAGAATTACACTTTGAATAGTTATGCATTTGACACCTTTTCCTCTCACAAGGTAAAATTTAATATTGTATGTTACTAATAAACACACAGATCTTTATCTCTCGTTAGCTTAGGACTATTGTAAAGATATATAAAAATGCCTCTTGTACTTTACAGTACCTACTGGTATAATAAATCTAATCTTAATACCCTCAGCTACAGAAATGCCATCTACAAATATCTATAAATAAATGCATTTTTTAACTATTGTCCTACTGACTTTTAAATGAAATAACAATGACTCAAAACTCTTCAAAAATGATTTTTAATAATGAGGGAAAAAAATCGTTTAAAAATTAGACAATTGTTAATATTTTTGTCCAAGGATGAAAATAATTAGTGATTTACTTCTTAAAGATGGCTTTGATATCTAAAACTGAAAATATCTAGTTATAATTTTTCCAGCAGGAAATAAAAAACATTCTGAGTGTTTTCACATGAAATGAAATGTTTTTCTTTAAATGCATGATAAAAAGTATACTGTACATATTTAAACCAAAGTAAAATGAACAAACATATATGTATTTAATCATTTATAATTCATAAACAAGGACGACTATGAGCTATTTCAAAATTTTAACCAATCTAATTGTAATTAAACATGTCCCTTTTGATAAACAATATGATACATGTACTAGAAAGAGATTTTATATGTAAAAGTACCCTTATAAAACGATTTTAAATCATGAAAAAATGTATTGTAACGTGGCTACATGATGTGATTTGATCTTACATTATGTGGATCAATTATTATTATTATTATACTAATTATTTTTTCAATTTCATGGGTATAGAATAAATTTTCTATTTGAAATATATGCACACTTTGGCAAAACCATGAAATAAAATATTCAGAAAAAAAATAATCTTCCCTCAATCCATGAAATATTAATGAATCCTCAGTAGAAGTCACAACTTAAGATGGTACCTAACACTACAGGGAGATAACTCTGTAAAATCAGCTAAACGTTTTAATTACGTTGTGTTAAGGGAATATTAAGCTATTCAATGATCAAAATTAGTGTTTGTCAAACTTCTATATAACCAGTGTAATTTTTCTGATAAACTGGTTGGTTCAATTTTTTTGAAATTTTTATATTTTTGTGAAAGGGTCAAAGTAAATATTTTGTCAAAATTTTATGAAAATTAAATGAGCCAAATTAATTTTAGTCAAGGTGTTGGGCACCACCTTAACTGGGTGGAATTATATAAGGACTACACTAGAGTATATTATCACAGATAAGACCAGTCAAATGACTGAAATTGATAAATAAGAGAGATACATGTCAAAATCAAATACAAAAGTAATGAAAAATGGGAGATTAATGTCCTAATTAACAAACAAAATGTCATGAAATAATGTCAGTTATAACTATTTTAATATGCATTTCTAAGAAAAATAAAAATGCTATCGCTGAAAGATAGATAAAAATAGCCTTGATATCTAACAAAAATTATAAATAACAAATAATATTATCTACATATATGATTACCTATTTACTTTTTAAAAATAAGTTTATCTACAACTCATGATTACTCATCTGCAGATAACAGAGTTTCATTTATCATATTTATATTCCCTTTACACATCCACAGAATCGTGACTCTTAACTGTAAAGTTATAATTGAGTTATTTCCCCTTACAGGGAGTAGACCCCGTTTTTGGAAATCTTACCTCGATCAACTCTTTTTCCCAGACTGGAACTTCTTTTTAACAAAATAAACCCCCAAAACATGTCTCTAGAAATGATATCAAGTCAATTGAATGATTTCTTAACTGAATTTATGGATGGAGGTATTGACCAGTAAAAATAATATCTATTTACTAGATTATAAGTTTATAATGAAAACGTAAAAAGTTAGATATATATTATACATGTCTGCCACTTTTTGTTAATATGATTCATAAATGGGAAATATTTCAGCTGAATAAGTAAAAATTCTACTTCTGAAAATTCTCCACAAATTGATCCTACTATTCATTATTGAGCTTAGCTTTTGAATAACAATGATTACAGAAAGTGTGTTTTGTAGAATAATATCAACAATTATAGTTTGCCATTGCATGATTGGTATTTAGACTCCAACTAAGGCCAGGAACAGACATATGTATTTGGTTTGCATATATCTTAACAAAATTAATCAATAACAACATATTTTCAGGATAAAATTGATATCACTTATATTTTATTTTACTGTATTTTTTCTTCTTACTGACTATTTACCTACTTAACTGACCCTATCTTGGATTCTGTTTTCAGACATGTATTTTAGCAACAACAAGAACCACCATAACATAATACTACCTAAAATTTGTGGTCGTATAATTGGCCGTTTCAGAATCTAAAGCATCATGGGTAATTTCATTGTTTGTACCCCAAAATGAAAATAACGTCACATCATTGGTTGAATTTCCATTGTTCATGACATTTTTAACCATTCACAACGTTTTGGAGTACACTTTTGAAAAAATTACCCAGGATGCATTAGATTCTGAAACGGCGAATTGATTTCAGTCTTTTGTATATTATATATACCTACAATCACGGAGCTGTAGAATACAACATATTTTCCAATACAATTCTGACCACATTTTTTGTAAATATTGTCTGAATAAGTTCCTTTTTTACATCACTTGTGCATGAAACACAAGTCATTCATTAATTCACCAATTGGAGAATAAGACATACAACGACCATTAACACCAAATGCATTTTACATCCAATACAAATATTTTGGCACTTCAGAATATCAAAAGATAATTTACATAATATTATTTCGTATTCATGACAGCTTGGATGAGAAAATCTTGGCTATTCTTTTTGCTTCTTCAGCTGTTGGGAGTTGTCTTCCCTTTGTTTGTCCATTAAATTTTTTCTTGTCTACAGAAAGTTTCTGTTTCATATGGAATGCCTCCTTTGTCTTCCCTTGTTGTCTTTCAGGATCATCAGACACATCAGAATCCTGCATAAAATATAATATTCATAAATTCAAAAATGAGGGTTTGACCTTCATTTGACCTTGAAATAAATTATACATAATGCTGGGTATTATGAGATACTGAATTCCAGATACAGCTAATTATAGTACATAATTTTAAAGAAAGCATTGAACAATGCTGTAAAAACAGACAGAAATTAAAACTTAAAGGAATGAAAAGAACACCATAACAGTTGTTATAAAATTATATTCAGGCAGAGAGCAATGGCCTTACAAAAATTGTTGGCAAGTAAGGTGAAAATTGTCACCAGTAATGCATATGTATTCAAATATACACAAATTAAAATGTTTGAACGAAGGTGCACTTGCTTAGCCATATATATTTATGCTATTATATTATAGATTAGAGTGTAAAACTATTTCTTTGTTTGAGTGTACAAACATTATTTTCATTTGTCCCTAGAGGGTTATGTCATTTTAAGCGTAAATTACACAGAAATATTATGCAACAATTGTTTTACAGTGTGGAAAACTACAAGGTTAAGTGCATTAATTTGTTAAAACATAAACACACCTTTTCACTCGTTGGATAAGAAGGTCCAGATGTAGCTATCTCTAGTGCTTTCATTGAAGCCTCCAAATGTTGAGCAGGAAGGAAAAAGTTTGGCATGGCAGATGTTCTACTTTCACTTTTGAAAGATGATGTTTTAGTTTTTCTACTTTCAAAATCATCTTCCTCATAGTCAGAATATTGGTTAGCATCACCGTTTACCAATTTAGTGTCAATTTCACTTTCTCTTATTGTTGGCACTGGAGTTGCTGATCGTGAACTATTAGCACTTTCTACAGATAATTTGGCCTCTGTATGATCTCGCGTCTTTGGAGTTGTTTCATTTGGATAAAAATAATCATCAAGTTCGTCAACAACTTTGTTATATAAAGCTCTAGGAGATTTTGGCACATGATCACTTTCAGCTGAATATTCAGATCTAGATGGTAAAGATCGTTGACTTCCCGCTGATGACACACGTGACATTCGTTCTCTTTGAGTGATACTACCAGAATTCTCTGATTCTAAGTCAACGTTTTCAAGTAAACGATCAGTGTCAGCATCACAACTTCTGTTCAAATCTTCAATATTTTCATGAAAATTTAAACTCAATTCCTCATGTTTCTTACTCTTAGGACTCCATGATGGTTTATATCGTGATCTTTCGTTTTCCTCATCATCTTCATTATCAGAAAACCAGCTATCTTTTTCAACAAATTGTTCTCTTAAAACCTGAGTTCGTTGTGGTGTTCTTGAGTTTGGAACAGATTCAATGTCAAAGAAACTATCCTCATTCATTTTGTCTCTTGCATTTGTAGCACTACTATTAATATCATTTGACACCATCTTATCGCTGGGCTTTAAAGTCCGGTGAAACGAACGATCAGAAGATGGAATTCCACCAAACTTTCCCGACACATCATTCAAAGTTCTTGGCATAATAACATCTTCATCACTCCTTTCAGCATCTGAATCATCTTCATTTTCCTCCTCATCAAGAATATCTCGATAGCGATGATAATAATTTGGATCACCTTCGCCGTCAGATCCTTCGTACTCTGTTTTCTCCTGAATTATACTCATTTCCTTAGGATCAACATGGTTATGTCCATTGCCATTGCCATTTCCATTTGATGACCTTGCTGAATCAAGTTTAAATGACCCAGTACTTCGTTGTGAATTTTCTCCATGATACATAAATCCTAATGATGATGGATCAGAATTTTCCGTAATTTCTCTAGGGGAGTAATTGTCTCTAGGAGTCACACCTAATACAGTGGGATCCCTAGGAGTAGCATTGGATGTAAATGTGTTAGAAGTTGACAATAATTCATCGTCTCTAGGCGTAAATTTCATGTTTATCCCTGTATCAGAGTTATTAGACTGGTCCCTAGGTGTGGAATCACATGCTAATGTACTGTTAGTTTCAGTGAGTCCAACAAAATCTCTTGGAGTAGTGCCAAATCGGAACGTATCAAGTTTATCACTTCCACTCCTATGAGAGTCTAAAGCATCATGGTCTTGATATTTCTCACTAGAATGAGTTGCTGAGAAGGCTCCAGAATCTGCTCCCGTTTGAGAGGATTCAGCTCCTGGGAACCAGTCAACATCAATTCTGCCTCATTTTGCCTCACTGTATCCTGTCGACTCTGTGCAAACTGAAGGGAAGATAAGGTAGAAACACCAGACTGAGTTAGTGAGTTAACCAACTGTTGTGACTGACATGTGACTGGTAAACTTGATCCTGATTGGTTCAAGTGTGGAGTGTCATAAGATGTAACATACTGAGGCTGATGCTGGACATGGAATGAACTTCCTGTTGTTGGTGGGGAGGTAACCAGTTTCTGTTTGAGTTTGTATGTTATCTCATCCAAGTCCTGCATTTGTTTTCTGAAATAAATACAAAATTTATGATTAATACAATGCTTTTAAAATTAAATAATCTTAAATATAATCAAACAATTAATTTGTGTTTAATTTTAATAATGAGTCCTCAGCATTAAAATGCAATAGCTGTAAATGAACAGATTACTTACAAGATATTTACACTAAATCAGATGGAGATGTACTGATTGATATTTAGGGAAGGAAAATATGATTTATCTACATGTACTAGTTTAATAGGACTTTGAATAAGCTATCAGTATTTGTGATAACTCTTGAAATTACACTTTGTATGTCTTTGTTTTTTATACACTATTCTGATGAGTGTAGTCCTTTCCAAGAGATTTTTTCATGTTTTTTTTTTCTTATGTTAAGATATTAATTCAAATTTTGTTATCGAAGGCCTTTTCTTGCTTACGTTATGTTTTGCTAATTTTTGAAGGCCTTATGTTGACCTGACCTGTAGTTGTTTTCAACCCTATTTTCTGATCTTTTGATAGATAGTTGTATCATATGAAACCCTACCACATCTTGTATACATTTATCTTAATCTGTTCCATGTTAAAAAAAAACTTTTTCACATACATTGTTTTTAAAAAGAGCCACAAATATTTTTACAGTTTCTAAAATGCTGTGGAATGAGTTATTTTCAAATATACCTAAATATATTCCAGAAATTCTCAACTTCAATATACTTGGTATATAAGTTGTGTAGATTCTCTGCAATTCTTTGATAAGTACTGGATATATAAACTAACCTGAGTGATGAAAACAAATATGACCTAGAGGAGTCACTGGCGCCACCATCATACTGAGCTGTTGAAAGACTTGGCACTTGGTTAAGGGACGGTACACTGGATGACAAACTTGTCTGAAGAGTGACGTTGGACAGGAGAGTAGATACAGGGGATTCCTGATTCTCCTCATGTCGCTGTAGGAATGTTCGTATATTTTCGCTGAGCTGTTGTTGTAACTGTTGATGGTGATTTTGGACCTGATCATAATGGGCATTAAAGTGAGGTAGATTGCTGGTAAAGGGAGCAGTAGTTGTCGGTAGTGACATCGGTGGATCACAGAACCAAATCCCTGATGTACTGACTCCAGCAGGTAAACTGGTTGGTTGTACTCCGTGTTCAGAAAAGTTGTATTGTGTCACTGAATCCTGTGGACAAATGTTTACCTGAAATAAAATACACATATTTTTACAAAAATAAATTCTTCTGTAAATTAGGATGTCTTGTTTAGTTTCTACTGAATTCATATACGATCTGTTAACACTTTGTGTCATTTAGATAATTTAACATTTAATGTGTTTTTATGTTTAGATGTTTGGTAAACAATTAAAAATGTATGTTAAATGAAGCACATGCACACATACTCTTATATATATACTGACAATGGATAAATAAATTTGGGGAAAATAAACTATATTTAAAAGATATACAAACTCAGTCAGAAAAGATAAACATTCAAGATTAAATATATTGAAACTACATAATTCAGGACAAATAATACACATTTTTACTATATGTCTACCTTTAATGGACATTCAATGTCACAAGAGAAAATGTTTGACACTGCAATGTAAAAGTGATTGTTGTATGACGTCAATACCTAGTGTTATTTTTTTTCTCCTGTAAAATGTCACGCATTCTTGAATAGTTTTTTTTCTTATGGAAATAAAAGAATTTTTAAGTTAAAAGATAAATCTATATATTTAAACAAAAGTAATAATTACCATAATTTGTCCTTTGCACTGGCCATTGAAGTCTGTAATATTGTACCAACCACAAATCGCCTGTAACCCTGACAACAGGGGAGTTAAATCTACTGACACAAATCCTAGGACTCGATCAGCTGATTTGTCTGTCAAAAATAAAATGAAAAATTTTAAAATGTAATTATAGTGATGTGAATTGTTGTGAATGTACAGACATATATAGGCAAATAATCAATTACTGAAATGGACATTAATTAAATCAAAAATTTAAAACCGTTCAATACTTGAAAAAGCCTGATACTTTTATCTCGGATACAAAATTGAATTACTAATCTATTACATACCTGGTTCTTTAGAAGCACCATGAGGTTTATGCCAAACTTTGAGCACTAAATTCTGGAATTAAATGTTACATTTTATGTTTTTTGTAACAAATAACTATAAGGAGCTAGTGATATTTTAATAATGGTAACTTTTTTGTTTTTTTCTAGAGTGATTCCACAGAAAATGTCCTAATGAATTCTTCATGAGTCAATAAATACAAGTGAACAGTAGTCAAAATACATGAAGGTCAAAATTTTATAACTAGATTGTTTTATACTGAAGCAAATTCAATAATTTGAGCAACAAGGAACTAAGTACTGTATACATAAAATTTTAAAAACTTTCGATTTTCAAACTGCTATTAAGTTCTCTTATCACACTAACACTTTTATGCTTTTTGTTTGTATTTAACAATAGACAGTGAATGTATCATTGGGACTCAGATAAAGTTAAAAACTAAGAAAACCAATTTAACCAAATGTACAGATGGACGAACAAGGGTAAAACTCAGCTACAATGGGGCATAAAAAATGGTGCAGTTTAAATTTGATAACTTTGTCATCAATTGAAACAATATCTGGTCTCAAAATGAATTGTAATATAGTTACCTTATTTTCCTGATACAGTAATTCTGTACTAAGTTTAGTTTCATGTTGATGATCCCAGATGGGACTATCTGAGTTGTGATATACTGCTGTGTAGGACGGACTTGATGATTCTGATGTCTGGTAAGACACATAGGCATTTGGATGACTTTCATCAGATCTAAAAGAAAATTACGGATTAGTTCCTGTTTTTAAATTCGTGAAAACAGAACTGCTGTCTACAAATCGCTGTCGGTAGTGTACAATAATTTAAGCATCAATAAAAATCAAACTACAGGTACTATTTTTGGTATCCTGATTAAATTACACTATTAAAACAAAATCTATTATGACATTGCAATTTGACACTATCTTTGTATTTAAAAGTACTGTAAATTAAAAATCATTATGATAATTTTAATTACTTACAACTTACAACTCCCGTTAGCGCCATGTGTCGCATAGGGCGCGAATGGAAGCCTTCCATCTGAGTCTGTCTGCTGCTGCTTGTTGTGCTTCTCCCCATGTTCTCCATCCAAACTCTGTTCTTTCCTTATCTACCATTCGTCTCCAAGTTTCTTTTGGTCTTCCTACATTTCTCTTTCCTGGTGGTGTCCATGTCAAGGCGATTCTACAATCATTCCATGGGTCCATCCTCAGGATGTGACCTATCCAACTCCATCTCCTGATCTTAATGGTGTTGGTTATGCTGCACATGTTGGCTTTTTGTAGCAGATCTGCGTTGGATATCGTAGTTGGCCAAAATATCTTAAAGATTCTACGCAAGTTCCTGGTGTTGAAGGTGTTAAGTCTATCTCCATCTCTCTTGCTTATCTTCCAACATTCTGCCCCATATAGCAACACTGATATAACATTGCTTTTATAAATTTTCATTTTGGTGTTTCTACTGTATTGGTTTGATGTCCATATTTTTCTTAGCTTATAGTATGCTGCTCTTGCTTTTTTAATTCTATTCCTTATGTCGGCTGTTGCATTGTCGTTGGTATCTATGACCGATCCAAGGTATGTGAAGCTGTCTACTATCTCTATTTCTTCGTTGTTCAATGTAATAGGCTGGATGTTGTTTGCCTTTACACACATTATTTTACTCTTTTTCTTGTTTATTTCTAAGCCAGTTGTTTTAGCTATCTTTTGTATATCATCTGTTTTAGCTTGCAGCTGTGTTCTTGTTGCTGATAGGAGAGCAATATCATCTGCAAAATCAAGATCTTCTAATACCTGTAGTCTTCCCCAGTTGATACCACGCTTTTTCTGTGTTGTTTGCTTCATTGTCCAATCTATAACCAGTAAGAAAAGGAATCCAGACATTACACAACCTTGTCTGACTCCTGATTTAATGTGGAACCATTCCGAATGTTTACCCTCATGTTCTACTACACAACTGAAGTTATCATAAAATGCTTGTACCATCCTGATTATTTTACCTGGGATTCCATAGTTTGCCATGATCTTTTTTAAGGTTTCTCGATGGATAGTGTCAAATGCTCTTCTGAAGTCGATGAAGTTGATAAGTAGGGGGCTGTTCCATTCAATGCATTGTTCTATAATATTTCTAAGGATGAATATTTGGTTGATACAGCCTCGACCTCTTCGGAACCCAGCTTGTTCTTTACGTAGTATGTTGTCAATAGCATCTTTAATTCTGTTGATGATGATTCTGCAGAGGACCTTCCCAGGTACAGATAGTAAGGTTATTCCTCTCCAGTTTTCACACTCTTCTAAATTTCCTTTTTTTGAGAGTTTGATTATAATTCCCTTTTGCCAGTCTGTTGGTATTTCTTCCCTGTTCCAAATTTTGGTAAATAAATGGCAAAAGACTTTTGCTATTGTGCCTACATCAGTTTTCAATAGTTCAGCTTGTATGTTGTCAATACCTGGAGCCTTACCATTACTGAGTGCCTTTATGCTCTTTATTATCTCTTCTATGGTTGGTGGTTCAATATTCATATCGACAACATCTGAAGGATGAATATCGGCTAGTACTGGTGGATCTTTCGCATTTAAAATCTCTTCAAAGTGTTCTTTCCATCTCTCTAATTGTTCCTTCTCGCTGGTTATAACATGTCCCTCTTTTGACTTTACAGGTCTGTTCCCTCTCATGCTGCTGTTGGAAATTTTCTTACTCAGCATATATAGCTTGTTCTGCTCTCCTCTATTTGCTGCCTCTTCTGCACTTTTTGCAATATTATCAATATATTTTCTCTTATCATCTCTGGTACTAAATTTTACCTCCTTGTTCTTATCCTTATAATCTTTCTCAAGCTTTTCTTTCTGTCTTTGTGATCTTGTAGCATTAATTTTTTGTTTTATCTGTTTACGTTCTTGTATTTTGTGGATACTGTTGGTAGTAATCCATTCTGGTTGTTTTCTGTCTTTAAATCCCAATGTTTGCTCACCAACCTCACATATTGCTTGTTTAATATCTATCCACTGTTCTTCTATGCCTTCTGTTTCTCCCAATACCTGGAATCTGTTCCTTAACTCAAGTTTGAACTCTTGTGCAACTTTTGGTATCTTTAGCTTATCTGTGTCATATCTTTTCTTCTGTCCCTGATTTACTCTCTGTCTACAAAGTTTAAGCTTAACTCTGGATATAAGTAGTTCATGGTCACTACCAACATCAGCACCTCTATATGACCGTACATCTTCCATAGATCCTCTAAACCTTTTGTCAATCGTGATGTGATCAATCTGATTCTTGATGTTTCCGTCTGGTGACGTCCATGTATATTTATGAATATCTTTATGTTGGAATATGCTGGAGCAAATTACAATGTTGTTAGTCTGACAATAATCCCGAAATAGTTCTCCGTTCTCATTGATAACCCCATACCCATTCTTCCCCATTACATCTTCATATCCAACATTATCTGATCCTATCTTTGCATTCATGTCACCCATTACAATTATCATATCATGTTTATGAACTTTTGCTGTTACATCGTTCAAGGTTTGGTAGAATTCCTCTTTTACTTCATCAGAAGCGTCATTCGTTGGTGCATAACACTGTATTATGGTCAACTTTATATGTCTAGAAAAAAATCGAGCTGTTATTATTCTTTCATTAATAGGTTGCCATTCCATGAGTGTTTTTCTGTTTGCTTTTGATATAATAAGTGCTACTCCATACTCATGTCTTTCTGTTTGTCCTGAGTATAGCATAGTCTCACCACCTCTGAGGTTGATCTTTCCTGTTCCGGTCCAACGACATTCACTAATACCCAATACATCAATTCCATAGTTGTTCATTTCATTTACTACCTGGTATGTCTTTCCAGGTGCATACATTGTTCTAACATTCCAGCATCCGACCTTGATCTGTTTTCTAGGGTGAACCAAAGGTTCTCTCCTGATGTTTGCTTCCAATTGATTCTGGGTTTGGCCAACATCATTCATTAAACCTTCTAACTGATTTCTGTTTTCTGGTCTCACCTCGGTATTTCCCATCAGAAAAGTCGTTCTTCCATTTCGCGTTTCTGTAACTTTAAAGTTTTTTACAAGGATAGGTTGTTGGCCTAACGCTCAATCCCCAACCTGGAGAACCAGAGAATCTTTACTCAAGGTTTCTTTCCTATAGATCCATTGCCGACCAAGGCTGACGAGTCAAATCTACCCGGTATTTTATATCAGAGTTTTCTTCTCCTATATGAATTGCCTTTCAAGGCTGACGACTTTCATCTAGCCGGCTATTAACCCATACCTGGGGCAAGGTTGATGAGTGCTAGGGCGTATCCACACGCCGGTGGGCCTACACACTTCATCTCTAGGGTCCTTGCTACTCCGAGATCCTCTACAGTAAGGCCTAGGACACAAGGTCCTAGTTACCGTGTGCTGTCGCGGGGAGGCACTGTAGAAGTCTTGTTAGTGTAGAGGCTATGTACTGGCAGGAAAGACTTACGCACTCGGCTTTCTTTTCACCTATGAATATAAGCTATCCAGCGGCAGTTTAAGAGTCTATGACTCCCAACTGCACTAGGCGCATACATAATTTTAATATATTGCAAAAAAACACTTTTATTCAAATTTTCATTTCAAATTTGCATAGCATTATTTAGTTTGTATGCAAAATTTTCTGAAATTGTATTATTTAAATTCTGTCCAGTGTGCACAAATGGCAATAATAAATGTGTTTAAAATATTCGGAAAATCCAGTACTTTGTGTTGCCAGAATGATTTGTAAGAGAAGACAACTTTACCTTGATTTGTCAACAATATGTGGTAAATGCATTGCTCTGTCTATAGAGATGACAACACTAAACACTGCTGATTCTTTCTCTTCAACAACACTCAGATTAGATTTCTTAGACTTCTCTTTCTTAAGGCTAGACAATTGGTGAAAGCTATCATTTGGATCGTAGTCAGGATCCTCGGTCACAGATTTTTCAGATAATTCTTCCTCCAAGTCATCATCACTTTGATTCTAAAACAATATAAGTATTGCATTGTTTGATTTCTACATTGAACTTTTTTCTTATTCTGAATTTCAACATCAGAATGAGTAAGTATCTGTCATGGCTAACCATTTAAACTGTCAGATAAAAACAACTAGTATCAACAGTATCTAGATAAGCACTACTTTCATGCACCTATATTATTGCACTTTTTAATATTCTCTTTAAATCTTATAATTTTCCAAGCTGATAGCGATTGTTTGTTTTTTTTGCTTGCTGTTTTATTCTGTTATTTATATGTTTGTTAAATAATCAAAATGTGAACAAAAATTTAAATTAAAAAAAAAATGGTTCAAGTATGTTTCATCTACACTACGGTGACAAAGCATATCTATCAATCAAATTCAAGCCTAAAGTACAAATAATATTTTGTGAGTCTTTTACTGTATTTACCTGATGAAGAGGGCCAAACTGTGGTTTAGAGGTTATATGAGCCCTTGCAAAGGCACCACCTAGACTAGAAGATCCAGGTTTAAACAAGGGATACATTCCACTGAAAGTACAGAAACAAAGACATGTTACCATCTTGTATGAGCTTGCTTTCACTTTACTTATTGCTGTTTATTTACATTGATATTTGAAAGTATTGTCATTTCTTTTGACTGAATATAAATATATTATATACTATTCGAATAAAGAAACTGTTAAAATTATTATGTTTGGTCCTTCTATTCATATCTATATCGTTATATATTTTTTTCACTTTCTGATACAAAACTTTCAATTTTTGTTTAAGGAACTTGAAACTATGACTTACATTCAATATAATGCCTAGTTCACACGGACATTCAATTCGAATCGAATGCGAATCGAATTCGCTAATCACTTTCACACACTCTTCCTTTTTAATTCGAATTGATTCAAATTGGCTAATTCACATTAACCAATTCGCATTAGAAATCCGTTTTTGTTGATACGAATTAAAAGTTAACGTCGTTCGGACAGTATTTAAAGCAAATTTGACGCGCATTGCAATATGAATTAGAATTTACGTTTGGACGTAAAACGTTTAGAATGCGAATTAATTCGAATTAGTTAATGTGAAACGAATTCGAATTACGTGTGAACGCAGCATTACCTCCAGAACCTCTTTTACAAATTCTGGTTCAAACAAATTCTTTATTTTCAGCTCAATTTAAATATGTCACCAGCTTTAATTGTTTGTACCTGACTCTATGTTGTTTTCTCCTTTCATCATTAAGTGATTCCATATCTATGTATGCAGTCCCAATCAGTTTGTCTCTATGTTGTGGTTTATTTTTATGATGTTTACGACTGGCATATGTTACCCAAATTTGGATTTCTAATTTCTCTTCTCGTAAATACCTGTTAATATATTACATCAAATAAAATCTTCAGATTTCCTTATTTTGTTTTGTTAGAAAAAGATTTGCAAATTCTTTTATTCCTACAAACTAAGACACATAAATTTTTAAAATGTTGTTGTTAAGTTGTTGTCTAATTGAGATTACCCCATCATCTTTTTTTCTCAACAATAAATACATACTTTTAAAAACTTTCATGAAAGTGTAATCAAGAGCAACACTTATACCCCCCTTTGAATTATTACAGAAACTAAATGTATAATGAAATTAAACAGAAACTTTGAACAGTAAACATAAATCTAATATACTAATATAAATGAACTGTTGGTCAAAACAGTGGCATTATCTGTGGCATCTGCAGTATATCATATTGGAGAATAAAGATAACAATTTGATATCTAGAATATACGATTAATTTGATTGATTGCTATATTTTTAACATCCATCAATTGGTAAATATTTCATGCCGCTATATAAACTGTCAAACTTTATTTGATTGATCTGATTATTAATTGCTTAATGTCCCGTGGAAAATAGTTCACGCCTTAAAATGAACTGTCAAAGTATATTAATTATAAACGTACAATAATATCACTTTGTATAAAAGATGTTGAATATAATGAAGAGCTTACCATTTATATGGAGAAGTAACAGATATCTGAAAGTTGTGATTATGATTTAACTGTGATACAATATAACCTTCACTGTTTACAGACAGAGGCATAATCTTGGATACAACAGCACCTACAAATAATCTCAATTATTAATAAAACAACACTTTGTAAGGAGTATGCAAAATTAAATATATAGAATAGTCCTTATATAATTGTTGTCAATACATGAGTTATCTTGAAAATTTACTGCTAACAATGTATTCATGCACATTTGTTACTTATTATCAATGCTGAATATTTAAAGACTTTTTTGTGGTAAATTTCCTTAAAACAAGACAGTTAGCCTTTTACCTTTTTATAATTTTGAGATGAGTAATTTCCATAAGAAAAAAATCTTATTATGATTAAACATTTTTACACACCTTTATCATAGACTTTATATCTAACATAACATCTTGCAGACTTATCCAGACTGTTTTGTCCAGTAATCAGTGCATTTTGGACAGGGAAAGAGACTTGGTCTACTGATACTGTCACATTCTGGTATCTGCCACTACCTTCATCTAAAAAATAAAACATGATGATAAAATGTAATCCAAATGCTTTCTTTTAATTTGGAATTGAACTACAATTCTACCAAAACTAAATCATAAAATTAAAAAAAAATTAATTGTTTATTCAATCTCATCTAAGAATTTTAGTGGTAACATATAATTAAGAAATAAAAGATTTTTTTTTAAGTATGCACCAGGACTCACACTACTTCAGAATCATAGGGAAAAGTGACTTCTCTTTTTAAAACTTATAGGGAGAAATTGTGAGTTTTGAAAGAGAAGTGCTCCTTCGCACGCTGCGCTACAATGTTTGCATTTTACTATAGTATAAAGGGTCATATGTAAATAATGTTCTTGTTATATTGTTCAATTCATATCTGAGTATACAATTAAAGTAACAGTTCAAATTCAAAGTTGTTTAAGTTAAGGTTCTTGTGAGAAACTACCAACTAAATATCTAGCACTAAAAGATTTTTTTTTTTTATCTCAAAAAGGTAAAGAAATTATAATACATCAATTACAATTTAATTCAAGTTAGAAACGGTCAATGGTAGACGAATTCAAGAAAATTTACAAAAATAAACGATGTTTGACAAGCTATTTGGAAAGGAATATTACGTTTTCAATGCAATAAATGGTTTAAACATTTACTGGAGGCAACTTTTATCACGTTTCAATGAAGTAACAAACTTATTTTGCTGCCAAAAGTTAGGTTGAAGTACGTTTTCGATTAACAAGCACCGGACATGCCAGAAGTGCATAAAGTGATAAAAAGTTGTATTTTTATCAAATAACCTGCTACACACTGTGAAGACAATGCTTTAACCTCTTTTCTTAAGAAAATGAATCGTTTATGTCTGAATTTCTTTAATTATCAATAAACCAGATGCTCCGCAGGGCGTAGCTTTATACGACCGCAGAGGTTGAACCCTGAACGGTTGGGGCAAGTATGGACACAACATTCAAGCTGGATTCAGCTCTAAATTTGGATTGTGATTAAATAGTTGACACAGCATAGGTTTCTGACACAGAATGAATGCAATTCACTATGTTGTTGAATATTAATCCTCTCAAAAAAATGTTTGAAGAAATTTTCTTTTTTATTTATGAAATTTCAAATGAGAAAAATTGAACCCAATTTGTTTAATCACATCCCCCTTTCCCTTATTCCAAAACTAATCTCAATTAAAATGTCTAATAGAGTTTTCAACAATAACTACTCATTTAAATACATCATAAAATATTAAGATGTAAAAAAACTGCTTGTTATCACTGAATGGTAAAGATTATTTTAATTTATCAGTTGGTAGTAAAAAGTGAATATACATTGTATATTGTATATAACAAAGATTTAAGTTGATTCTGGACAAAGAAAGATAACTCCAATTAAAAAAAAATCTTGCTATTGCACAATATTTTGCAATTAGATATTTCTGGCTTACTATTCTGGACAAAGAAAGATAACTCTAATTAAAAAAAATTTTGCTATTTCACAATATTGTGCAATTAGATATTTCTTGCCATTGCGCAATACTGTGCAATTGAAAAGACTTGCTATTGCACAATACTTAATATAATAATTTTAGATCCTGATTTGGACCAACTTGAAACTGGGCCCATAATAAAAAATCTAAGTACATTTTTGGATTCAGCATATCAAAGAACCCCAAGATTTCAATTTTTGTTAAAATCAGACTAAGTTTAATTTTGGACCCTTTGAACTTTAGTGTAGACCAATTTGAAAACAGGACCAAAAATGAAGAATCTACATACACAGTTAGATTTGGTATATCAAAAAAACCCATTTATTCAATTTTTGATGAAATCAAACAAAGTTTAATTTTGGACTCCGATTTGGACCAACTTGAAAACTGGGCCAATTATCAAGAATCTAAGTACATTTTTAGATTTAGCATATCAAAGAACCTAACTGATTCATTTTTTGTCAAAATCAAACTAAGTTTAATTTTGGACCCTTTGGACCTTAATGTAGACCAATTTGAAAACGGGACCAAAAGTTAAGAATCTACATACACAGTCATGACAGTTAGATTCGGCATATCAAAGAATCCTAATTATTCAATTTTGATGAAATCAAACAAAGTTTAATTTTGGACCCTTTGGGCCCCTTATTCTGTTGGGACCAAAACTCCCAAAATCAATACCAACCTTCCTTTTATGGTCATAAACCTTGTGTTTAAATTTCATAGATTTCTATTTACTTATACTAACGTTATGGTGCGAAAACCAAGAAAAATGCTTATTTGGGTCCCTTTTTGGCCCCTAATTCCTAAACTGTTGGAACCTAAACTCCCAAAATCAATACCAACCTTCCTTTTGTAGTCATTAACATTGTGTTTAAATTTCATTGATTTCTATTTACTTAAACTAAAGCTATTGTGCGAAAACCAAGAATAATGCTTATTTGGGCCCTTTTTTGGCCCCTAATTCCTAAACTGTTGAAACCAAAACTCCCAAAATCAATCCCAACCGTTCTTTTGTGGTCATAAACCTTGTGTCAAAATTTCATAGATTTCTATTAACTTAAACTAAAGTTATAGTGCGAAAAACCAAGAAAATGCTTATTTGGGCCCTTTTTGGCCCCTAATTCCTAAAATGTTGGGACCAAAACTCCCAAAATCAATACCAACCTTCCTTTTGTGGTCATAAACCTTGTGTTAAAATTTCATAGATTTCCATTCACTTTTACTAAAGTTAGAGTGCGAAAACTAAAAGTATTCGGACGACGACGACGCCGCAGACGACGACGCCAACGACGACGCCAACGTGATAGCAATATACGACGAAAATTTTTTCAAATTTTGCGGTCGTATAAAAATTGATGTTTTATCAACTTGCAAAAAACTGAAAATGTCCGATGATGTAAGCGACTGAAAGTGAGTATCGTAAACAACAGGGCGACTTGTTTTCGCTTTTGGGGGTCGGGTAAAGAGAAGTGACAGTTGGGAAAGCAACTTCTTCGCCCAAGTTGCCTGGTAGCGTGATCCCTGATGCACATGTGAATTGGGGTTAATAACTCTCATTATAAAGTTACATCCAAATCATGATTGTGATGGTGATTATCCTTTATAAATGAATGTTGTACATACAAGTAAGCACCAACTTACACCCACTGACACCCTATTAGAAATAGTTAGGAAAAAATCTTTCAATACTATGATAAACAAAATATTAAAAGTTCATTTCCAAGGGAGGTAATTACCATCACTTTCCCAAGCGTCTTCCTCCTCTACATTGAGTTCTATAGGAGACCATCCTACACCTCTGGCTGTGTGTATCACTCTCTCCCTATCATTGTGATGAGCAAACTTGACAGCCATCTCCAGTCCTCCTACCACTCGTTCTAAACCTCTGTTACCACTGCTTGTGTCTGTGTTACTTGTGTCCTCATTCCAACCTGATGGAGGTGAGTTTACAGCATACCAACCAGTTATACCTAAAACACCAATTCAAAATTCTTAAACCGTATAACTTTTTGCTAAATAGTTTTTGAAATAAAAATTATAACTATAGATGCATTTAACTTTCAAGCAGGCAAACTGATAATAACATGGCGATCATTTAATGGGGAAAATTTCAGAAAATATACTACGGTTAATTATTATTATGACAATTTAAAGAAGTCGGTAACATATTCAGTTCTCTTATAAAAATACCAGCCCTTTTGTCCACCTTAGACATAATCTAGATGCAGGATAGGCTATTTTTATTATATATTTTATCAGAGATTCTATCTTTAATAATCTATCCAAATGGTATTCCGGACAAAAGCAGTTTGTACTATGAGGGTTACCAGGTATAGGATACTTAACATACAAAATCTGTTCAATGAGTAAAAGAAAACTTCTTGATTAAAAACAATAAAGACTAAAATTTGAAAAAAAAGTACCTGTTCTGTGGGTTAGTAAAGATGCTAATGACAGAGTTACTGTTCCTAACAGAACATCACCAGTCTTTCCTAGAAGTTGTCTCCCTTTGACTCCACTGTCCATATCCTGCAGTAAATGTCTGTCGAAATCTGAAACGAGGAATAAAAATATAATTAAAAGACACAAAGACCTTTCTATTCAGACAGTTTAAGTAAGACATCTATAGGTGGGTTATTTTCTTCTTTATGTTTATAGTTATAACAAGATTTAATGACCTTATTCAGGGTTCTCGCTAAGGCGAGTCCATGAGTCCTGGACTCATCAAAATCTGTCTGGACTCCCCATTTCAAAGCTGGTGAGTCCACAGATTCATCAAGATTGAAATATTTGTATAAACTGAACACACACATCATCATTTCATAGCAAAAGTTTAAAAGTTATTTGAATTAAATGTCATTTCATTGCTCTGTTAGGCCATGGAAACTAAAATATTACATTATATTGCAATAAAATATTTTCTCCTTGCTGTTGGGATCACCATGGCCAAAAATGAGGAGTCCCTGGACTGGCCTTCAAAGATCCTTAGCAAGAACCCTGCAGTTATTTTCACCTTAATCATCTTTATTATTACTATATGAGAGTATTCTGAAGAATACATTTTATTCATATGGTATGTTTGTCCTACTCAAATTAAGAAACAGCTCTGTACAACAGTTATGCATCTTAATAAATGTCTTGTACTTCGTATTTTTAACCTTTTAGGGTATCATTTTTTTTATATATACCTGAGGACATGCCAGGGACTTGATGCCAGATTTCCAGTGTTATTTCTCCACATTCCAGTATTTCAGCCAAGGTCATAGCATCACTGTCTGGTTCTGTCCATAACAAAGGACATGGAAAATCCATATGGTGAGAATAGTCAGGACAAAATGTTCTGGCTATTGTTCTTGTTAATCTCTCATCCTGTAAAAGAATCATATTATAATTATAATCAATAGAACCCTGTTTCTAGCATGCTTGGGATATTGTCAGTAAATTAGAATTTTACATGTTCTTATCTGTAAAGGTAGTTATTCCAGTGATTATCAAGTTGATGCTGCAAGCGTTTTAAAACGCTTTATTAATATTGGTTCTTATAGACATTCAAATACACAACCCTGATTCATTCCGAGATATTCAATACATGTTTGACAGTATCAAAAGATTGTTCTCACTCACAGATATGAATTGTTTAAATACACTGTAGCTGTTATGCATAGCAAAAGATCAAACTAAATCTTGGACTGATAGTGGTCTACAAAAGGTAAAGTCAAATCAGCTGCATGATAAGCTGAAGTAGTTGAAGGTCAGTCTATGTGGCCTCCATTTACTCTATAAATACCTATATTTATACTAAATTACCCTCACCCTAAAACAAACATTAGCCCTTAAACCTAACTCTAACTTAAATCACATCTTAACTTAACCTTAACTATAAACTGAACCAGAACTCTAAAGTACACATATGCTTAAGGAAATAAAGGTTTCTTTAATTCACTTGTAAATATTATGTTACTAACCTGTTTCTGAAGGAAAGAGAGTCTGACTTTGACATAAGAGTTAACACCAACTTCAGCAGGATACTGCATCCCTGTATCAAGGCGGGCTATGGATTCAGCTGCTGCCTATTGATTAAAATATAAAAAGACATAACTTCAAGGCGAGCCATTCTATTTACAGCCAAAAAAATATTTGTAATTATTCAGTTTACATTACAGGTTTAATGAAACGTGTGATATAACATAGTCTAAGAGTTGATGCTTAAATTTTGAATTATATAACCTAAGAAAATATATAAATAGTATAAATGTTCATTATAAAATTTGTTAAAATTACCTTTAATCCTGTGGCTCTGATGACACTGACAGATATACAGACTTGAGATCCAGATAGATTCTTCTGTAAAGCTGCATTCAATTCATTCTATCAAATACATATATAGCTATTATTAGGTTTATACAAACAAATACTATTAAAGAGATATACATGTATTACACCGTTTATGTAAATCTGACATTTAATATACACTAGAAACTGCATCATGCATATAAAAAATTAAAAGCATTGAGCAAGTCAAATACATATTTGGAAAACCAAATAATGCACAAAGTTTTTCAATCTGCATTGTCATAAATGTTATTATTCCTATCAGCACAGATTTCCTACTTTTTACATTTCTGAGTAATAAATCATTGATTTTATATTTACAAACATTATTTTTTTCTTTCTTTAACTTCTGATGTATTTAATCTTGATAGGCAACATGTGACCTTTTAGACTAAGTTGTCATGGTTAAAATACATATTCTTCTACTATTTTCTTTGGTTCAAGAAAGCTTATTGAATTTGATGTGACTGTCATACAAGTGAGAGGTTTAGCTAACTATAAAAACAGGTTCAATCCATCATTTTCTACATAAGAAAATGCCTGTACCAAGTCAGGAATATGACAGGCGTTATCTGTTTGATTGATGTGTTAGAGTATTTTTGTGATTTTACTTTCTTCTATATCAGTGAGATGTTATTATCTGCTACACCACTTACCTGTATTGTATTAGTTTTATAGTGTATGGTTACATCCATTAATCCAGACTCTTTCATCTGTAAACAAATCATTTCAAATTAAAAAATATTTATACTCTATCAAATTAATCAAAATGTATTTCCACATTCCAATTAAAGATTTATTGAAATATCTTAAAACTTAACCAATAAAAGTAAAGTGAGATTTTACAAAAAATGATTACAAAATTTCCAATCCTACAGCAGAGATATTTGAAAGAAATATGTAAAATATGTCATCTGTACAGAAACCAAACAACACAAACAAAACCTGTATGTAAAGCAGATCAGGTCTATATAACACTCAACGATTCTTGCTTAGAACTTAATTCTATTTTGATAACTTTTGGTTTCTAGATTTTCTGTATGTTATTTTTTTTGTTGGTGCTATTTTAAACTTTTGATACTGTGCATCCTTTTAATATTAATGAAAAACAATGCAATCAATGCTGTCATATTGAATTCAATACGATCGATATCTCAAGACTTTTGCTGTTCACAATGTTTAAATAAATAAGTCTTACACAACAATCTCATCCTATAACTCACCTTTGATTTGGACTCGGGATCCTTCATTTCTGAATCTGATCCTACTTGAGTTAATGGCAAGGCAAAAGTTTGAACTGATGGCTCCCCTCTCTTCTGCATGGTAACCATAGCACATAATTTGGCAAGTGGCAAGTTTGTCTTTAATAAATAACAAATAGAAATTAAGCTATAATGTAATAGGTATCAGTAAATAAATTCTACTTCTGTTATCAGAATATTCAATAATTCATTTTTTTAAAGGTTCAAGCTTGAGTCAGAAGATTAATTCAAACTTTTGGGAATTGAAAATACTGTACCTCTCATGGTCCTTTACATTTTCAAACTCATAAAATAACATCATGCAAATATCTTCATTTGACAATTTTTTTAACTTATTTTTCATTTAAAAAAAGATTGTTAGTAGAAAACTGTTTGAAAAATACATTGAATGGCAGAAAATGTTACCTTTGTTTTGACAAAAATATTTTGTAAATGAAACAAGAACATTTATGAAATTTCACTGAAATATTTTGTAAACAAAATTTAAACTATAATTCTTGTTTGACCTACCTTGGCTATACACTGATCCCTAACATTAGGATGATAATATCTACACCACACTTCAAATGGTAGACCTCCTCCTGCAGTTCCAGCACAAGCTGAAAAAAAAAATCAAGTCATACATGTTATGATGTACTTTAAGTAACTTAAAATTGTAAGCCTCAATGGGTAACAATTTAAGTATTATTGTATCAAATTCATATATGGAAACTTTCGGTTATAAAATCCATTATGTTATAAAGTCTCTATATACTTCCTTAATTTATGAATCTTCATGTCTTTCTTGACACCTCTTGTCCTTATTCTTATGTGTGTTTAGCATGTTTAAACCAAGAAAGTTAAAAGACTAGCATGAATGAGTAACATATGAGCTGCATGGGGTTGAAATCAATCTTATACAAGTGCATATTTCCATGTACATGTATAAGACTTTTGACTGATTTTGGACCATTTAAATATGAATTAAAAGATGCATTTTGGTCTATTATACAGGGTTCTTATAACAACTTATTTTTATTATAAAGTAGTTGCTATCTTTAAATAAAAAAAAATTCAACTCGAAATAGGATAACAAATGTATTGATATTCATTTACATAAGGTCGATTATCTATCGGACGCAGCTCACATATAAATATATTCTTGTTCGCATGAAAGCAAAAGGTCATTTAAAATGTAACTTAAAATATACTTTGTGTATTAGAAGATAATGTTACCTGTGAGTAATTCTCTCTGTACAGGTGTTCCCATTGACAGAACGATTCTATGTCGAGTAACATCATTGAAAGTAGGATCAGGTATACATAATGTTGTAGCACTCCTGAAAGACTTCATACTTGGCACAGCTGAAAATAAATATTATAAATAATTCCTTAAGTACAAAGAAGTTAACATATTCGATTAGATGCAATAATGTCAAAATTTTAAATACAATATATATATGGGTAAAAAAAATCAATAGATGTGGTTCATAAGTGTTTATCATTTTTTTTAATATAGATTAGACAGTTGGTTTTCCTGTCTGAATGGTTTTACACTAGTCATTCTTGGAACCCTTTATAGCTTGCTGTTCTGTGTGAGCCAAGGCTCCATGTTGAAGACTGTACTTTGACCTATAATGGCTTCCTTTACAAATTGTGACTTGGCACTCATAAAACATCTTCTTTTATCTATTAAATTACAAAAAAACTTTTAAATACTGTCCCCCTTATTGTCAAATTGCACATCAAAATTTGTTTGCACTTGGGTGTGTCGGTGATATCAATAATAAACTAACCATGCTTTATAACAGGTGCTCCTTGAACCTGATTATTTGATTGAGCTGGGAAATGGTACTGTACAAAACAATCTGCTTCTCCCCACATCATGTTCTCAAATGCAGTCAGACCTCTCAAGCCTTCTATTACTACTTCAAATATGTGCTCCACTGTAAACAAAAAAAAATGTTAAAATATTAAACTAATATTTCATCAATCATTCCATCATACACAACAATTCTACTAAGATTGGTTTAAAGAATACATAATTTTCTGATAAAATAATTATGTTATTGAAAAATTGAGAATGTACATATTCAACCTGAAGACTTATAAAATACTGAATAAAAGCAAGATTTCTTTAAATGTCTCCTTATATCTCAGTTGATACAAAATTGAACAGCTTGTGTTTCTCATTCTTTAATTTTCCTAATAGGAAGGTGGTTGGCTTAAAGAGAATTTTACTTAAGCAAAATTTTTGTGGACAAATTTGAAATCATCCCTTTTAAGATTAAGTCAGCGTCATGACTTGTTTCACTGTTATGTTATTTCTATTTAACAGGTGAGGAAAGATACTTTTACATAAATATATTTTTGATTTTGATCATTGAATAGCTTAATATTCCCTTAACAACACAACATATTAAAACATTTAGCTGATTTTACAGAGTTATCTCCCTGTAGTGTTAGGTATCACCTTAATAATGAATTTTGTGGTATAAACTTACCAATAGATTCTGTACCAATATGTGGAGGACTGATGTCATCTGACTGCTGTAGATCATTCCTACAAGTAGATAATAAATATATCACTGTGGTATTGTCTTTGTTTGTTTTGTATAGTATTTAAAGTAGCTATAACATGTCAGCTTTTTGTTTTTATTGTTGCAGTGCCAGAGAGAAATACAGACCTACAAAAAAGTAGTTTTGTCAAAGATGAAAATCAAAATCAAATCGTAATCCTACAAATATTTTTAAACCTCTATGACTGAAATTAAGACAAACTCCTTCAGAAAAATTACTACAATATTAATAATTAGCTATATGTATAGTTTACATCTGTTTTTATTGCATGTAAAACAAGTGAAACTGCGAGCTACTGCTCACTGATGATACCCCCGCCGCAAGTGGATAATATTAATAGTGTAAAAATATGCAAGTGTTCGGTAAACAGGAAGTTGTCGAGTGATGAATCTGAAAACGCATCACACGGTATAGCTGACTTATATAAATTCTGAAACCAAATTTCAGAAATCCTTGTATTGTAGTTCCTAAGAAAAATGTGACAAAAATTTTCAACTTGGCTATCATGTGTAAAATCATACAAGTGTTCGGTAAACAGGAAGTTGATGAATGATGAATCTGAAAACGCATCACACGGTATGGCTGACATATATAAATGTTGATACCAAATTACAGAAAGGGTGGATGTGTAGTTCCTGAGAAAAATGTGACGAAAGTTTCATGGGACGGACTGACTGACGGATGGACTGACAGACAGAGGTAAAACAGTATACCCCCCTTTTTTCAAAGCGGGGGTATAAAAAACAGTATACCCACCTTTTTTCAAAGTGGGGGTATAATTATATCAAATAGGAAATATCAGATCTTCAGAAAGTTAATGTTAAAAATGAGTCTTCAATGTGACATATGATACAGTACCTTTCCAAATAATGTTGAGGTCTCTCTGGCAAATGGTTAGGTGCCACACCATCAAGTTTGATTCTTTGCAAGGCAGCAACCTGTTGATAATAATTTAGATACTATCAATAAGGAACAAACATAAAGCAATAGCATGTCTAATTTACTTATTCTTCAAGCAGAGAGTTTTCTTGTGGAAATCATGAAAAAAATTACAAGCTTTTTCTTGTTTTCGGTCAGAATAGACATTCACTATTAGAAATCATTGCTTTCCTTCAGTCTCGTACAGAGTATTTTTCTGGATTTTTCATAATGAAGAAGATATTATGAGAATTTCATGAAGATTTATTGATAACTTTTATAGATAAAAGAAAAATAGATGACCAAAATCATGAATTTGTAAGCTACTAGGCAAGATTGTTGCTTAACAACACCACCCTGAAGATTTGATAAACAAATTACCCCAGTTTAGCCTTTTCAATGGCAAGAAAAATGATCTAAAGTCCAAATTGTGATTAGAAATCTCACCTGTTCAGCTGAGCCAATGGCTAGACAAACTTGTAACTGTCCAAACTGTGATCCGTTTAATGGATTAACAATAGGGAGGTAGTTATCAAGGGCTATCACAGGAAACTGCAAAATTCAATATAAATTCTTAAATAAAGTACTTTTATTGTAACAACTCATTTACATAAATGTCTGAGCCTTCAGACAGGACATGTAAGGAATTGTCCTGGCTTCAGACATGAAATTTTCTATAATTTTGCTCTTTGTTTACTCTTACATTTTTCATTACTGTGTAACTATATAGATACTGTCAATTCATTAGTATTCGTTGGGGGCCAATTTTTACTTTGATTTCCTACACACAGATGAACAACAAATTAAAATATTCAACAAATGAAAATTTTTCTATAGGCTTGGCAAAACCACAAAATTAAATATCCACGAAAATGGAAGTTTCCTCCATCAACAAAAATTGTTGCCCACAAAAATAAATAAATATGCAGTAAATTATGATCTTGCAGATCTCTACTTTATGCCATTTAATAATTTCTGTATGTACTACTTTCTCTCCATTGTTATGGTGACCTCTATTATCATTTTTGTATTTAAGTTTTATGAGTTTCCATTCGTCAAAGTTTCTCAAAAACCTTTTTTCATTCATGATCCCTTACTTCAATTTCATCATTTCATGATACTTTTTTTCAATTCATGCATATTGAAGTGATACATAAATCTAAATTTGGTCTTATATTGATTATTTTAACACAATTATTACCTGAGATTTAAGAAGAGTATTTGCAATTTTCTTATCCCTGAATGACATATAAAAACTGATGCAGGCTGATCTTGACTATGCCAATCAACTGAAAATAGATAAGATTTAATTAGTTAAATATATAGTATATCCCCTATAAACTATTTTATATGTTTACAGTTTTAATAACATTTATTCATATAATTTTTCTTACATAAATGACAGTGCATCATAAGCCTTTAAAGGCTGGTTGGTATAAACATATAAGTTTATCAACTGCATATGTTTAAAATTGTAATATATTGTATTTCATGTATATGTACCAAGTTGTTCTTTCAAATAAAATATCTATCTATACAGTCTCTCAAAAATAAAATTAGATAATTACTCGGTTATTTCTGTGTTAGTTACTTAGTGTCAAAAAATCTTTAATGATTAAATTCAAATAAGCTTTAATTAAACTGTACCAATAAAATAAAATTACAATGAAATACATGTTCATGGACACTGCTTATAAATTCTGGGCATAAAATATTGAAGAAATACCTGATCATTTTCTGCTGAAGTTTTCTTATCCCATACTTCTATAACCATAAAATTGTTTCTCATTCTCTCTAAAAGAGCTGTTGACATCAACATTGGAGCAACCTAAAACATTTAATGATGAAAAAACAAACTGTATTTGGATTTAGTTCTAGAAAATCTAAAAGTTTCAGATAATACTAGAGGCTCTAAAGAGCCTGTGTCGCTCACCTTGGTCTATGTGCATATTAAACAAAGTACACAAATGGATTCATGACAAAATTGTATTTTGGTGATGGTGATGTGTTTGAAGTTCTTACTTTACTGAACATTCTTGCTTCTTACAATTATATCTATAATGAACTTTGCCCATTAGTAACAGAGAAAAATATTTGGTAAAAATTTACATAAATTTACCAAATTAATGAAAATTGTTAAAAATTGACTATAAAGGGCAATAACTCCTTAAGGGGTCAATTGACCATTTAGGTCATGTGGACTTATTTGTAGATTTTACTTTGATGAACATTATCGCTGTTTACAGTTTATCGCTATCTATAATAGTATTCAAGATAATAACCAAAAACAGCAAAATTTCTTTAAAAATTACCAATTGGAGGGCAGCAACCCAACAACCGGCTGTCCAATTCATTTGAATATTTCAGGGCAGATATATATTGACTTGATTAACAATTTAACTCCTTGTCAGATTTCCTCTAAATGATTTGGGTTTCAGAGTTATAAGCAAAAAACTACATTTTACCCCTGTTCTATTTTTAGCCGTGGTGGCCATCTTGGTTGGATGGCCAGGTCATCAGACACATTTTTCAAACAAGGTACCTCAAAGATGATTGTGGCCAAGTTTGAATTAATTTGGCCCAGTAGTTTCAGAGGAGAAGATTTTTGTAAAAGATAACTAAGATTTACGAAAAATGGTTAAAAATTTACTATAAAGGGCAATAACTCCTTAAGGGGTCAACTGACCATTTCGGTCATGTTGACTTATTTGTAAATCTTACTTTGATGAACATTATTGCTGTTTACATTTTATCTCTATCTATAAAAATATTCAAGATAATAACCAAAAACGGCAAAAATTTCCTCAAAATGACCAATTCAGGGGCAGCAACCCAACAACGGGTTAACCGATTCATCTGAAAATTTCAGGGCAGATAGATCTTGACCTGATAAACATTTTTACTCCATGTCAGATTTCCTCTAAAAGTTTTGTTTTTTGAGTTATAAGCCAAAAACTGCATTTTACCCCTATGTTCTATTTTTAGCCGTGGCGGCCATCTTGGTTGGTTGACCAGGTCACGCCACACATTTTTTAAACTAGATACCCCAAAGATGATTGTGGCCAACTTTGGATTAATTTGGCCCATTAGTTTCAGAGGAGAAGATTTTTGTAAAAGATTACTTAGATTTATGAAAAATGGTTAAAAATTGACTATAAAGGGCAATAACTCCTTAAGGGGTCAACTGACCATTTCGGTCATGTTGACTTATTTGTAAATCTAACTTTGCTGAACATTATTGCTGTCTACAGTTTATCTCTATCTATAATAATATTCAAGATAATAACCAAAAACGGCAAAAATTTCCTCAAAATTACCAATTCAGGGGCAGCAACCCAACAACAGGTTGACCGATTCATCTGAAAATTTCAGGGCAGATAGATCTTGACCTGATAAACATTTTTACCCCACATCAGATTTCCTCTAAATGCTTTGGTTTTTGAGTTATAAGCCAAAAACTGCATTTTACCCCTATGTTCTATTTTTAGCCGTGGCGGCCATCTTGGTTGGTTGACCGGGTCACGCCACACATTTTTTAAACTAGATACCCCAAAGATGATTGTGGCAAAGTTTGGATTAATTTGGCCCAGTAGTTTCAGAGAAGATTTTTGTAAAAGATTACTTATATTTATGAAAAATGGTTAAAAATTGACTATAAAGGGCAATAACTCCTAAAGGGGTCAACTGACCATTTCGGTCATGTTGACTTATCTGTAAATCTAACTTTGCTAAACATTATTGCTGTTTACAGTTTATCTCTATCTATAATAATATTCAAGATAATAACCAAAAACAGTAAAATTTCCTCAAAATGACCAATTCAGGGGCAGCAACCCAACAACGGGTTAACCGATTCATCTGAAAATTTCAGGGCAGATAGATCTTGACCTGATAAACATATTTACCCCATGTCAGATTTCCTCTAAATGCTTTGGTTTTTGAGTTATAAGCCAAAAACTGCATTTTACCCCTATGTTCTATTTTTAGCCGTGGCGGCCATCTTGGTTGGTTGACCGGGTCACGCCACACATTTTTTAAACTAGATACCCCAATGATGATTGTGGCCAAGTTTGGTTCAATTTGGCCCAGTAGTTTCAGAGGAGAAGATTTTTGTAAAAGTTAACGACGACGGACGACGGACGACGGACGACAGACGACGGACGACGCCGGACGCCGGACGCAAAGTGATGGGAAAAGCTCACTTGGCCCTTCGGGCCAGGTGAGCTCATAACCCATTTAAAGCTTTAATATGTTTAAGACACAAATTTAAGACACAAAAAAAGGGAAAACGGAAAAATTTATAGCATCAATTATTCTTTTTTTGGAGAAGAAAGATACTTAGTTTTCCTGAAATAAATATATTTTGTATAACAAATAAAATAATTTTCCAAAAATTCATCTCATATATTTTGTACACACATCATGCACATAAAATGAACTAGGATCTAATATAATTTAAATGAAAAGACCAGTAAACTCCCCTTCTGAACATTATACAACTACTAATTTATGGGAATTCATGCTTTCTAAATAGCCTAATAAATTTGGAAGCTTTTCAAACACTATTTGTTTATTAGTGAGAATTAATATGAATAGTTTCTATTCCTTAAAATGTAATTCTAACTCTTAAAATATAAGTCAATGACTATGTAACTATTAAATATACCTGAGAAAAATGAAATGCTGGATCAGCTGTTCCCCAACACACATTGGAATG
Source organism: Mytilus edulis (assembly GCA_019925275.1). Taxonomy (NCBI): domain Eukaryota; kingdom Metazoa; phylum Mollusca; class Bivalvia; order Mytilida; family Mytilidae; genus Mytilus; species Mytilus edulis. The sequence goes on from CM034361.1 coordinate 56,719,085, forward strand.
TACAGCATCATCACACCAAAACATTCTACACACTAAATATGTGTTTCTCACATTCATATCACGGCCCTTCACACCTGTCAGAGAATAAAGTATTCAAATTTGAACATTATAACAAATGAGATTTCTTACAGATGAGCTGAACATTTATTTATTTCTCCTTGTTTTTTCTATATCAAACTTTCATATCTAAATAAAATAAATGAATTTAAAACCATTAGTTAATATCCGTAATAAGCATAACTTTAACAAAGAATTAAATTTTTTAATGTACTTTTGTTCTTTTTGGTTTAACATGCTTCTAGCTTCTTCATCAGCTGTTGCTTATTTTCTGGTTATAGACCATACCAATGTTATATAAGCCAAAACATAAATTTATCTGATGATAGAATGAATGGTTAAACACACTTTCTGCAATATTGGCTATTTCTCAGTGTTGATTTTTCATTGGTGGAAGAAGCAGAAGTGCCTGGAGAGAACTACCGACCTTTAGTAGGAAAACTGACAATCATTAACATTGTAGAAGCGAATGCACATGCCACGTGCCAGATTCTAACTCACACCCTCATTGTTGACAGGCTAGTGTACATCAGTTTGACAACTTAAGACCACAGAGGCACCTTATCATGTTATTGTACAAAAGCTCTAAAAAAATGATATAAAGAAACTTCATATTACCTGGAGCAGACAAGGCATTTGGCTGTACAGGAAATACTGGATGCCTTTTCATTGATACTAAAGATGGTATGCCCTGTGTTGATATGCCCCTGCCTTCAGGTACCAGTAACAAAGTGTGAAGAGTTACATGCTGGAAAAGACAGGAAGAGATGATATCACGAATTATAAATATTGATGTCCTTATCAGTCCTGTATGCTTTCAGAAAGATCTGTATAAGATTGAGCCTCAGTCATAAATCCGGAGCACAACTGCCCAGGGCAGTAGAATGTTTCTGGAAAGAGGCCTAACAAGCCAAATGGATTATAATATACCTGATGACAAACTGATTTTCTTGTAAATTAAAGTTTTTCATGAAGGCTATTCTCTCAATCTTTGTCTACAATTTTAACTTTTTGAAGAACTGTACAACACTAATTCATTTCCATCTCTTAAGAGAGAACTATGTACTTGACCCTATAAATGTTGTACCGAACACTTGTGTTCACTAACCTCAGGACTATAATCTGTATACTGTGACTGATGACTGATTTGTTTAGGAATTGGTTGAATCTCTGGAATATGTGCAGCACTAGATGTTCTTGATGAACCTTTGTCTGAAATTATATTAATTATGTAAGTGAATTAAATGACCTTGCCTTCAAATGTTCAAAAACAGTCCACTCATTGGAATATTCTGTTATTGAACCTTTTTAGGTTTTATTGTTCTTTAAACATGTGCAAATTTAAGTTGTATAAGGCAGAATAAAATTGAGAATGGAAATGGGGAATGTGTCAAAGAGACAACAACCCGACCAAATAAAAAACAACAGCAGAAAGTCACCAACAGGTCTTCAATGTAGCGAGAAATTCCCGCACCCGGAGGCGTCCTTCAACTGGCCCCTAAACAAATATATATACTAGTTCAGTGATAATGAACGCCATACTAATTTCCAAATTGTACACAAGAAACTAAAATTAAAATAATACAAGACTAACAAAGGCCAGAGGCTCCTGACTTGGGACAGGCGCAAAAATGCGGCGGGGTTAAACATGTTTGTGAGATCTCAACCCTCCCCCTATACCTCTAACCAATGTAGAAAAGTAAACGCATAACAATACGCACATTAAAATTCAGTTCAAGAGAAGTCCGAGTCTGATGTCAGAAGATGTAACCAAAGAAAATAAACAAAATGACAATAATACATAAATAACAACAGACTACTAGCAGTTAACTGACATGCCAGCTCCAGACTTCAATTAAACTGACTGAAAGATTATGATTTCATCATATGTACATCAGGCACAATCCTTCCCGTTAGGGGTTTAGTATCATACCATCATAACATATATGAGAAGAACATAACCCGTGTCATGCCAACAACTGTTTTTAAAAAAAATGTGTTTAGTTCCGACGCAAAGACCTTATCAGTGACTCAATATTAACGCCAAAATATGCAATCTTTAATGACTTGACAACAGTATCGTAATTATATCCCTTCTTAATAAGTCTATTCAAAGGTTTTTTAAGTTTCTGAGGTGAATACTGACACCTTTGTGCTTTATAAAGAATATTTCCATAAAAAATTGGATGTGAAATACCTGAACGTATAAGAAGTCTGCATGTTGAGCTATATTTACGAATGATGTCTTTATACCGATGATAAAATTTAGTAAATGTTTTGACTAGTTTGTGATATCGAAAACCCTGGTGTAATAATTTTTCAGTAATACATAAATTTCTCTCGTTAAAATCTAAAACATTGTTACATACACGAGCGAATCGTACAAGTTGAGATATATAAACACCGTAAGATGGTGACAAGGGAACGTCACCATCTAAAAACGGATAATTAACGATAGGAAATGAAAAATCATCCCTTTTATCATAAATTTTAGTATTCAGCTTTCCGTTAGTGATATAGATATCAAGATTGAGGAAAGGGCAGTGGTCATTGTTAGTATTAGCTTTATTTAAAGTAAGTTCAGCAGGATAAATTTCATTAATATACATACTGAAGTCGTCATTATTGAGAGCCAAAATATCATCCAAATATCTAAAAGTATTATTAAATTTGTTTATCAGATGTTGTTTTGATGGGTCTTTGCTTATTTTTGTCATAAATTGTAACTCATAACAATACAAGAATGTTATGTTGTGTATGTGAATTTGTCAAAGACCATATATATGAAGCTTACTACATTAAATTACAGAATCAATCACTTCCTTTTTTCCCCCCGTGTGTTGATTTTAAAAGAATCGAGCCACTAATGCTATTGAAGAAGCAATGCATAGGAAATTGTTTCGAAGTCTACTTTTACCTTGTGAATTAAAATTTCAACAGTGTCCAGTCAAAATTTATATAGTCATTAATTTTAACTTTCATAAACTTTAGGTTTAGAGAGTTATTTCAAATGGTATTTTTTACAGATAATTCCATCCAATCTTCTTTTTTCTTGTGTCATGATATTCAATCACCATGGCTTTGAAGTTACAGTTGGATAAATAGTATATACTCACTGAACTGAGGTTGTGTAGTCAAGTGTTGTGGTTCTGGTTGTGTATGCACGACATTCTGTGATGGAGCGGGAGGTGGGCGTGGTTTGTGTGGAACTGGAGCAGGAATGGGAACCAGTTTAGATTTGCCAGACATTTCAGCAAGCTTTGTACGAGCTAGGTGTGTAGAAAAGTCTTTACTGTCAGAAGCTAATTCAATGGAAACCTGGAAATACAATAGTAAAATTACCTCTACTTGATATTATCAAATGCATAAAACAAAATCAGTATTACAAGGAATAACAATGTTTAAAAGCTTTAATTATTTTGTTAAAGAAAACATTTCAATTTTGTGATAATAATTAAGCCTAAATGTCATTCTAAAAATAGATAACAAAAAATGTATTATTTAAACTAAGAATTACCTTTAAGTTGCCATAGAGACCATCTAAATCACTTTTGTGCATTGATGAGTTGATAGATGAGTTTTTGTTTATAGATTCTCTTATTTCTAATTCTCGATCAACGAATAGTGATTCTGATTTTAACACTGACTTCATAGGTATGCCACAACTTCCAATCAATGATGGCTGAAATGCAAAACATATTATGATGTATTCAGGATAGAAAAATAAAATGTGTGACCAATTGTATAAGTAATGATATCTATATTTAAAGCACAGTGAAATTCAATAAAAATATTTTTATATCTTGATACTTGCAGATTTTTCTTGTTTCATTTTGAATTTTACTTAAAAAGATCATGGAATATTTATTACTTTGTCAATTTTTTCTTTTTAAAATTGTCATTTCAAATTCTTAAAAGTAAACAAAACACTCAGTAATTTTTCAAACCACAAAACTTGTATGGTGGAATGTCTATGTTAAATCATATTTATATATATCACCCATTTACTAATCATAAAAGTGACCCATAGATGTTAACTTCTACACCATTTGTGCTCTGGTGGAGCGTTGTCTCATTGGCAATCATACCACATCTTCTTTTTTTAAAGCAAATTTTTATGGTGTTTTATACTAAGAGTAAATGCATACCACTTTCTGTCCAGCTGATCTTCCATAAACTTTAAACACGAGAGCAGATTTCCACCAATTATCTACTGCATTACCATCAAACATAATAGGGAAGACAGATCGATGATTAAACTGTACCACTGAAATTATAATTTATAGACATGCTTAAACTCAAATAATAAATATGAATTTTCAAAACCATTTCACTTATCACACTTTTAATAAACAAAATGTAATACCACATGGCCAATTGTTACTAATACAGAATGACATTTAATGTTGGGAATTTTTTAAAGGGTCTCACCCTAAAAAAGTTTTTATATAGTATTTGACATTTAGTAAGAGGGCATGATTAGTCTATTTTTCAAACATAAATGTCTGCTCTATTAGTGTACAGGTCTACCTAAGTACAGCAGTCTAAAAGAATTTTGGTTTCTCATTTGCTCCTTATATTCTTATTTTTCACATCTTATATATGAAAGTTTAAAGATACTTACAACCATTGCTGACTTTTTTGGATGCCACTCTCATCACCTCTGTGGCCAAAGCATTAGGTGAATATTTATCTCTAGATGTGGCTACCACTGGAAACTGGTACTCTATGAAGTACGTCCTATAACACAAATAATTTATATACAAATAACTTTATATGTTGGTCAAGACATGAATGATGGCTAATGTATATACAAGTACTGAGGAAGTCTAATTCATTCATTCTTTCATAAAAGTCTTAAAATTCAGATCTTTTTTGCTATAATAGATAATCATATTTTCAAGCTTTCTATTTTGAACATGTACTTTGCCAAGATAATGTTCAAAAGCAATGACACTGATTACATCAGAACTCTTTGGTCTACATATATTTTCCAAAAAAATTCTAACTTTTTTAAAATCATTACTTTTAAATTTTGTGGTGATTACTTATGTATAAGATTAGATTTTAAAAACAAAATAGTCTGCAGCATTTTCATCAAGTATCTTACATGGACTTCTTAGCTTTAGGTGAAGGCTTTGGAGGTCTTCCTACTGTTTTGAATTTAAAACTTTTCCTTGAAGATGACGATGTATTAAGCTCCTGTCCAGTAAGATGAAGAGCATCAATCACAACACGAGCTACATGAACTCGGCCAAGTAATGTCAACCTTTCTACACTTAAACCATCTACTTTTTTACTTCGTGATGGCTCATCTGAAATTATAAAATAATTTGTTCTATTTTTCATTTCACACTATTATTTTGAAAAAATGTATTTTGTCTGTCAGATTGTTTAATAATGTATGCAAATAAGTTTTTAAGTGTCAGTAGCTAATACATATACTGGCAATTGTAAAAATAGTTCAAGTTTGTCTTCCTTTAAAAAAAACTTACAGTTACCTCCAAAATTTTGTATATGTTGCTTGCAATAAGTGACCAATATATTGCTAGGTTACTTGTGCATTTAAGGCTTTACATTTTATTGCAACTATTCTTAATGATTATCATTTTTAATAAACAAACTTTTGAGGTGAACAGTAAATTATTAGCTCTTCAATTTTCTATTATGTTTTTTATTTTCCTGGTTCACACACTTGTAATTTGGTTGTGATTTTAACTTTCTCACAAAATTTATCCAGAATGTGTCCATAGTACATGGATGCCCCAATCGCACTATCATTTTCCATGTTCAGTGGACTGTGAAATGGGGGTCAAAATTTTAATATGGCATTTAAATTAGAAAGATCATATCATAGGGAATATGTGTACTTAGTTTCAAGTTGATTGGACTTCCACTTCATCAAAAACTACCTTGACCAAAAACTTTAACCTGAATCTGGACAAACAGACGCACAGACGAATGAACAGACAGACGGACGAACGGACGTACAGACCAGAAAACATAATGCCCCTCTACTATCGTAGGTTGGGCATAAAAATAATTTATGAATATCAAACAACACCTACCATGTTCAGGTTCATCCAAATCAGAAGCAGGTAAATCAAACGATACTTGGGATAATTCTGACCGTGGGGTACAGGCTCTATCACTGTCACTGTATTCACTTGCAGTACTTCTGGCACTGCTTCGTGATCGTCTACGTTTCTTACTTCCTGTACGTTTAGTCTTTAACCTTGCCTTTCTCTTTGGAGTTTTGATCTTTTTCTTTGGTTTGTCTTCTGTCTCCTGTGGTTCTGGGAAGGTTAAACTCGATATTGATGATCTCCTTGATGGTGGTCTCTACAAATATGAATGGTAGTTATGATATAACTTATTCTGAAAATCGTTTGCTGTCCAAATCTGTTCATATACAGGTATTAAGGATTTACATAGATCCATGGAAAAATAAATAAAATATGCTGCTATTATTTCAACTAACTCGACTACTAAACATTGTTATTGTTATTCACTTTCATTTTAATTCAGTTATTCTGGCATAATAAAATATAATCAATCAAATATAATTTAATCAATTACATTGAAAGTAATCGGACCCATCTCTGATCAAATCAACAGTCAATCATTCATGTTGATTTTTTTTTAATGTTTGTATGTATTTAATTTTCATTGTTTTATTTACATATTATTTAATTCTCCATTCCTGCCTTTAGATAGCAAATAAAAAGTCACTTCCTATCGTCTCTCGTTCATTTTAATGGAATTGTCGTAAGTCTCTGCTGATTATTTCTGTTAAAAGCATTTCTATTTAAATAATAGGGAACCACAACTGTCATCAAGAAATATTGGTCAATTATTTGAATAAGATATTCAGACATAGAAACAGTTATAATACTTATTTACTTGGTTAGAAGGATCTTCAACAGATGCTGTACTAGCACGTCTCTTTACTGACTTTGTCTTCTTCAGATCTCCTTCATCTCCACTTAATTCACTCAGGTCACTTACTTCAGATTCCTTTAAAATGTCATTTAATCAGAAATTATACATATGATTTCCATTCAATATATGCTGAGAAAAAATTCACAATTTTCTGCAGTATAATTAATGTACATTAATGATGTTTGAATAAATATTTCAGCAAGTTCCTTCTTGACATATATATCAATAAAATTAGTTTATATAGTGAACTTTTAAAACAAATTTCCATAAAAAAATGTATTTAGAGCAACAAAAGCTACTTTTTTCATATTTAAAATTCTCAATAAGGATATACATGTTCATATTGTGTTCCAAGTCCCATAATCTGACAGTTTACACAAATTACTGATTAGGAATTTCAATTGTAAAGCCTAATATTATATATACTTACAGGATTTTTGTAGAAGAGTTCTTGTAGTATTGATTCACTGTGTATTGGATCTCCAGGATCACTCATCACATCCATATCATCAGATATACTGGAACCAGGACCACCATTCATCATCATCTATAATTCAACAAACTTATGTATAAATATCATTTTAGTTTTGATCAAACTACATTCATAACTCTTTAACTAAATTATTATGCTTCTAATATATTTTTTTTTAATACTGTTGAAAGGGTGACAGTACCTACTATCATTTAGAAAATCTATTTTTCTTTAATAAGCATGCTCAGTAACTCTTCTTAAAATAGTCATATGTATGTTATTTTATAATGCATATTTCAAGTTATTCATTTATTTCAGATTTAGCATTAATGACCCATATAAAATCAAGGAGGCTGTATTTCTATATTTAATTTTTGCTCATTATAAAGAAATCAAATATCACTTCGTGTCAATTAGACTTTTAAATTTTACAATTTTAAAAAATATTTCCGACCAATATTTATATTTAAAATTAGTGAAAATATGCAAAATTTCTTACATTATAATCAAAAGCTCCAGTTCCACCAAACATAAGATCTACGGCCCTGGAATCTAAGGCAGATAAATCTACGTCATTCTCATTGTCAGCCTTTAGGATTTCTTTTAGTAAACTCCCAGCTGATCCTCTCCTGAAAATACATCATGTTGTTAGTAGTTTAGTCCATTACACTTTTTCTCTGCTCAATGCACCATTTCATTAAAAAAAAATATGAAGAATAAATTGAAAGAGATGTTAACCTCTAATTACTCATTCTTTGTGTAACAATCAAATCATTCCATAGATAATTTATCAATTTCACATTTGGGATCCGCTTACAAAAAATTTTGTGATAAATTTTCATAGACAATCTTAATTACCATCAACTACCCTGTGCTAGTGATTCATCTTACACTAGGGAGAGTGATCTTTAACAAAATCTACTTCTGTGTATTGTATTCCTGGTATACAAAGGTATAAAAATTTGGTCCATTTACCTGTCAGACATTCCTGATAAGTTGACACCATTCATACTGACGTCTGGTCCATTTGTAACGCCTGGATCATTTCTTTTATCATCGTCTATACTTGATATTATCATCTGGTCTCGTAACTTATTGCCTCTTTCCAGCAAAACAGATAGCAGATTCCTATCTGATTCAGTCTTAGAAGGACTGGCTGTAAATAAAAAAAAAATATTGCAGTTTTCTTTATATCAAATTTAAAAACAGAAAAATATTAATTTAAATGTAAATCAATTTTTTCAGTTTTACAACCCATAATCAGTAAACAAACATATTTTAAAACTTTTGTCAAACATGTTTAATTTTTTTAAAGATACACTTGTTAACATATACTGAAACTTGTCGTAACAAACTTTTTTAGGAATGCAAAGTTTAAAAAAAAAAGTATTATGCATGGTAATAATTATGCTGATAAGCAAACATTTTTTTCTAAAACTTACGTCTGCCATTAGACTTCTTAGGCTTTGGATTTTGATCATAGAATCTCAGATCTGTAGTCACAACATCTCCATTGGTTGTTATGTTAACAGTACTTCCTGATCTGACAGGTTGAATGTGATTGGACGGCATGTCATTCATGCTGTAGTTAAGCTGTTGACGAAGGTCTGATGCATAATCAGCAAAACCATTCTGCATTGCTCCTTCTGCATTCTATTTAAATAAAAATTATTTATATAAAAAAAACATATCTATATGATGTTGTCAAAACAGCAGATTTTTTCTTAATTAGCATATCTTCTGTATAGAGAACTAAGCCTAGCACCAATTTATTACATATTCTTTCATTTTTGCTATAAATCCTACAAAAACATTTTCTGTAGTATTTTCAAAGGGAAGAATTGGCAGAGAAGTACACTTGATATCATTATAAAAATCTTTTTTTGTGAACGCCTTCATTTATGATTTTGCACACTTGAAATGTAGATATGTACCCACCTGATGTGAAGCTGGAGATATAAATGGGTCATCTACAGGTTTACGTGGAGCCTGTGAATGTGGAACAGGATGATTCCTCTGTGGATACATGGACTCTTGTGTAGCTTGTGTTTCAAAACTTATATCTGTTGTTGGAACAGATCCATTGCTGTCGTAGGAAGCTGGAATCAAAATATATAACAAGTTTTGGATCAAAAGATATGAGTTTAAATTTGATGTCAGTCTTGAAATCATGTAGCAATACTAAAAAAGTACCTGATTAATAATGCAATAAGCTATAAAGTAAATATTTCTATAGTTAAATTTTGTAAGAAGTAGACTAATTCTCCAACTTAAGTTCAAATGGCTTCATAGCTATAGGAAGATATGGTATGAGTGCCAATATCTTAAAATGAATTCTTTTTACTTGTTACTAGAATTTTTTGTCTTTGCTAGAAACTCACATCTTCATTATTTTCCTTTTTTTTCTTTTTTTTGTCAAACACTACTTATTTTAACAACAACTGAGTCACCCACAACTATGCTAAATTGAATCATTTTGATTGTTTCTAAAGATGCTTAATTTCAAACCTGATATTTACTCAAAGTTTTTTGGCAGAAACCGTCAAAATGTTCATATTTAAAACAGAAACTCCCAAGGGAAATGTAAAATACTTAAACCACTAGACAGCAGATGCCCTACTGTATGTGATTATGTTTCTCCAATCTCTAATTCACGTTATTCATTCAATGAGAGTTATTCATTCAATGAGAAGGTGTCTGTTTGAATGGATAGTTAATAATATATATCCATACCCATAAGCGATTCCAGAACAAGTGATACTTGGATTTCTGCTATCTTTTGTTCCTCTTCTGTGAAAACTGGGTAAAATCTAACAAAGAAAAATAATAATGAAAAGAACAATTTGAGTCAAGATAATTGAGTTGAGTATGGTCCCTGTTATTTCTTGATATTATTGTTATCCTGAATTTCATACATCACTAACAAAAATTGTATCTTTCTTAATAACATTTAACTCTGACATCTAAAACTTATGTAATTAAAATCTGGATTTTCAATTACTCTACAACTTAATCTGAGTTTTTGGTAGTAACCATTGTGTATAAGTTTCATAACATTTAGTTGAGGTAAACTAAAAAATGGAAACGAAATATTCAGCAATTATTCCATTTGTAAAGGGGGGTAACTCTAGAACCATAGAACAAATATTTTTAGATGAAAATGGCAGAAAGAAAAAAAACATGTTTCTGAATCAGCCCTATTAACAACAATCCAATCAGTGTGTCTTTTCTATATCCTACCTCCCCACTGTACAGTCACAATTGTCTAACTTCCCTTCACCTTATACAACTTACCCTTTAACTGGACGATTAGGTGACAACTGTCCAATCTGTGTGACTTCAGCATATCCAACAGGTAACAACAAAGGACCACTTAATATTTCCAGTATAATACTGCCCATGTCTCCTAGGTAGGAGGCAAACTGTTTGGGACCTGATCTGATCGGGTATCTGGCTATGGTCTTACTGGAAGCTTTATCATTCTGCTTTACATCTAAGGGTCTGAAAATATTTAATCAATAAAATTTTAAATTACAAATTGATTAAAGCCACATCAAATTTAAATACATTGTTAGACTATATCTAAAGTATATCAAGTGTTGTTCGGCAAGTTATTATTCCCTATTTAACAATTTGAAAATCTACAGCAATGAAAATCAAGATGAAGAAATATAATTGTATACATATATATTATAAAATAAATGTTTCCAAAAATCCAAACCATTTTTAAGGAACATAACACTGTAATCATTTTTATATCATATATACTTTTGTTTGGCCCATAACTGATTAAGATTATTTCAAAAACATGTTGGGTGCACTTAATCATTGTCTATATATGTCTAAAATAGAAAATGTTCATGCACCTGTCCAGGGATCTCCATGGATGGAGATTGAACGATGGAGTAACTTTCACCATCACAAACCTTGTCTACGTCGTACAGTATAGCGAGATCAAAAGTATTTCATCCCTCCATATAAGGGATGGTGAACATGCTAATTCATTGCTAATTTAAATTATATTTATTTGAATTTTCATTATAGAAGTATTGCCGTTTGTAACCATTCAAATGCCAAGCCTTCATGCCCCCCCCCCCCCCCCCCCCCCCCCCCCCCTTAGTAGAGAATGACCAAAGGTCCACATGTAGTTTTCTTGCTATTTTTGGTAATTGTTATGGGGGTTAAAAATCATGTGGAGCTTATTTTTCAAGGACACTGTCAAATTCAGAAGTCATGAACCCATTAGGCATTACCGGTATGGCTGATTTGCAGCAACAACAAAATGATTTGTACGGGTTATGTAAACGGTTAAAGAGATTTGTAAAGCAAACGTTGACAAATGAAAAGGTTTTTAATGACTTTATCTAGCAAATTGATGCGATGCAACATGCATCTTTCGAGTCTGAATAAAAACCGGAAACGCGAATGTATCAATTTGATTGTAAACTACGAAATGAATTCGGAATTACGATACAATATTTCTTTACAGGAAATATTTTTAAAAAGTTTTCACTTTTTAACTTTTAAAGTAATTCTATATTATCATTACAGCAGTACTTGAGTTATTTGTGATGAAATAATAATTACATGTTACGTCAATTCTTGTTTTTTCATATAGATTCCTGTCATGCCTATTTTAATTGTTTTACACTAACTTGTTATCTTAAGCTGCATAAAACCTTGCTTGTCAGTGTGAACACTTTGTATTGAAGGCCAAACTTGGGCCTATTGCTGTTAACTTTTTATGCTTTGTGTCTTTGGTGGAGAATTGCCTCATTGGCACTCTTCTTATTTATATATACAGTTTAATTACTGTAAATTCAGAAATTATTGCGTGCATTTATTATTGCAATTTTGTCATTTCTGACAATTTTTTTTTTTTTATCTTTGCGATAATGAGAAAGAAAAATCCTGTTTAATTCATATAAAAAATTTCAAAATGAGAGTTTAAATTTTTGCTATTATAACCCTGTCGCATTTTTCGCAACAAATAAAAACATTGCAATAATTTCTGAATTTACAGTATTTAGTTTAAATTGATACCTGAATAAAGCTCCATCACCATCCTCTCCCCACCACTTAACTCTGACATGAGTGACAACAGGTGGACTTGGAGACACCCATACAATCTCTGGAATGGACACTCGGAGAAAACATCTTAACTGGCCTTCAACTTGTGGTGGTAATCCTGTATGAACCTGCACATCTTCTTTTTGCCATTGTTCACCTAGGAAATATATGTAAAAATTTTATTGAATTTTATATAAAACTAATACAAAATAAAATAACTTCACAAATCATATCAGAGGCGGATTTAGGGATGTTTCTGAAAAAAAATTGGTTGATTATATAGGGAATCACCCTAGAAGCAGCAGAGAGTACAGAGATGAATATTTATATTTTGACTTCTTTAATTGACCGAATATAAATAGCTTTTGTGTTTAAAATCAATTTATTTTATATATATATATATATATTCTTGTATAAATTCATTAATACTCTGCATTATTAAACACATAACACAAAGCAATATTGCATGTTATGATTTATGACTGATTGATTCAGATCACAAAAGTTCACTATAAAAAAGGAGTTACGCGCCCTTGAATTTTACACCTTAAAAAATTCCTGGGGAGAACACTGTATCTGGTCCGGTCATTGTCGAGGTTGGTCATGTCAGTCAGCGATGGTCATGTCACGTTTTCTAAAGTTTTTGAAAAAAAAAATATATTTTTTATAACATTTTGGTTTCATAATATGACATATCATTTTATGTTTCAAATCTGAGATAATTCCTTTGAAAAATAAAAAAAAATATTAGCATTTTTATTTGATCCTGTCATTGTCGACGTTGGTCCTGTCATTATCAGAGTTGGTCCTGTCACGTTTTCTAAAGTTTCTTACAATTTTTTTTTATTTTTTTCTTAAATCTATATATCAAATGATGAAATCTTATTATATTTCAAATTTCAGAAAAATATTCTGAGAAATACAAGAGTAATTAGCAATATCATCTGGTCCGGTCATTGTCGAGGTTGGTCATGTCAGTCAGCGATGGTCATGTCACATTTTCTAAAGTTTTTGAAAAAAATCTATATTTTTTATAACATTTTGGTTTCATAATATGACATATCATTTTATATTTCAAATCTGAGATAATTCCTTTGAAAAATAAAAAAGTTATTAGCATTTTTATTTGGTCCTGTCATTATCATAGTTGGTCATGTCACGTTTTCTAAAGTTTCTTACAATTTTTTTTAATTTTTTTTTAAAATCTGTATATCAAATGATGAAATCTGATTATATTTCAAATTTGAGATCAATCCTTTGAGAAATGAAAAAGTTATTAGCATTTTTCAATTGGTCCTGTCATTCGGTCCAGTCATTAGTGTAACCCAATTCAACCATATAAAATTGTGCAAAAAGTATTGAAATATATTACTCCATTTTAACTGAAACTTGAATTTACAAGAATGCATAATAAAAGTTATGTGCTAATGAATTATGAGGCTTCAATAATTGCCTTTTTTCAGTGATATTAATGAACACGTAAAATTGCCCTTTTTTCAATGACATTTACGCCCAAAATTGTCATTTTTAAATAACAATGCTCATATTAAGTCTATGGTTTACATATATAATATGTAAAATTCCACAGAATCACCAACAGGAAGGGACAAGGTAGTGTAACAAAACACAAAATTTTGAACAATTATCCAGTGATAAAAACTTAATTATTGGTTCATCCATTCTGAAAGGAATCAGACCCTCTGGCCTATCTAATACAGATATCAGAACATTCAGGGGTGCCAACATTGATAGGATCACCAGCGAAATCATGAAAATGAATTTAAGAACCTATAAGAATATTATCCTTCAAGTTGGAGGAAATGATATTAGTGCTGGACATTCACTAAAAGAATTAGAAGAGGACTTTGAAAGTCTGATCTGGGCTGCTCGTTCGTGTTGCAATAAGGATTGTAACATCATAGTTTCAGGACTACCCCCAAGATATGATGTAAATGTGTACAGTGCAAACTTAGTCCTAGAAAAACTGTGTCAACAATTTGGATTGGTTTTTATACGACAGTATGAGATGTATATGAGTGACAGTTTCAACCAGAATAAAGGTTTCTATACTCATGATGGGATTCATTTTAACTCCAGAGGAACATCCAGATACATTAAAACAATTAATAATATAGTTGGAATACTAAATTATCATTCTTATGCCTGTGCTAACTGTGGTGAACTTAACCATAAAACATCTTCATGTAGATTTGAAATGAAAATCAAATGTCATAAATGTAATATGTATGGCCACAAACAAAAATTTAGTTTAGCATGAAAAAATGGCAAGGAAGAGAATGCCAATTTAACCACTGTTTCAAATAGATTTAATACACTTTTAACATTATGCTCTGAATGCAATTTATTATCTTGTATATGTTTGTCCACATTTTCTATTTCAAAAGAATATGAAACTTCAAAAAGAAACAAAAAGAGGAGTGTTAATTATGTTATCATTAAAGAAAATGTGAATGGTATTTATTCTTCTGACACAACCAAGAAAGTGTCTATTGCAAAACTTAATAGTATTAATGATGCATTAATTACTTCAGATAATG
Organism: Mytilus edulis; assembly: GCA_019925275.1. Lineage (NCBI taxonomy): Eukaryota > Metazoa > Mollusca > Bivalvia > Mytilida > Mytilidae > Mytilus > Mytilus edulis. The sequence goes on from CM034361.1 coordinate 56,734,184, forward strand.
CTGACACTTTATCCCAGACATGTGGACAGGATACATTTCTTAATGATAAGCAGCTTGATACAAACTGTGTAATGTCAAATAATGATTCTAATGTTATCATAGCATGTGATTTATTGTATCCATTTCCTGAGGCTAATTTTTTAATTGATGTGAAAATATCTTATATCTATGTATTTACTTTAGCAATAGCTATTTGTATGTATTATCTAATCATTTTGGAAAACCATGCATTGACAAGGAAGCAAATAGATCCTGGTGATAATATTTTTGGTACATATGGTTTTAGTAAATCTAAAGGTATCAGGATTTGTTCTCATAATGTTAATAGGATTGAAAGTAAATATGATGAAATCAAACACACACTTATGTTTTCAAAAAACCCACCTGATGTAGTTGGCATGTGTGAAACATTTTTAACTAAAAACACCAAAGATAATGAATTACAAATACCTGGTTACTTATCTGAAAGAAAAGACAGAACTTCCCAGGGTGCGGGTGGTTTAATTGTTTATTTTTCTGAAAAAATAAAATTTTCAAGACAAAACAACATTGAAATAGGAGGTATTGAAACAATGTGGTTTGAGGTAAAACCAGATTATAAAAAATCATTTTTACTATGTTTTGTGTACAGACCTCCAAAGTCAACAATAGATTGGATTGATGATTTTGAAAAAGAACTAGGAATGGCAGTGACCATTAATTCAGATATTATATTATTGGGGGATTTTAATATGAATTTTAAAGCACCAAGCAAACCTCCTCAAAAATGGTTGAATGTTTTAGAAACATTCAATCTTCAACAATTGATTGTAGATGCTACAAGGGTCACAAAGGATACCAGTACATTGATTGATCATATCTATGTCAGTAATCTAGATAAGGTACAGGAATCACATGTCTGTAAATTAGCAATTAGTGACCATTATCCTATTTGTTTAACAAGGAAAGAAGTTAATAAAGACAAAAAGAATTCACACAGTACAATCACATACAGGAATTTCAAAAAATTTGATCAAAATGAATTTCTTTTAGACCTACAAAGTACACCTTTTTATAAAATTGAATTTGAAGACAACCCTTCTGTTTGTCTCCAATTATTTTATGATATGTTGAACAAAGTTTTAGATAAACATGCTCCTGTTGTTGAAAAGAGAGTTAAAAAGGATAGGCAACCTGCTTGGTATAATAGTGAAATTATATATGCTAGGAACATGAGGGATAAATACAATGCACTTGGATTGTGGAGTGAATATAGATTTTGGAGAAATAAAACTAAACAAATAATAGAGAATTCAAAAAAGAACTATTATAAAAACATGGTAAAAGACTCCAAGGACTCAAAATCTTTATGGAAATGCCTTCATAGCTTGAATCCAAAGTTTAAAAAATCCCCACATGAGTTAGCTACAGATGAGAACAATACAACAACAAAGGATAAAAAATCTATAGCAGATACTTTTAATACCTTTTTTACTTCCTGTGCTGAAGAACTAAGAGAGCAAAGGGACATTACATCTATTGACAAGGCAGATTTCAATAATCTAAGCAAATTTATTAAAAATCAATTAAAACAACAAAAACATGAGAAATTTACCATACCACCAATAAAGATAAATGAGCTATTTGATGAGTTGATTAAACTTGATGTAAATAAATCATCAGGAACTGATAATATTGGACCGCAAATCCTTAAAATAAGTGCTCCATGTATTGCCTCTCCTCTCACATATATATTCAACAGAATGATAGATACTGGTATCTACCCCTCATTACTGAAAAATGCTAAGGTAACACCAGTTTACAAAGATGGTGATAAGGTTTTAGCAACAAATTACAGGCCAATTTCTGTACTTCCATCTTTATCAAAAGTATTAGAAAGGCATGTCTCAAATAACATGTATAAGTACTTGTCTAAATTTAAACTTTTACATCCTACACAATCAGGTTTTAGGCCACATCATTCTTGTCAAACTGCACTTATTGATATCATTGACAAATGGCTGAAAGAAATGAATGATGGTAATCTTAACTTAGCAATACTGTTAGACTTTAAAAAGGCATTTGATCTTGTAGATCATGACATTCTTTGCTTAAAGCTTGCTATTTATGGATTCAGTGAGTCTGCAGTAGGTTTTTTCAGGTCATACCTAAGTAATAGAACACAGCAAGTAAACATTTGCAATGTTAATTCTGATAAAAAAGATGTGAAATTTGGTGTCCCCCAAGGATCTATACTAGGTCCTCTATTATTTGTCTTATTTATAAATGACCTTCCCCTGTGCATTAAAAATTGTAAAACAGACTTGTATGCTGATGATACTACTCTTCATAAATCAGGGAAAAGTATAGAAAATTTACATGATGATGTTCAAGAAGATTTATGCAAAGTTGAAGAATGGTGCAAAATGAATAATATGTTCATCAATACCAAAAAAACTAAATGTTTGGTTACTGGAACAAGTCAGAAATTATCAACCCAATCTTTTCAACCAAATTTAGTAATAAATTCAGAAACACTACAAAATTCATCATGTGAGAAATTATTAGGTGTTAAAATTGACAGCACACTTAGCTGGAAAAACCAAATTGATCAAATTTGTGCTAGCATTTCATCAAGAATATACCTTCTTTCTAAATTAAAGAAATTTTTAGATATTAATGCCAGGAAAGCATATTATAATGGGTATATTCTGCCTCTCATCGATTACTGCTGTATTATTTGGGGAGAATGTAAAAATGAAGGGATAGTAAGAATATTAAAACTTCAAAAAAGAGCAGCAAGATTAATTCTTGATGCAGACCCATTATCCCCATCAGCCCCCTTATTTAAAAAACTTGGTTGGATGACAGTAGAAAACAGAATCAAATACCATAAATATTTATTGCTATTTAAATGTATGCGGAAAGAAGCACCACAGTACCTAATTCAAAAGTTTCAACTTATATCTGTAAATAATCCTTATGCTTTAAGGGGTGTTACTTAAGGTAATTTGATAGTTCCAAAGCCAAAAACTGAACTGTTTAAAAAATCTTTTGCTTATTCTGGATCAGTTTTATGGAACGGACTACCTTATGAAATGCGTAAAGTGCAAAACACTTATTCTTTTAAACAAATTATAAAACAATACTTGAGACAGTCCCAATATTCAGTCTGAAATGATTGCAACTACATTGTATTACTCTTAGAATGTATGATTTTAATGATTTGTATATACTAGGTCTATTTACTACATGCGATATTTAACTGTTTTATATCTTTTAATCATGGTACATGTACACTGAACTATTATGTCTATACAATTGTGTTTATATGTTGTATGATTGCTTTTTCTTTTATTATTACCATTTTGTTTTTACTTGTATTGCATACATGTATATGAGGGCCTCAGGGAAGATTAGTGATTGTAACTAACTGTGTTTACCCTCTTTAAATAAAGAATTTATTATTATTATTATTATTATTATTATTATTATTATTACTTACAGCTTCCCACACCTCCCCCTTTTCTTAATGTTTAACCATGATATAACTAAATTGCGCCATATTGGAAACCTATGACAGATCGAAATGCATTTATTTCATGCTATGTTTAAAGATAGGAAACAGAACTGATGCGATATTAACTGACTATAAATGTACATAATTGCCGCCAACCTGCTGATTTTTAAACATGTATAAACATGGTCAAAATGTAAACAAACACTTTTAACAGGGGTATACCTTGTTTTTTCGTTGACTTAGTGCCTTTTTGTTTCTTTTTCACCATATTTAAGAATTTAATGGGTTACATCATTCCTAAAATAATGAGAATATATGCACAGAATAGCTATATTTTGCAGAAACATAGCTGTTACCAGCCAAACATTCTTCTCGGACTGTCCGCCATTCTGAATCTCGCAAGTGCGAGACTTATTTTTACTGATATAATTTTCGTAGTTTATATTATTTAAACAACTGATGTTTAATTTTAACGGTAAAAAATGAGAATCCAAATAATTAATCAATGTTTGGGTTGAAAATTTATTATATTATTTATAATAAACAAAACAAAACAAAAACGGGCACTTTCCGGAACAAGATGTCTGCTATGGAAAAACAAGCTTTGAAAAACAAACTGGGAGGTTTACCACCAATGCCACCACCTGGTGTAGGGTGAATACACATTTAAATTTGCAGTTTCATTATTGCATAAACAACTGAATAACACCATAACATGTCATTACAGATAAACAAGAACTAATGGCAGAAATACCATAAATTTAAAATAGTCTTTCAGAAAAAAAGTTGTACTCTCTATATTCAGTACATACTAGTCAAACACACCATAAACTGCCCAGACCAGTGTTGAAATAGCTATTTAAGCCATATCACCACATTGGCGGATCCAGCGGGGGTTCCGGGGGATTGGAACCCCCCTTTTTTTTGGCCGATCAATGCATTTGATTGGGGACATATAGTTGGAACCCCCCCCTCCTTTTGTACTGGGTTGGGACCCCCCTTTTTAAAATGGCTAGATCCGCCCCGTCACCATACGTTTAAACAGATGCAACTTCTGTATTCTGTAGGTGTCGCTGTTGACACTGGATTGTCTCCCTTGTAATTATTCAAGTCTCGCATGTATATATATATTTCACTCTGGTAAACAACTCACTTGTACTTTAAAATATATACTATTAGGTGGCAACTGTGCTTAACATATTTTTACAAAAATTAAAAAATATATATACATTTAATATGAGGCAGGCATTACCTGTAAATGGGGACGAAGTCTGTATGAATTATTTTTTTGTAACTCAATTATTTGTCAAAAAAAGACACGGAAATACAGTAACGTTTCCAATTTTGGTTCTGTTGTTAGGGATTTTAGTTGTGACGTTATTTAAATTATGACGTCATATGCAATGTAAACAAGAAACGCTATCATTAGGTAACGTTTTTTCATATCAAGGAATTATTAAAAATGAAATAAGTATTGCGCGTTCCTTCCTATTTTATACTAGAATGATAAATATATATTTTACTCAAAGTTTCATACAAACGAGACCGGAAAAAGGAAGTATATTGTACATTTCTGCGCAGGTCCGGGATTTCAAAACATGACATAAAAAAAATTGAACGATTTTGAGTTCATTAGTACAATGAAAAATTCGGGAAATTTTCCCGAATTTTTTTTTTTATTGAATTTTCTACTGTTATTGGGGACTTCGTCCCCATATTAATTAACATGAAAATTTAAAGTAAAAAAAAAATCTAACATTAGTCATTACATTAATCAAACCGGCGCGACTCGCAAATAAAGTCACCCAACAATCGCATTAGTGTTTCATTAGAGACGGAGACATTGTTGTTTTTTTCTATTGACAATAAAATTTCCGAATCAATATGCAACGATCCTGTGTTGAAGTATATCTCATGTATAAGTTTCTGTCTTGCTTGTTCATAATTTTCACAAAATAATAAATAATGTTCCACAGTTTCTAATTGACCACATTCACACTTGGGGTCTATATTTTGATTGATTTTATTTTGGTAATTTTTTAGGTAGTATCCGGATCTTAAATTTCTAATAATTTTTGCTGTTTTATGATCTGGATAATCAAATGTCGATTTTTTGCTCACAGTCTGATGAAAGTTATAATAAAATCTTCCTGTATCACTATTATCCCATCTATGTTGCCACTTTTTATGCCCCACTTACGATAGTAGAGGGGCATTATGTTTTCTGGTCTGTGCGTCCGTTCGTCCGTCCGTCTGTTCGTTCGTTCGTTCGTTCGTCCGTCTGTCCCGCTTCAGGTTAAAGTTTTTGGTCAAGGTAGTTTTTGATGAAGTTGAAGTCCAATCAACTTGAAACTTAGTATACATGTGCCCTATGATATGATCTTTCTAATTTAAATGCCAAATTATAGTTTTGACCCCAATTTTACGGTTCACTGAACATAGAAAATGATAGTGCAAATTTCAGGTTAAAGTTTTTGGTCAGGGTAGTTTTTGATGAAGTTGAAGTCCAATCAACTTGAAACTTAGTATACATGTGCCCTATGATATGATCTTTCTAATTTAAATGCCAAATTATAGTTTTGACCCCAATTTTACGGTTCACTGAACATAGAAGATGATAGTGCAAATTTCAGGTTAAAGTTTTTGGTCAAGGTAGTTTTTGATAAAGTAGAAGTCCAATCAACTTGAAACTTAGTATACATGTTCCCTTTGATAAGATCATTCTAATTTTAATACCAAATTAGAGAATTTATTCCAATTTCACGGTCCACTAAACATAGAAAATGATAGTGCGAGTGGGGCATCCGTGTACTGTGGACACATTCTTGTTATTTACTAAAATTCTTGCTGCTGTTTTAATATCTTGTTTAGTTACTGTAATATGAGCTTCTTTCTGAATTTGATTTGATTAGAGGGTGGTAAGGCAGCAACAATTTGATTTTCATATCGGGACAGTGACCTTGACCTCATTTTCATGGTTCATTGGTCAATGTTAAGTTTTTGTTTTGTTTTTGTTTGTTTTTTCAAATATGATCATGATTTTAAGCATATAAGCAATTGTTGGGGTGGAGATTGTCCTTGTAAATACTTAATTGACAACTTACCCACAGCTCTTGATTTTTTGTGAAATCAGAAGAAGTCCATATATCTAATTATAATTTATGACGGCGCTGCTGCTTGCTACTAGGCTATGTTTATCTGCAAAAAAAAATAAAATTAGAAATAATAATTGTTTATTCTGCTACAAATTGCCAAAATTCATATCGGGACAGTGACCTGACTTTATTTGGATATTGCAAGTAACAATATAGTAACATTGGAAAAAAGACCAAAATACAAAAACTTAACATTGACCAAGGAACCTGCCAGACTGAAATGTACAGTACCCATTACAGTCATTCCATTTGATAATCAGTCAGGGGACTTACTGAAATAAGTGATTTTTAAATCACTTACTTATTTGAGTAGCAAATTCGAGGTTTTGTCACAAATTAGGATTTTGTAGTTTTTTCAAAATTTTAAACACATCTATAGGTTTAAATAACATCTTTTAATTAGTAAAATTAAAAAATATGAACTTTTTGCTTCTTTTAAGTAGCAAGTTTAATGCCTTTGATGCTATCATTTACCTGAAAAATCTATTTTAGTTGAAAAAATGCTATAATAATGGCTTTACATAATGAACTGATACTTTCTTAAAAGATTTTTCACAGCAGTGGGAGTATTTTTCCTGTGAAGTTCAAGGTTTCATCTTTCAGATTATGTAATAAAATTCTACTGTTCGCCATAAAAATTTCACTGTTCGGGGGTGTTGAAATTAGTAGGGGTTATTAAAAGAATGACACTTAAAGAAGTGATTTTTGGGAAGGAAATTGAGGTCTGATACTTAAACAAGTGATTTTTATGTCATTATCCTAGATTCAGTACAAGGTCATCACCTGAAATGACCTGGTCATCCTAGACAACACAGATGTTGGTTCTGATAAGTTTAGAAACATAATTAGTCCCTGGATCATTAGTATTCTATATTTAAAGCTACTCTAATATTAAATCACTTCTTCTAGTGATTAATTTGTACTACTTAAATAGGTGATTATTAAAGAAAGACAACTCTAACTTCCAACCTTTATGGAAATATTCAAATTTTAAAGTAAATTTGGATTTTATTAGATAAATACTTACCATTATAAATTCTGAGTGTAACCCCAATTGCGTCATAGGTCAGATGGAAAATCCCTACCAAAAATAAACGTACTCTCACTGGTCCGGACATATACCCCTGTTTGCCCATATTCTTCCATTCAATTTCCTCAAGACAGAAACATAAGGAAAGGGGATGAAGGGGAGGTGGGTGGGACCTATAATTTATGATGGTATGTATTTATCTAATAAAATCCAAATTTACTTTAAATAAAATTTGAATATTTTATAGCTATAAATACGTTACCATCATAAATTCTGAGTAACAGAATCTAACGTAAAGCTGAATCCCCTGTAACAGAAGAAACAGGAGGAAAGTTCAATCTTTGTGCTGAAACTATAGGTCCAAGAGAGTATAAACTCTCGGCAAAAGTAGCCATAGATTGGAGGTAGTGAGATATAAAAGAGTTCTCATTTCTCCAGAAACCTGCAGACAGTACCTCTTCTAAAGATGCACTGTTAAACAGAGCCCAGGATGTAGAGATACCCCTAACATCATGGGCTTTAACATTAAAACTATTTAAAAGTTCTGCCTTAGAAGAACCATAAGCTAAAGATATGCATTTGCATATCCAAGTAGAAATAGTTTTAACAGAAAGATCTGAGATTCCTTTTTTAATAGGAATAAAGAGTCTTGAGTTAGAAACAGAACGTAAACTACACGTTCTTTCCAGATAAATAGAAAGGATTCTTACTGGACATTCTTTGCCAAAAAAGCAGGATCCGTTAAAAGAGTAACAGAAGATTTATCCCTGTTAAATCGAAGGCAAGCATCAGAAATAGAGAAGGCATGGATCTCACTCCTTCTCCGTCCAGAAGCCAAAGCTAAAAGAAAACAGCATTTATAGGAAAGAAACCTTAAATCTATTGTTTCTGCTGGTTCAAAAGGAGGAAGTTTTAAAAAGGATAAAACTAGTCCAAGGTCCCACTTAGGAACTAAAGTTTTTTGTCTTGGTCTTTCAAGACTAAAACTACGAACCAAAAGAGAAATATGCTCATTGATTCCAAAATCTGGGCCACCAGAAATATGAATAGTTCTTGAGATAGCTGATCTATATCCCTTAATAGTAGAGGGACATAATCCTTTGGATTCAAAAAGAAAAACTAGAAAGTCTGCTAATTGTTGTACAGTGACTTGGAAAGGATCAATTTCCCGCTCACTACACCAATCTGAGAAGATTGACCATTTTGCATCATAGACAATGCTAGTGGAGTCTCTGACAGACTTTGTGAGATGCTTGGTTGCTCCTTCAGAAAAACCTCTCTTTCTGAGGCTAACCCTGAGAGAAGCCAGGCGTGTAGATGAAGTTTTTCTGGATTTTGATAAAGAACCTTGCCCTTGATTTGAGACAGAAGGTCTGGTCTCAGAGGTAGAACTAGAGGACAAGCACATGAAAGGCGCAGAAGGTCTGGAAACCAAGACTGTTTTGGCCATGCTGGAGCAATAACTATGATCTTGCAATTTTCCCCTGCTATTTTCTAAAGTACTGGGGAGAGAAACCTGAAAGGAGGGAAGGCGTACCCGAACATTCCTTTCCAAGATAGGCTCATTGCGTCTACCGCAAAAGATTTTGGATCCGGAACCGGAGACACAAATGTTAGAAGTTTGTGATTGAGACTGGTCGCAAACAGATCTATCTGAGGCGACCCCCAATGAAGAGTCACAGCTTTGAAAACTACTTGAAGTAGTTCCCACTCCGTGTTTACTGGAGCAAGGGATCTGGATAGAGTGTCGGCTAGAATATTGAGGTGCCCCGCAATATGTCTCACCACTAGATGAACCTGGAGTTGAAAACACAGAAGGAGAATGTCTCTGGCTATCTGATAAAGAGAAGGTGAATGAGTTCCTCCCTGATTCTTGAGATAAGCTACAACTGTTGTGTTGTCTGTGGCCAGAATGACAGACTGATTCTTTAGAGACATTTGGAAATGATTCAGTGCAAACAGAACTGCTTTCATTTCCAATACATTGATATGCTCTTCCAAAAGATCTGGACTCCAGACTCCCGAGATTGTAAGCCCCTCCAGATATGCTCCCCAACCGAGGGTGGAGGCATCTGTGAATAATGTTAGACTGGGAACTTGAGGGAACAGACATAGGCCCCTCATTACATTTTCCCGTACTAACCACCATTGAAGGTGTGGAAATAAAGGCTGAGTGATTGGAATCGATGCTTCCCATTCTTGTGAAGCTGCAATCCATAACTTGTGCAGATAAAACTGAAGCGGACGAATGTGAAGTCGTCCCAATGGAATTGCATCTGCCAGAGAGTTCAATAGACCCAGAAGTTGCAAGAATTGACGTGCTGTGACTGATTG